>OZ022499.1:116156335-116741706 GCA_963989385.1 Ctena decussata | reverse complement strand
CCTCAGGCACGAAAACCTGAGGTGTGCAGCACTTAGTAATACGAATTATACAATGAATGACAAAGGATACGTCTGCAAGTTTGTCATTTCTTCTCAGCGTTGTCGCGTTTCCATCTAACTGCGGTCAGGGGCGTTACACAGAGCAATTTCACGATATGCACAATTTTGTTTTAAACTCTACTCCTTGAGGGGAAAGGTAGTATTTCAGCCTCTTTGGCAGTTGGTATTGAAATCTTGTCAAAGGACAAAGTTCACGAAGGGTCAAAATCGGCCCTGTCTCAGAAATTGATGAAATTTCACTATATCATAATTATATGTTTCCTGCGATCGAAAATGGATTTTTTAAAGTCTCGCGTGTTATTTACGCAATTGTGACGTCATTAAAATACCCTACCCCATGCGACGTACTTAATGATTTTTATGACGTTAACGACCTTATTCAAGTTATAAGTTTGCTGTGTAACGTTTTTCCGTTTGCTCTGTGCTGCCACTCTTTAACGAGATCGTTAGATGTTGCTATTTCTTTTCTGCTGGAGCTCGTATGTATATGTTAATCTTTATAAATAACCTTCCCTCCCACGCCACGTCCCCCCCCCCGCCCCCCCCCCCCCCCCCTACCTCCCACGTTTGTCCTGCGTAATGATATTATATGTAATACTGACGGTTGTAGAGATTCAAATGTCGGTGGATTTCAATTTTTGCTATACCATCATATTTGATAAGCCACTATTAAATTCTGAGTCCCGTGTAAGTTTTGTTTAGAATTTTGTCCGCAAAACAAAATTTTGTTCCATGTACACGTACGCCTTATTTTGCGGACAAAATGCGGAGCGCAAACTAATTCCGAGAAAAACTGCTGTTTGTAATTCATGACAATTTATTTATGTTTTTATCAAATTAGTTTTGTTTGCTTTGGAATTCTGCTGTTCTGAAATGAAATGATTATAATTGTAATATTAATAATAATAATAATTATAATAATAATAAACAGAGGTGATATTCTTTCCTATGTGGTTATCCGTCAAAATTCGGCACATACCGAAGTCCTTGTGGTCGGGCGCTGGTGCCGGGTAGTTTTCAGTGTCAAGGAGTCCGATTAATTTGGAAAACAGTGGAGCAAGGGCCTATTGTGCATGCAGTAGGTGCGGGTGGGGATTGTTTGTACATTTAGTTTCTCCCCTAGCCAGGCGCTTAACATACTGGGCTACTTGTTGGGGGGGGGGGGGGGGGGGGGGGGGGGGGGGGGGGGGGCGGGGAGCTCTTCTTCAGGGCGAGAGATGTGTAAGGGGCGGTGAGGCGGATTATCACTGTTTATGCGTGTTTACAAAAGAAATACTTCTTTTCTGCCCATTTATTATATAAATTCTTTTTTTTTATGAATCAGTTTCCCTTTCTCAAAGAACAGCGAGTGGACACAGTATTCACCTTTCCGTAGTTCTATAGCCACCCCCCCCCCCCTTCTTGACAGACGGTACTCAAATACGCCTCCTGCAGCTTGTCATGATGAATCAGTCTGAAATTTGCAGGCTTCTGGTCTGCAAATGCTCATGTGAGTTGGGCGTTATGGTAACAACCGTTTTACTTTTATTGATTTTGCAAACGGGCATCAGAACCTAGCAGGTGCTTTATTTACGCCATTTCTTTTACCGATTTCCGATTTGCATTTATCATTCTGGAACTCACTTCACATACAATTTTTACATGCTAAAAGGAGCCCCTGTCACTCAGTGGGTTAAGCGCTGGCCTACTGATCTAGCGGACCGGGTTCGAATCCCGCTTGAGGCGAGAATCTTTCCTACCGTAAACTGGATTCCTTTGCACACAGCCTTTCATTATCATAATCCCATGGTCCTGATATAAAGTGAAATACTGTTGAAAAAGACGTAAAATCACAAGTCACCCGTCCATCTATCCATTTACATGCACGGTAAATATGCATATGGTTACTGGAATAATGGTTGGAGATTTTTATCTCTTTTCTCGCTTTGCAAACTTAATTGCTATCTCACCCGCAACATTGCTTCTTTTACTCTTCAGTGCACCCCCTTACACCCTACTCATACTTCTGAACGAATGCTATATTTGGGTCAGTAGAACAAAACTGCAGATCCTTCTGGCTTATTTCAGACATGGATGCCAAGCTGTCTGGTATGTGCTCCCATCTTCCCGCTCGTCCGGAGAATGTGGAAGTCAAAGCCGTTTTCCCCATAGATCACTGCTTTCGTCGAATTCTCTGAGTTTGGTTTGGGCGCAGCAAAGCTAGAATACCGTATTTATCCTAATAAGCTCCCCTGCTCTAATAAACGCCCCTTCAATAATGTTATATTATCTTGCATGAAAACCTTATTTGCTTCGCTAGATTAGGTAGAACTTCAAAATGGGGTCTACTCTTGAAGGAAAGAATTGCCCCTAGAGGAGCAAATTCTTTTATTTAAGAGGTGAACCCCACCCCTACTGAGAAGGGAAGCAAAAATTAAGAGAATACCCTTTAACCAAAATACTGTTTATTAGAGGTATTTTGGCAGTGGCTGAGTTATTATAATTACGGCTCTGATTAACGCTGCCCCCCCCCCTCCCACCCACCCACCACTTTCGTAAAATGTAACGCCCCGGGACGTTACATATGATTTATACGGTATATACCCATTTACCGGCCAATTAACCTTGAATAATCAGCTGTCTCTCACGGCAAGGTACTCTATGCCAATGACGTCAACCAACGCTGCATTGTGACGTAAGAAACCGTGACGTTACAACTTGGCGCGTCTTTCTCAGTTATTTGTCACTTAAAAAATGGAAAAGTTATTTTTTCACTGTGGGCACAGCTGCCTTACAAAAAATACCTTTTAAAAATCGAAAGATAATTACAATATCTAAGCACTGTCAAAAAATCTTTTTGTAAGGCGACTGTGCCCACAGTCAAATTTGCGATCAAAGACGCAAAAACTCGCAGAAAACATCAAAATACGCCTACCCTACCTCATCATATCGGCATATTACATAAAAGAGGGAGGTTAGAATAGCAAAACAAGTGCATATTCTAACAGTAGAGATGCCAGACATACAAACTAGCACAATGCCGCTGTTCTTATTATATAATATATAAGTGAGATTGATTTTTTGCCAATTTACAGGGCCGATAAAGCAGGTTCACGAACCTTGTCCTTTATAAAATTTTAGCATGCAAATATACAGGTGCGTTTTGAAATTTTGTCAATTTGACAAAATTTCAATACGCACCTGCGTATTTGCACATAGGTAGGTACGCCTCTGGCGGTACTAAGTGGAACCAAGCTCGATAAAAGAGTTACATTGTAACTCAACTGTAAGAAAACATTAAATGACATTGTAAAAATTAACTTTTTACCGATAAATGTAACGCAATCTATGTCCAAATGAGGACTGTAGCATGAGGGTGTTACCTGTAGAAACCAACTTTTAAATTCTTAAAATATTCTGGTAACTAAATATTTTGTAACTAAACAACATGTTGTGAAATCTGTATATTTTGAAATGATCTGCCTCTTTCATTTTTGCAGACGTTTATTTTGTCGGGAACGAATAAACCAGCCTATCACTGCAGTAAGTGTAGAGTATAGCTTTCTGATAAAAAGATACATTCGATTTGCAAAGTGTCTGCCTAAATACATGTGTTTTTGGTCGTTCACAGTGAAGTTTTAGAAATACTGCGACCGTTTCGTCTGACTCTTAAAAACATAGCAACCTTGTAACATTTTTGTACTTTTCCTATCATTGCTTTGTGTACGTTTCTTTAGATGTTCAGTATTCATGTACACATGTTGTATGTACCAACATTTATTAATGTAAACTGATAACATACATTTGTGAGGTCACATATAGTAAGCTACATGTACTCGTCCTAGATAGTGTACTGCTACTATACTATACAATGGATTTCGATATTGAAGGGTTTGTTAAAAAATATGATGTACACCCGGAAACAGTTACGTACTTGAACGCGGCGGCAGCCTCGGGCGCGAAGCCGTACTATGAAATTGGTGTGGAGGCAGCGAGGCAATATAGTATCGAGAGAAATAAAGGACTAGCAGGGACAGTCGAGTTGGAAGGATCAGAAAAGGAGATATTTGTTCCTTCGAAAGATGTTTCAGGTAATCATGGTTCATGGGAACAACATGTTTTTCCCGCCATTTTAACAAAGCGGAACAAATTTTAAGGTACTGTTTGCTTCTCTGGAGGGTAAAGCTCTTCCAAACTGAGGTCTACTCTTAAAAGATAGAATTTGCTCATAAATTTTTTCTTTATGAGCTGTCCTACATGGATAAGGGTGACTAAAACAATAACAGAGTTGCTTTCCATGAAGCGTCAGAATTGTGTTAGATGGTATTGGCTAATAGGTGAAATTCAGATCAGCTTGCGCATGCATAAACAGTGTAAGATCTTATGAGGAAAAAAGCAAGACATTGACCAGTCTCTGTGAATGCGCTGTCCAGTCTGATTATTCGTTTTTCGTATTAGCAGTAACGCAAATTTCTGTCTGTAATGGAACTATTGCCCTCACATCGGTACAAATCCATTGTATCACAAGATATCTCTTACTGATTAGCCATTATTAGTGATGCTGTAAACTAGATCTGATGTAAAGACGACGTCTCGTTCTTGTTTAGGCCTTATATCTCACTGATCGTAAGTGTGTGTGTGTGTGTGGGGGGGGGGGGGGGGGGGACAAAGAGATAAGCCCCTATGTTTCATAAATCTTTTTCCTACC
This sequence comes from Ctena decussata, assembly GCA_963989385.1. NCBI lineage: Eukaryota > Metazoa > Mollusca > Bivalvia > Lucinida > Lucinidae > Ctena > Ctena decussata. The sequence goes on along the minus strand of OZ022499.1, from coordinate 116,736,959 downwards.
TTCTACAAGTTGTATGACACAGTATATGCAAATCTATTGACAAAATAATACATTCAGCATGATAGGAGAAGATATACTCGACAGCAAAAGAAACGCATATTTTAATGTCTCGTTTTGCCAAATTAAAAGTAATAATATTTTGCTTTTCACTTAGTGTACGGATTAGCCTATACGTGGCCATTGGTTTTACGGCATCATATTGGCATAGTGCAATTCTTCGGAAACATATGCAGAATTTTGTCAAGAAGGCAAAAGAAATAAAACAAAAAAAACAACAACACCAAATTCTTGCTCACTGTGTCAAAAATTGAATTTTCAATACGATTTTGCTGCACGTGAGTTCAGCATGATGTAGCCAACTGTAAAACGGCATAAACATTAGAAAATTTGACTAATCTGCAGTTACAATATAACCTTTAAGAGTTCCTTCGAGAGCAGAGAATACATTGTAAAGAAGGAATATTGGCCATACTTCGAAGTTTCGGTTATTCACGCCTCATCAGTGACCATGACAATATCTGGCGATGACAGCCAGAGAAAAGCATGCTGTAATTTCTTAATTTCAATAAGGCAGTCGGTTAAACGACTAATAAGTAGCGAACTAAGTCCAAATGATTAAAAGACGTTCTAGAATAAGAATTTAAACCAATAAAAGATTTCTGATTTCTCAGAACATATCCTCTGATCTCAAAGGACAAACAAAATATAATCTGCACTATGGTTGATGTACGGGGAGACATTTTTTATGGCCGCCACACGATACAATACCAGCTGCAGTGAAGTAAAATTAAAAACTTAAAGAGTTCCTTTGAGAGCAGAGAACACATTCTAAAGACGGAACATGGGCCATACTATATCAACAACAGACATAGCACACAACACATAAAACAAACAAGAAGAACCAAGACAGAAGTGCCGCCAGTAATGAAATTACTGGGAAGGTGGGGAAGGTGTGTGGGGGGGGGGGGGGGTGGCCAGGGCTTGACCAACCTCGTCCTTGACTCTGCCTTGGTTCATCAGACACTGTCCTGTTCAGAGTAAGTTAAAGGTTAAAAGATGGAGGTTTCCTATAGACTTGTGGACGTAGGGCAAACTTGATGCCAGGAATGTGCAACTATTGTTACGTTATGTTAAGTCTCTGTGGAACATCGTTAGGAGAATGGAAACAGCAATACGCAATATATCAATGTATTCTAAAGCCCCACGTCTCTTCAGATATACTTGGGTTTCTGTTGAGCAATTTATTGATTAATTTTGCATTTAGATAATTTTCCGACACTTCTTGGATCATTTCAGGTGGTATTCCAGTGACAGTGTACAAACCAAAAGCATGCGGTAGTCTTCCAGCGCCTTCTATATTGGTATATTTTCACGGAGGTGGTAACGTTATAGGCTGTAGGGAGACGCATGAAACAGTTTGTAAAATATTAGCCCGGTAAGACTTTTTTACTTTAATAATTTTGGCCGTTTTCATATCATATACTATAATAACCCATGGCAATATCAGCCGAGGGCCTTCAACCCTCAGGCTGATAATGATCAAGATCAGACTCCTTCAAGAAGCACTCTTCGAGCGGCCGAAACAAATTAACGTCTCCATAGTCCTTTATGTACCAGTGATAAAAGCGGCTCAAAAGGTATAAACACTCACGTTTTGGTGGTAAAATGCAGGTTGATGTGCATATATTGAGTCATATAATTGACAAAAAGTGTTCGTATACATATATATTGCTCTTCTTTTCTGGTCCTCAATCGAGCGATTCAATATACCCAAAAGAATGGGATCCTATGTCTTTACATTGTGATTTTGATAGTTCATTACAGTTTATGATATCAAAAGCCGTTCATTAAAGTTGCCAACTTATATACTTAATCTTCATCCTTTTCAAAACCTTTTAAGTGAAAGTAAAAAGTATGCAAAGACCAGGAACTGAAACAATCAAAATCCAAATCCAGCCCTCAAACCATAGTTGGAAACAACTAAGATTACAAATAATCAAGATACAGAGAACATATGGCCAACCGAGTGAGCAGCTTGTTCCCAAAAGGTGGCCAGTCAGCAACCCAAACCGAACCAAAAATAATAAGAACATAATAATAAGAACCTAATGACTTTTTATTTGTTCAATGATGAAAATTGAAGTGAGAACGTTTTAGCGATATTTTTTATGAATTCATACAAACGGTGTAGCAACAGAGCTTTAAATTTGTCAAAAATCGAAAGAAAACGTCCAAGTATCCGAATATTTTGGATAAATGTGGTACATTCGTACTAAATTTAAAAAAAACGTAATGAGTAAAAATGATATAAAATAAACATTTAAAAATAATGTCCTACGCTTAGAACTTGCTGTGATGTTTTCAGTTTTTGCTTTTGGTTGGTTTTGTCAAACAGCTTAAGGAGCCCCGGTAGCTCAGTGGGTTAAGCGCTGGCCTGCTGATCTAGCGATCCCCGGGTTCGATTCCCGCTTGAGTCGAGAATCGTACCAAACGTGAACCGGGTTCCACTGCTCACAGCCATATATTATCATTTATCATCCTCCCATTGTCCTGATATGACTGAAATACTGTTGAAAAGGGCGTAAAATCGCAAGTGTTCCGTTCATCTATCACACATCTTGAACATTCATGGTAAAAGAGAACTCAAGGAACACTCCAGTGATATTATTTGAAAGCAAGCCTGGGGAAAACCTTGGTAGTGCTTTGTGTGAGGAGATTTCCTCTGGTATCGGCAGTCTCTGAAAAAAAAAATGATTTTCAAAGTTTTCACTGTAGACATAGATAAAATACTTAGACCCTTCCGTCTCCCTTGTCCTCGACGCAGCGGCCAAGTTTTTGTGACGAAAGTACGCACGCTTTGCTTGAAAATTTTCAATAAACCACAATAAGTACTTCTGTCATGTTACTTGTAAACTGAAACAATGTATTTTTCAAGCTTTCCGACTAAGGATATATACGAAATACTAGTACCTCTACCCCGCCCCCTCCTTGTAAGGTCCTTTTTTCTAAATAAAAAATTCACATAGTTCAAACTATCATGGAAGCGGGTAACACAAGGACTAGTCCATTTAAGCCATTTCAGATTTTGGGAGACGACAATGCAAACAATAGAAGCTAAGGATAACGTTAGAGTTCCGTTACCATGACAACAAGGAGGATCAACTTTACCTTCATCATATGCATCTATTCGAAGAAATGCCAAGCATGAGCCCCCTGGTTTGCCATAGTAATTGAGTAGTGATGCCATCCATACCTCCAAGGTTATGCTAAGCATACCCATGATGATATGCCTACCTATACATAGGCAAGAGAAATATGCGTATTAACAAGCGAGGGTTTCTCAAACATTCAAACAGTTTAATCTCTAATCGTTTAACCGCCTGTTAAAATGGGATATACAACAGACAATTGTATTTCTTTTTACATATGCTTGCTTGTATTCAGGGACACTCCATGCATTGTGTTAACTGTAGAATACCGACTTGCACCCGAACATAAGTTCCCAGCAAACAACGATGACGCCAAATGTGTGGTAGAATGGGCGGCGAAGAATAAAGCGGCTGTTGGTAAGGACTATTCATGTATTAGCAAATTCTATTCATGACCAAAGTCCAATATGTGAACCTTAGCATAGAAGGTAGAAATAGATCCGCCAAGTCTGATCAGAATCTTTGCTGTCGGCATGGAGGTAGCCAATGCCCTAAGTTACCCTTGAAGCCCACAGTTAAGACTATGGTCAGACTGGGTGGATGGTGTCTTCCCTGGTACACATGCCACTTTGCTGATATGAAAAATGTTCTATAACAGCTGTATGTCTTATGATTTTCGTGATATCTGCATGTAAGCAGAATGAATTGTTTGATAAATTATGATGATGGTTACGTATGCTTAAAATAATTCAAATCTATAATGTCTATAATATGCCAAACCAAAATAACAAAAATAAAATAGACACATTTCAAAATTCAAGAGTCACAAGGTCAAAACACAGAACTCAAAAAGGTCCTTACACAAAGCACAATGTCATATATAGGGTTCCGTACTTTTCAACATGACATTCATATATTTCTTTTCCTGTCCTTATAGGTGGAGCAGATGGGAGTAAGCTGGGTGTATCAGGTGATAGTGCAGGTGGCAGGCTCGCTGCTGTGGTTTGTCACGAGGCGCACCAAGTTATAGATTTCGCGGTATGTAACCAAATGATCCTTCTGATATGAGATGCGACACGACAAAACCAACAAAGTAGCATTGCGCCCATCGAAGACTCAGATTAGCATGAACATCCTCCCAGTCTGGAGACAGTCTTCGCTGGGTGCTTATAGGGTAGCTAAGAATCTAAGCTAGCTCGATGTGGATAGCAAAGACTAACTTAGATTCGATTTCACGTCACAGTTATAACTCAGATTTACTAGTCTGTGCTCTTTTTTACTATAAGGCGCAATGTAAAATTTTGGTATTCCAAGTGCTAATCCGTGTGCAAGTTCGACGTGAAACCAGGCCTTAGTCTTGGCATGGCGCACATGCCACTTTTTTTTTTTTTTTTTTTTTTTTTTTTCATGTCGCGGCTCATATATCCCACAATAAAATAGTGAAGTTACAATTGTTTACATCTTTCCGTCCGTCCTTCCATCCAAAACTTTTTGTGAGTTAAAGAACTTTATGTAAGAGACAATTGTATTTCCTGGCATTTTCTCTTGTTGTATTCTCTCCATATAGCAATATTAAATTCTACGTTCAAAATTCTCTGTGACTATGCAAGATGCTTCATATAAAAGTATATTCCCATTCTTGTTATTTTTTATTTTCATATTAACCAAAGCTTAAACTTTTTTTTTTGTCAAAGAATTTTCTGAGACTACGCAAGCTACACGCCTCGAAACCATGACGACGACTGGTTGTATTGTGTATGAGACTTTGTATGTTCAGGCAAACTTGTTTATTTATTCACTTGTCTGTCTCTCAAAGATGTCTAAGAACTGTTAAATCCAGAAGTTTCAAATTTTAAATAGCCAATGACCATTATAAGCAGTGACATATAAGGCCCATACATTTTATGGCTTATTCTTTATGAGTTAATTCCATTGTTTTTAATTCTGCATATATTTCTCTAGAAGTAAGAAGTATTAAAAAACTTTATCTGACTCATTTTCTAAACCATCGTTTTTAGCTCGCCTGAACGAAAGTTCAGGAAGAGCTATTGTTGTCACCACGGCGTCGGCGTCCGCGTCCGCGTCAGCGTCGGCGTCCGGATTGGATATTTTGGTTAAAGTTTTTTAAAGACCTATATCTCCCTAACCCATGGATGGATTCTTTTGATACTTGCACTGTAGTTTGATATTGGTCCAAAGTTTAACATGGTACCACCCACACCCCACTCCTTGACCTTGATGTCAAGGTCATGGACTTCGAAAATTGGGAGTTTTTTGGGACTGGATGTTTTGGTTAAAGTTTTCTAAAGCCCAGTATCTCCTTAACCCATGGATGGGTTCCTTTGACACTTGCACTGTAGTTAGATATTGTTCTAAAGTTTTCCAAGGTACTACCCCCACCCCCCTCAGTGACATTGATGTCAAGGTCATGGACTTAGAAAATTGTCTTTTTATTGATTGGATGTTTTGGTTAAAGTTTTTTTAATGACACATATCTCCTGAAACCATAGCTGAATTCTTTTTATATTTGCACTGTAGTTAGATATTAGTCCAAAGTTTTACAGAGTGCTACCCCAGCCCTGCTCGGTGACCTTGATGTCAAGGTCAGGGACTTAGGAAATTTGGTCTTTATTAAAGTTTTCTAATTGCGTACTGATTCATAATGCTTGGCAGAGATTTAGTTTACACTTGAACTGATGTTAGACACTTTTTTTGAGTTTTTACAAAACACTATATACTTACCCGACTGGATGACCTTGATGTCAAGGTCATGGACTTTGAGTTTTGTCTTAAAGATTTTGATTAGTTTTATATTAATGAAGACATAATTTCACAGTGCCACAATGGACTCAGTTGATACTAATACTTGGACTGATGTTAGATAACGGTTAAAGGCTTTGATACATCCTAGCCCTGCCCTCCTCCCCCTACCCCTTAGTTCTTTGACCTCAAGCTCATGGACTTTGAAATTTTTTTTTTTTTTTTTTATTTTAAGACATTCTGAGATAGCTTTTTGTTTATAAATGTGTTGTCATTATGGACATGCTTGCCTGAAGTTTTATACATAACAGTCCACACCACCATAGCGACTGTGTGATGGGCAAGCACCTATTCAGGCGAGCTATGCTGTCAGGCGACAGCTCTTGTTTATATTATTTGGACACTTTTTGATACTAATCAGTCTTTGAACCGACTGCCCAGTTAAGATTAAGAAATTACAGTATGCTTTTCTCTAGTTTCGTCACCAGATACTGTCAGGGTTTCTGAAGAGGCTTTATTAGCCGAAACTACGTAGTCTGGCCCATGTATCTTCTTATGAATGTATTCTCTGCTCTCAAGGAACCTTGAAGATTTTAATTGTATTGTTTCTTGCTTCAAGGCTATTTTCCTTCCGAACTTGGTTTGAATACGACGATGAATAGTTTGTGTTCTTCTCTGCTTATTTCTTCTTTTATTTCATGTTTCTATCTCTCCATTTAGGTTAGTTTTTTCTCGTACAAACTCCGAAGAACCGTATGATATGAACTTCAACTTTGGGAAAGTCGTAAAAGAATTCCTTGACGTGATTATGTTTTCTGGTCTTTGTTTTTATATCCACCGCTCGACGAGGAACCAGAAAAGGAAAAAATAACTTTTTGAGCAATTTGTCGTTTTTCAAAAACATACATCCTTTCTTTTTGCCTGTTATAAGACCCAGTATATGCACATCTACCCATATTCTATCACCAATATGGTTTATGTTTAGATAATTTTACCAGTGGTAGGACTATGGATAGATCTACCTCAAGTATTATATGATTTATATTACAGATACTGATATACCCAAATGTAAACACTTTGTTCACGGATGCGTCTGTGAAGGAATTTACCATGGGTCCGGTTTTGCCCTGGAAAATTATTGAATGGTGAGCAAGTATAAGCTTTCCGATCAGCTAGACAGAAGTGCATGCTTTTTATAATGTAGATTAGCGGCAAAATTGCTCTAACTTGTATTCCTTTACTAACACATAACTGGTTAATATACTTTGCTTTAAATAATCCAGAGCTTGGATAATTATCATAATGTCCTTAGCAGAAGTATCTTTTTTTTGGACAGTTCAAAGAAATTATTCCCCTAATGTATCATTATGTACTTACTTTGCAGTGAAGACGAGTTCCAGATAAGTATATGCGATTAATTGGTATTCAGGGGTGTATCTGCCATTGTCGTTCTTGCATTCCTTTACATTTGAGGTCAAGTTTGAAAGAACAGATACGAACCCACCTTGGAAACGCTATGTTCTCCAGGGAAGCCCAAAGGTAGTCACAGAAGCTTTCTGTCCTTCGAAAAATAGCGGAAATAAGGAAGTATATCCATATCCGTACACCTCTTAAAATGCGTTTTCTATGAAAAGGCATGTTGTTGCTGTATAAGAGTGGCTTCTCCTCCATCCCCACCCCCTCGCAAAAATGGCTATAGGAAGGATGACTATGTAGTAAGTTGCCAAGGCCTCAAAGAGCCCATTTTTCCCGATAATTCCATTGCCGCCACCCTCTCCCACCGCAAAATGTTAGGTTAGAGAATTTGGCGTGCTGTAGAATTTCCAGTATAATCATAGCACACACACACACACACACACATTGGAAAGTACGAATGAACATATTCACACTCATATGCGGATGAAGACAATAACATATCGTTTCTTTCTTGACTATTCTTTCTTGCTTGTCAATAGCTACAACAGAAAGAACCTGAAATCACTTTTGATCATTTCTTCATCCTTATTTCATCCCAGACAAACCATAGTAGACGGACACGTATACATACAGACATATAAAAATATGTATTAGTCTTACCAAATTGTACATAATTATTATATGTGTTTTAAATATTGGTACACCATAAGCATTTTATTTTGAACAAGATGAGTTTTCGGCCCGCCAAGTGCTGACAAAGTTAAGCCGCGACACGACAAAACCAACAAAGTGGCATGTTCGCCCAGCAAATACTTAGATCAGCCTGGGCATCCGAAATTACTCTTTATGGTAATTTCCTCAAATATTGGTATTTCATATCCTGTTATTTTAACAAGTTCGTTTTATTGCCCATCGAGTGCTGACAAAAGGTAAACATACCCTATTAACGTAGGAGCAGGGTAATCCAGGTCTTCACTGTTTATTCAGAATGTTTTATCCAGTATTTATTTATGGCAATATCTCAAAGGTGTGTCTCCTGAAGTGTCTATAGAGTCACTCATTGATTTAGGAGGTGATACATTGTACTAACTGACTTCTGGTGAATACACAAATCTGCATTAAAATGCTTTAAATGCAACATATCTTCCCAAAACAAAAGAGATACCGTCGTTAGGTTGGTTTTCACACTTAAGAATCCCAAATGGCTGACTTGTTGCTGTTTGAAAGGTTATATATAAGAACAGATCAAACGGTTATTTGCAGCGCAAAATCTTAAAATGGATGTCGATATTGAAAATGCATTTAGGTCTGAAGATACTCCCATACATCGGCAGTAACGGCCTATCAATTATTTGTTCACTTTCACAAATTATCAGATTGAGCCGGTAAAAATAGACTATGTTCAACTTCTTGACAAAATTATGAAGAAAACACAGGACAGTCTACTGTTTCAAGGTTGTAAAATTTCACTTATACTCAATCTATGTTGTATATAGGATATAGGTGTTCATGCCTACCCTATATTAAATGAATGGATCTAAAATACATGCACCTTATATATGGCCGTACATTTGAGAATAAGCTACTGTTTTCATCTGTTCATACCATAAAATTGAGAAAGATTTGGAACAAGCAATTGATAGGACGCTTCCCTCAATATATTAATGCAATTCATTTTCAATAACAATGTAATTGTTTTTAGATTTTTGCACCACAAATTTCCCTTTGATCTTTACTTATAAAAACACCTTTTTTGATTCAGCATGTCAGATTTTTTTAATTTATTTTCTAGACCGTGGAAAAAACAGAAGGAAGAAGGCTGCCAAAATCAGGGAGATATTGTATGACCGGAAATTATTGGGATTTGCTTTTTTCATAATATCTACCAGCAAGTTGTTTCAGTAAACCGTTTGCAGATTGGAATAATAAAAATGGAATGTATATAGATACTTTCTAGCTGTGATATTTCGTTTCACCTGTATTTTCAGTGACAAGTATCTATTTGTTGGACCTTGGGGTCTAAAATCGCAAAATAAGATGGGTTTTTCAGAGCTTCTTAGAAGTATATGGCCTATACTAGACAACACTGCACTACGTTTGGTTGCGTTAAATATTGTTAAACAATATCATAGTGATCATGGTTGCTACGTGTTATAAACTATTCAAGTTTTAATGTTGGTAACTAAGATTTTTAAGTAATTGAAAATAGGCTTTGGCGCATGAATAGTAAAATTTCATACATTTTGGGCTCTGTAAAGTTCAAGACATGGTAAAATGAATATTTAACAGGAGTGATCTTACTTTCTGATAACATATAACATACAAATTATTAGTGTTTGCAACTGTCTATTTTTGCTTGTTCTGTCATTATTATTTTTCATTCAGTGCATGCATTTAGTAGACAACCCTGCTGAAAATTAATCGTTTTCTTAGAATTTGGTGAAAATCTGAAAATTTCGCTGTTGCTCAAGGCGAATAGTTTCTTACAAGGTAAGGGTCATATCACATATAGTTGCTGATTGTAGAGCAGTAATGTTTCTGTATTTGAAAATATTTTTTTAAATATGTTGTCTTTCTTCAGCATTTTCTTGCAGACATTTTATTTGGAAAATCAACTTATTTTGTAATTTTTCTCAAATTTTGCTTGGCTGAATAAAAGGGAGATAATCCACGTCATATAGATGACTGACAAATGTCAAAACCACCACACTGTAGTACTGTGGTGAATATTCCAACAACATATCAAATCAGTTTGATTTATTTCATATCAAACTAGAAAAATACTGGCTGAAATGTTGTAAAAATTTCAATAATTTCCTGTCATACTAATATGGATAGTGTCATTGTTTATTCTTATTTTTTATATTTACCACAAATCTCCACCTCAAGCTAACTGAATGTTTATCTTTTGCAATTAATTTAATTACAGATACTTGTTTATCCAAATGTATCCTACAATTCACAATATACTTCCATCACTGAGTTTGATAAGGGCCCAGTATTGTCTAGATCTATTAGAGCTTGGTGAGTGTTGACTGGCAATTACCTCCATTGACCAATTTGGAGAGATATTTTATATTTACATTGTTTTATTCTAATTTTGTATTACAACAAATTTCGACCTAAAGCTTACTGAAAGTTTTTCTTTTGCTATTAATTTAACTACAGATACTTGTCTATCCAAATTTGCTAAAGGCCCAGTATTATCTAGAACTATAAGAGCTTGTTGATTGGGTAATGGAAATACTTATTTGTAAATAAATGTGGCTGATGTACATCCCTTACTTGAATATATATTTTCAAAATATTTGAAAACACTTACATTGGCTCAGGTTAACAATCATACCTAAAACTTAAGAAAGAGCTTAAATTTAAGGACGAAAATTTCATGTGACAAAACGAAACAAAACAATATTAGAAAACTTATTGGATTTTTCTTTCTCATCATAACTCCATGAACATTTTCGGTAGGGTCACGCGGAAACTGTGACTCTCAATATCGTTTTTCTTTGAATGAAATTTTTGACCTCACATTAAAATTATCTTTGTATTTAAGGATGATTGTGAACCTGGGCCCGGAGCATTTATTTGCCAAAACATATTCTGTGCAGTGTCTGAGTTTAGCTTACCTGAGTCAAAGGCTTACAAGATGAGCTAATGGAAAGGGAACCGTCGTCCACATCCACACTTATACAAAAAGGAGAGAGAGAGAGAGAGAGAGAGAGAGAGAGAGAGAGAGAGAGAGAGAGGGAAGTATATCTTCGAAGCCAGTCAGCCGATTTAAATCAAATTCAATGAGGAAAGAGTAGGGGGCAAGAAAACTATTGTATTCCGTCAAGACTTACTATGACAACAGAGCTTCCGGTCGATTTCTTAAAGGGAAAATATCATGCGGTTGGTAGCGCATTAATTTCAATCGAATCATCGTCAAACTTGCAAATGATCGGACCTTCGTCAAATTTGCAAATAACAGAGACAAGGATAAAATGTTGGATGAGTTTGATTTTTGACCAGCTTCTGAGTTACTCAGTCTAAACAGAATATAATTCCATAGACTTTAAATGGGGAAAATGTTGTTCCGCAAATAGTGCTTTCATCGTTGATTAAATGCACTGGACAGAAAAAAAGTTAGGGATCGGAATTATGAGATAATATCTCTGGGTCTCTATAGCATGTAAAACGTTTTAACGTGGGTGGTCATTAGGCATTTTTCTGCTTTAATTATCACCAAATTCGAAACTTTAGTTCGATGATTGGATCACTTTCACGATTCTTAGCGTAAAGTACCTTTTCTATAGAAAAAGAGCCTTACACTATAAGGATCGTGGAGTATGAAACTCCCAGTCGAATACATACATTGTTAGCATAAAATGTTTAGCAAATTCTTTCGATTGACAAAACCCCTAAATGATCAACGAACTTATCTAATTTGTAAAGGTACAATAGTACACTGGGCATAATGTGTAAATCTTTTGTGCATCCGTTGTAAGTTCATAAGTTCATTTACAGTTGACTCCCGAACTCTCGTTGTTTCAAACACTGACCTCTTGAAATGCCCTCTTATATCAAAGAATATAATTTGGACACAGTTCCTATTTTTCTTTATATTTCAACTAGTATTATCACAAACCACAGACATCTTAGAGTAAATATTCTGGGACCTGAAATTTACTCTGAGACTCAAGTAATTTCTGATGATCTTCTGACTTTGAGATATCGCGAGTTGACTGCTTTGCAATTTGACAAAATAAAAGCTTGAGTTGTTGCTCTGAGTAGTTTCTGATGATCTTCCGACTTTGAGATATCGCGAGTTGACTGCTTTGCAATTTAACATAATAAAAGGTTGAGTTGTTGCTCTACAAAATCTTCATTTAACGCTAAAACAACAGAAAAAAAAGTAGAAAGCTTAATTATAGAAAAAATAATCTAAGTAGCGCCATTGTTTGAAAACAAGAATTCCGCGGAATGCTATGTCGCACCTGCATTGTGCTTCCACAGTAGTAAAGACTATAGTTAAAAGAAGGTGACTATGAGAAATGGACAAAAATGCCAGGGTCAACACAATTTTGAATGTAACATTTCGCTAAGTGAAAAGAGCATGAAATATAGGTCAAGGGTATGAGTAACTGCAACATCCCTCATGAACATTCTAAGAAGAAACTTTATGCCAGGTGTGATGACTACAGGTGTCATATTTTGAAACAAAAAGGACTAAAACACTAGGGCAGACACGATTTTGGGTGTAATATTTTGCGCAGTCAGCAGAGCATGAAATATATGTCAAGGGTAAATTAATTCCAACAGCCCTCAAGGACATTCTAAGAAGAAACTTGATGCCAGATTTGATGATTCTAGGTATCATAGTTCGTGAGAAATGGACTAAAACACTAGGGCCGACGTAATTGTGAATATAAAATTTCATGAAGTCAGTAGAGCACGATATATAGGTCAAGGTAAAAGCAACAGCCCTCGAGAACATTCTTAGAAGAAACTTTATGCCAGGTTTGATGATTATAGGTGGACTAAAACACTAGGGCAGACACGATTTTGGGTGTAATATTTTGCGCAGTCAGCAGAGCATGAAATATATGTCAAGGGTAAATTAATTCCAACAGCCCTCAAGGACATTCTAAGAAGAAACTTGATGCCAGATTTGATGATTCTAGGTATCATAGTTCGTGAGAAATGGACTAAAACACTAGGGTCGACGTAATTGTGAATATAAAATTTCATGAAGTCAGTAGAGCACGATATATAGGTCAAGGTAAAAGCAACAGCCCTCGAGAACATTCTTAGAAGAAACTTTATGCCAGGTTTGATGATTATAGGTATCATAGTTTGCGAGAAATAGACAAATGCTAGGGTCGACGCTAGGGTCGACGTAATTGTTGACAGACGGTTTTATAAAGTCAGCAGAGCATGAAATATGGGTCAAGGGTAAAAATAAGAGCAACAGTCCTTGGGAACATTCCAAGAAAAAGCTTTATGCCAGGTTTGATGATTGTAGGTATTATAGTTTTTGAGAAATAGACTTAAATGCTAGGGTCGACGCTAGGGTCGACGTAATTGTTGATAGACAGTCTTACCAAGTCCAGAGAGCATGAAATATAGGTCACGGGTAAAAATAAGAGCTACAGCCCTTGAGAACATTCTGAGAAGAAGCTTTATGCCAGGTTTGATGATTGCAGGTATTATAGTTTGCGAGAAATGGATATAAACGCTAGGGTCGACGTAATTGTTGACGGACGGACGTACGGACGGACGGACGGAGAGCATGAAATATAGGTCACGGGTAAAAATAAGAGCTACAGCCCTTGAGAACATTCTGAGAAGAAGCTTTATGCCAGGTTTGATGATTGCAGGTATTATAGTTTGCGAGAAATGGATATAAACGCTAGGGTCGACGTAATTGTTGACGGACGGACGTACGGACGGACGGACGGACGGACGGACGAACGGAATGACTGACGGACGGACGGAAAAGTGAACTCCTATATCGCACCTTGCTAAAGCAGGTGCGACAAAAATGATGTCATGCACTGATTAGGTGTTTTGCCCTCGTTGTGAGATCATACTGCAAAAGGCGATGCTATTTAGAATATCTCACAGTCGAAAGTCATCGCCATTACTGATATCTCAAATTAATTTTTTGATACCAGAAAATTTACTTACCAGTAATGTCAGTAGTCTGAGATAACGGGAGTTGTAACGTACACAATATAACACGAAATGAGTCCAAACTAAAATCTTTGACGTTAGACAGTACTTTAAGATATCAGGGGCCGTATTCATAAAGCCACTTAAGTCGTTGCTATGCTGTTGCTAAGGGTAAATATCTATAAAGGAGATTCTCTACAATTATGAAATTTGGTCTGGAGGAACAGTCTTTTTAAGACTGTTCCTCCAGAGCAAATTTCATAGTTGTAGGGAATCTCCTTCAATGAAATTTAGCCTTAGCAACAGCATAGCAACGACTTAAATCGTTTTATGAATACGGCCCCAGTGTTTTAGATAACGAGACTCAACTGTACTGAATGCAGTGTTTTACTTGACACGAATTACAAATAATTAATTATGAATGGGTCAGTAATTTTATCTATAGCTGACTGCAAAAGAATAAACTTTAAACTGTTTGCTAAATATTGTCGACACTGCTTACTAACTGTTTTCAGGTTTATCTCAAATTATATAAAGGAAGAAGAAAAGAGCTCACCAAGGGCGTCTGTGGTTAGACAAAAAGAGTTTTCGTATCTACCCCCAACTTTAATCATTGTAGCAGAGCTTGATCCTTTACGGGATGGATGCTACGGTACGAATTATATCACTAAAGAATTATATTTATCAACATCAGATATGCATAAATGGTAACAATTAACCAATGTTTTACAGTGCTAATGCAGTTTTGGATGTCACATGTACAGTCACCTCTCGGTATCTCAGAATCGAAGTTCATCTAAAAGTACTGTTATCCCAAGTATATTTTTTTGGACCTGAAACTTTACTTTGAGATACCAGTAGTTTGAGTTGAAAGTTGAAATGCTAAGAAAAATAAGAAATGTGTATAAACTATATTCTTCTATTTTAAAGGATACTTTGAGATATCAGTGTTTGAGACATCGTGAGTCAACTGTATGTGATGTCAACATTAATCCTTCTTAAGCGCTTTACTTTACAAGTGCTTGATAAAAGCCCCCAGTGTCGGCGACCTTGTTTGTATGTCAGTCGAAAACGGATGAAGTGGGATCACTTCGCCAAAAATAAAATGTCATCAGTCAGCGACAAATAGGAAACTACGTCCTGTGTTTACCTCATTTAGTCGGATTGCCATATCAGTTTATACAAGACATGTTTGCAATTTGCAGTTCCCTTACTCCGGAGAATGTATTGCGTCCACCGGAAAAGTCCTGGAGGACCGGGCTTTTCGTTCATGTGCCTGTTTCATTCTTTGTTAACGATTTATGAAACCTTTATGGAGACATATGCAAACAATGCAGATCCAGTTCAGAGAACACAGATGAGGGTCAACACTGTTCGGTCACAGGAATTACAATGCAAAATACAATAAAATTGAAAATATCCATCAGAAACCCATAAAGCTAGAAATTGACTCATCCAAATGATAAAGATGAATAAGTCCACTAGTCAAAAAAGGAGTTAAAGTGATAGCACGCCACAAAATGTTAGCTCTGTGTGGCTTGATCACGACATAGTTCTGTATTGTTCATCGCTGTGAATGCTGTGACAGTATGAGCGATGTCCATGAAAACATTCTTTTCAATAACTTATTATTGTCCGTGTGAAAATACAGTCTATGGCCTTTCAACAAGTAAGCAATTAGATACATAGCCTGACAGAAGCCTTATCATGTCCCTGATGTCGTTTTCTTACGTTTCAATGTTTGTTGACATCGATCATAATTCATGAACAAGGAGAGAGAAAAAGGTACAACATACTGTTAACTAATAAAATTTATAACACATTTTGTATTTTCAGTAATAATCGGGATTTCTTATTGCTTTTAGCTTACTATGATATCTTGAAGAAAGCAGGAGTCGATGCCAGACTCAAAACAATAAAAGGTGTTCCACACGCTTTCTGGGGCTGGCCAGGTAAGTATCATACATTCTGTGCAAATCTCTCTTATTTACAGAGCATCAATTTTACCATCAGATTCAGATGTCCTCGTGAAATGGTTGAAAAAGATATTAAAACTGGTACATGTAAAATCTCTAGCAAAACGCTATAATAGCCAGCACGTCCGCTGCCCTCAAAGCTTATAGATTTACTGTACACAGTGGCTGTGCGTGTAATTTTTATGCCAAATATGTAAAACAAAAAGGCTGTTCATGTAAAAATGTATAAGTTTAAATATATGCATCAAAGGGCTGAATGTAGGCATTGAAGGTGTCAGTCAAACGTTCAGAGCTAATCCGTTGATGCAATGTATATACCATATACATGTATGTATTAATAAACAGATGGTACCTCCTTAACACTTCCATAGACTGATTTAATGGAAAGTATGAAATCGTATTTTATTCGTTAAATGTGTGTTTAAACAAGGCCAATGACTATTTAAAGATTGTCTCCCTCGTTTATTTAATGTTTTCAGAAACAAATAAACAAAATTTCGTTAGACAATACGTAAAAATCTCATAATTAACCGTACAAGTTTTGAGAAAATGCATGTTTTTTGGATAAATGTGGAATGAAAAATAATCTTCAAATTAAAATGCGAGTTACCTATTACCTCACAGCCTGTAAGAATATCGATTTTGACCACGTGTGTCATGTGATCACGTACAGGTATTTTTCTTATTCGTGCACGTGATTATGACGTATGAATAAATTACTTGTGTCCAATAAATCCGCTATCGTTTAAACATTTATCTTATTTTCCTCTAAAGTCACTTTTATCAAATGCTTTTATCTAAACCCTATTTCAAATGTATAGTTAGACCATGTCGGAGGTATTGCATGAAGTATTTCATCAAATAATATTTGGTTATTTTTATCAAGGGAGTAAATCTTTAAATCAACCAAAATCCTGTTGGTTTTTCAAATTATAACTAAATACATGTATGAATAAAATAGCTGAATAAAAATAAAGCGAGTAAATTAACTTAAAAAGTTGAAAAAGTAAAAAAAAGGTAAAATAAAAAGTATACAAACATATATACATTATAAAATGATAAACCAAAACAGTCTTGATGTTAATTGAATCGAAATAATGATATCCCGTATATAGGATTTTCGAGCAGGTTAAGGCTGTTACATGTAAGAAGCTACTTTGGTAGAATAAAATAGTTTATGTATTACGATTTTTTCTGTTCAGATGAGTTTTTGTTACAAAAGTTACATTATGTAACAGTAGTTTCGATGAGATTCAGTGCAAAACTTGTAATGGAAATCATGCTTTCTATCTACTGTAGATAACACGTGGGATAACACCTTCTGTGTTCTCATGCATTTGGAAAGAGGAAGCTCTGATGTATTGCACTACGAAAAAAAGAAAAAAAAAACGACGTCTGAAGAGCTTGCTGATTGCGGCAAAATTTTGACGGCTCTTGTCAGTCTACGGCTGTGCACACGGCCATTTGAGTCAGTGTGTTGCACCCCTCTGGAAACACAACTACGGGGGATTAACATTGAATCAACATTGATTTACGCCACGTCGTTGAGTCGAAAGTGAATCAATATTTATTCACTGTTTTGTTCTTTTTGGAACATGTCCCTTATCCCCCACCCTTTTCGTCGCATTATATGTTGCTGCTCGTATTTTGTTTTTAATTTCAGCCATGTTCAAAACGACGTGTCAAGAAGCGTATGACTTAGCTACAGAATTTATCAAAAACCAGATGTGATTTGCTAGAACCGTGGACTATTCTGAGCTATTATCTGTGAAAGAGCTGAAATAAAACATGCACACATGTTGATATTTGATTTGTCATATTATATTGAAACTCCCCTAAACAGTTTAGTCCACTGACCGTTCAAAAGCGGCATTCCCATAGAGATTTATATATATTGTCTGTTTTGTCAGGTCATCGTATCTTATTATAATTTTAATTTTAAAATTGACTGGTACATGCAATCTTGATAAACATACTCACATAAAGGTAAAAATGGCATATGAGAAGCCCACGTTCGAGCATCATAATTATTTTAACTGATAAAATCATTTATCATACATAAGCTGCAAAATTCACCTGATAACAGGGGTATGATAACATGATGTGATATTATGTCACTTTAGAACTGCGCTTGCGCGAATGTTATCAGGTCATGCCTACAGAAGCGATCTCAGAAGACGATTGGCTACATACTGGCGTTGACCGTGATAACAAATTCGATTGGTTAAATGACGTCACCGACTTACGTCATAATGCATTCGCGACGTCAACAACTTCAAACAAAACTGCGTTTACTTTTCTTTTGTTGACGCTCTTTACATCTCAAAATATTGTAATGATGCATGATAAATAGAAAACCATGTTAGTGTCTTTTGATATTAAGTTTATCAGGCTTGACCAGAAAAACGTCGGACTGGCTCGGCAAGCCTCGCCATTCCTACGCTGTTTCTGGTCTTGCCTGATAAACTTGATATCAAAAGACACTAACATGGTTTTCTCTATACCCTGGTCTCTTAAGTCGTGCCAAGAAAAGTGTGAATTTTTGCATTCGCGAGATACTCACATATCAATATGCACAAACAGTGAGCCTTATGAGTGAGCTGATTTGAGTTGTCGTACTGATTCGACTGAGGATGCGCCGGCTGGCATGTGACTGTTGACCTGCTAGATAGGCAACACAATTGAATCTGACACTCATATATAAAATCCGCACACAACGGGGTTTGTCGATCATCATTCGAAAAATGAATGCAGACGTGTAAATCAGCCTGCACACATGCAAAGGACTAAGGCCGTTTGCTTTTGATCAATGGATACACATTTTTTCACCACTTTACATAGGGAGCAACTTTTAAGGCTTCCTGTTTGCTTCACTGGAAAACAAGGCCCTTCCAAAAATGAATCAAAACAAGGCCCTTCCAAAAATGAATCAACTCTGTACAGAAACAATACAACTTGAAGTCACCGTCAGCTATCTGAGGTATGGTATTTTAAGAATGTGCCTACTTATATACTAAAGAATCCAACTGAAACCAACGCCTTCTTTCTAAAGTAAAAAGATAGGCAATGATCAAGACTTAATACAATCAAATCGAAAATTCCGCCCTCAAAACCAAAGGAGAAAGAAACGCACACACAAACATTTGCCTAAGTACACGAAAGACACGCATGGTAAACCGAATAAGCAGCTCTTTCCAAAACAAATGGGCATTCAGCTGCCCATATTAAAAACAGCTGCAACACCTTTTTTACCTAGTTTCTATCTTAAATTACAAAACAACAGAAAACAAAAGACATTTAGGTCAACACATCTCTACAGACCTTAGACAAGCGAACATAACAACATGTAACACTCAAGGAACCACAATAGAAGTACCGACTTGGAACCGTCAGTAAAATACTACTGGGAAGGGGATGAGGGGAAGGGGTTTAAACTAGTTTTACTGGATCCGAACCTCGCCCCTAGCTTCCGCAATGGTTCGACCGAAACAAACCAATTACACCCACATAACGGACCTAAACAGCATCAGTTTGGACAATAAAAACAATTATATGAAAAACATTAAACATCTACTTTTTCTATTTTCCATTACAAAACACAATAGGAAGCAAAGTGGGCAGCTATATAGGTGGCCATACTCTTAGCATACCACAAAGAAATAAACACAAGAACAACAACGAAGAACCACAGCAGAAGTTCCGCCTTGGAAAGGTCAGAAATAAATTACTGGGGAGCTTAAACATGTTTTACTTTTCAAAACCATTGCCCTCTGCTTCTGCGATGGTTCGAAACATTTAGCTAGCTGGTTGGTCCGCACGTTGGTTTCCTAGCCCATCAATCACAGGAAACACAAAACATGGATAAGACCTACGGTGAAAGAAACAATGTATTGCCATACCAGGTGTCAAACACCACACTGAAATCTCGAAGCAAGAGAAAACCATCAGTTGAACCCGGAATTGCCAAGCAACACGCCTGGGAAACGGTCAACTTGTACGCCGCCGGTGTAATATAGAAGAATAAGTTGACCAATTCCGGTAGACTACTTGACCTGTATAAACACACGCCAAGCATCGAGGATCTCTTCATTTAACGTGAGATTATTTACTTACTTTAGATTTTGTTCAAAATTGAGAAATATCATATGCTGAGATATAATGATGACCGTTAAGTACGTTCCCGGTTCCCGGTTCCCAGTTCCCGGTTCCCGGTTCCTGGTTCCCGGTTCCCGGTTCCCGGTTCCTGGTTCCTGGTTCCCGGTTCCTGGTTCCCGGTTCCCGGTTCCCGGTTCCTGGTTCCCGGTTCCCGGTTCCTGGTTCCCGGTTCCCGGTTCCCGGTTCCCAGTTCCCGGTTCCTAATTCCCGGTTCCAAGTTACCGGTTCCTGGTTCCCGGTTCCCGGGTTCCTGGTTCCGCTTCCTGATTCCCGGTTCCCGGTTCCTGGTTCCCGGTTTCTAATTCCCGGTTCCAAGTTCCCGGTTCCTGGTTCCCGGTTCTTGGTTCCCTGTTCCTGATTCCCGATTCCAGGTTCCCATTTCCCGGTTCCTAATTCCCTGTTCCAAGTTACCGGTTCCTGGTTCCCGGTTCCCGATTTCTCGCTATATTATAATCAGTATTGTTCATAAGGAACTGTTTCCTTGTTTCTCTTTTGCAGTTCTTTCAGATCTATGATTTTTTTTCCAAATAAGGAACAAGGAACTAGTTCCCGGTTCCCGATTCCCGATTCCCAGTTCTCGATTATATCAGGCTTTCGTTTGTTACTTACAAAATTGAATTCATTGTATTAAAGCATTACATTTACTTGGTAGCAACATCATCCAATGCCTGATATCATGTCATATTTCAAAAAATATATTATTTAGGGGGCTTGGTTTAAACCGCTTTTTGTTCAATAAAGAACCGGGAACTGGTTCCTTGTTGCCGATTTGTCGTTTTTAAACAATGATGATGGATATACAAATAAGGAACAAGAACTAGTTCCCGGTTCTCGATTCTCAGTTCCCGATTAGATTTTTTTCTTAGTTACAAAAAAGCATTGATAAGAAGTGACTTTTCACATTTACTCGATTGCAACACCATTATACGCCTTACAACATGTTATATGTCAGAACAAATATTAATATGCCAAATTTTAAATAATTAGTATTGTTCATAAGCAACCGGAAATTGTTTCCTTGTTGCCTTTTTGCAGTTCTCTCATATTGATGATTTCTCTCCAAATAAGGAACAAGGAACTAGATCCCGGTTCCCGGTTCCCGAAACCCAGTTCCCGATTATTTTGTACTTTCATTTCTTGCTTACAAAATTGAATTAATTATAATAAAAGCATCACATTTTGTCTGTCGCAGCCCCAACTAAATAATAATCAGTATTGTTCATAAGGAACTGTTTTCTTGTTCTTCTTTTGCAGTTCTTTCAGATCGATGTGTTTTTTTCCAAATAAGGAACAAGGAACTAGTTCCCGGTTCCCGGTTTCCTATTCCCGATGTCCAGTTCCCGATTACATTGTGCTTTCGAACTGTTTCCTTGGTCCTCTTTTGCAGTTCTTTCAGATCAATGTGTTGTTTGTTGTTTTTTTCAAATAAGGAACAAGGAACTAGTTCCCGGTTCCCGGTTCCCGATTCCCGATTCTCAGTTCCCGATTATATTAGGCTTTCGTTTGTTACTTACAAAGTTGAATTCATTGTATTAAAGCATTACATTTACTTGGTAGCAACATCATCTAATGCCTAATATCATGCGTTATTTCAAAAATAGATTATTTATGCAACTTGGTTTAAACCGCTTTTTGTTCAATCAGGAACCGGGAACTGGTTCCTTGTTGCCGATTTGTCGTTTTCAAACAATGATGATGGATATACCAATAAGGAACAAGAACTAGTTCCCGGTTCCCGATTCTCAGTTCCCGATTAGATTTTTTCTTAGTTAAAAAAAAAAGCATTGATTAGAAGTGACTTTTCACATTTACTCGATTGCAACACCATAATACGCCTTACAACATGTTATATGTCAGAACAAATATTAATATGCTAAATTTTAAATAATTAGTATTGTTCATAAGCAACCGGAAATTGTTTCCTTGTTGCCTTTTTGCAGTTCTCTCATATTGATGATTTCTCTCCAAATAAGGAACAAGGAACTAGATCCCGGTTCCCGGTTCCCGATTTCCAGTTCCCGATTATTTTGTACTTTCATTTCTTGCTTACAAAATTGAATTAATTGTAATTAAAGCATCACATTAATCTGTCGCAGCCCCAACTAAATAATAATCAGTATTGTTCATAAGGAACTGTTTTCTTGTTCTTCTTTTGCAGTTCTTTCAGATCGATGTGTTTTTTTCCAAATAAGGAACAAGGAACTAGTTCCCGGTTCCCGGTTTCCTATTCCCGATGTCCAGTTCCCGATTACATTGTGCTTTCGAACTGTTTCCTTGGTCCTCTTTTGCAGTTCTTTCAGATCAATGTGTTGTTTGTTGTTTTTTTCAAATAAGGAACAAGGAACTAGTTCCCGGTTCCCGGTTCCCGATTCCCGATTCTCAGTTCCCGATTATATTAGGCTTTCGTTTGTTACTTACAAAGTTGAATTCATTGTATTAAAGCATTACATTTACTTGGTAGCAACATTATCTAATGCCTAATATCATGCGTTATTTCAAAAATAGATTATTTATGCAACTTGGTTTAAACCGCTTTTTGTTCAATAAGGAACCGGGAACTGGTTCCTTGTTGCCGATTTGTCGTTTTCAAACAATGATGATGGATATACCAATAAGGAACAAGAACTAGTTCCCGGTTCCCGATTCTCAGTTCCCGATTAGATTTTTTCTTATTTAAAAAAAAAGCATTGATTAGAAGTGACTTTTCACATTTACTCGATTGCAACACCATTATACGCCTTACAGCATGTTATATGTCAGAACAAGTATTAATATGCCAAATATTAAATAATCAGTATTGTTCATAAGCAACCGGAAATTGTTTCCTTGTTGCCTTTTTGCAGTTCTCTCATATTGATGATTTCTTTCCAAATAAGGAACAAGGAACTAGATCCCGGTTCCCGGTTCCCGATTCCCGATTCCCAGTTCCCGATTATATTAGGCTATCGATTGTTACTTACAAAGTTGAATTCATTGTATTAAAGCATTACATTTAGTCTGTGGCAAAACTATCTTATGCCAAATAATATGTAATATGTCAAAAAACAGTTATTCATGCAACTTCATTTAAACCGCTTTTTGTTCTATAAGGAACCGGGAACTGGTTCCTTGTTGCCGATTGGCCGTTTTCAAACAATGGTGATGATTATACAAATCAGGAACAGGCAACTAGTTCCCGGTTTCCGAGTCTCAGTTCCCGATTAGAATTTGCATTTTCTTTTAGTTACAAAGAAGAATTTATAAGAACAAATGACTTTTTCACATATACCCGATTGCAACATCATTTAATGCCTTATACAACATGTTATATGTCAGAATACATATCGCTGTGCCAACTAAATAATAATCAGTATTGTTCATAAGGAACTGTTTTCTTGTTCTTCTTTTGTAGTTCTTTCAGGTCGATGTGTTTTTTTTTTTCCAAATAAGGAACAAGGAACTAGTTCCCGGTTCCCGGTTTCTTATTCCCGATGTCCAGTTCCCGATTACATTGTGCTTTCGAACTGTTACCTTGGTCCTCTTTTGCAGTTCTTTCAGATCAATCTGTTCTTTGTTTGTTTTTTTCAAATAAGGAACAAGGAACTAGTTCCCGGTTCCCGGTTCCCGATTCCCGATTCTCAGTTCCCGATTATATTAGGCTTTCGTTTGTTACTTACAAAGTTGAATTCATTGTATTAAAGCATTACATTTACTTGGTAGCAACATTATCTAATGCCTAATATCATGCGTTATTTCAAAAATAGATTATTTATGCAACTTGGTTTAAACCGCTTTTTGTTCAATAAGGAACCGGGAACTAGTTCCTTGTTGCCGATTTGTCGTTTTCAAACAATGATGATGGATATACCAATAAGGAACAAGAACTAGTTCCCGGTTCCCGATTCTCAGTTCCCGATTAGATTTTTTTCTTAGTTAAAAAAAAAGCATTGATTAGAAGTGACTTTTCACATTTACTGGATTGCAACACCATTATACGCCTTACAGCATGCAAGTATTAATATGCCAAATATTAAATAATTAGTATTGTTCATTAGCAACCGGAAATTGTTTCCTTGTTGCCTTTTTGCAGTTCTCTCATATTGATGATTTCTTTCCGAATAAGGAACAAGGAACTAGATCTCGGTTCCCGGTTCCCGATTCCCGATTCCTGTTCCCGATTGTATTAGGCTATCGTTTGTTACTTACGAAGTTGAATTCATTGTATTAAAGCATTACATTTAGTCTGTGGCAAAACTATCTTATGCCAAATAATATGTAATATGTCAAAAAAACAGTTATTCATGCAACTTCATTTAAACCGCTTTTTGTTCTATAAGGAACCGGGAACTGGTTCCTTGTTGCCGATTGGCCGTTTTCAAACAATGGTGATGATTATACAAATCAGGAACAGGCAACTAGTTCCCGGTTCCCGAGTCTCAGTTCCCGATTAGAATTTGCATTTTCTTTTAGTTACGAAGAAGAATTTATAAGAACAAATGACTTTTTCACATATACCCGATTGCAACATCATTTAATGCCTTATACAACATGTTATATGTCAGAATACATATCGCTGTGCCAACTAAATAATAACCAGTATTGTTCATAAGGAACTGTTTTCTTGTTCTTCTTTTGCAGTTCTTTCAGATCGATGTGTTTTTTTTTTTTTCCAAATAAGGAACAAGGAACTAGTTCCCGGTTCCCGGTTTCTTATTCCCGATGTCCAGTTCCCGATTACATTGTGCTTTCGAACTGTTACCTTGGTCCTCTTTTGCAGTTCTTTCAGATCAATGTGTTCTTTGTTTGTTTTTTTCAAATAAGGAACAAGGAACTAGTTCCCCGTTCCCGGTTCCCGATTCCCGATTCTCAGTTCCCGATTATATTAGGCTTTCGTTTGTTACTTACAAAGTTGAATTCATTGTATTAAAGCATTACATTTACTTGGTAGCAACATCATCTAATGCCTAATATCATGCGTTATTTCAAAAATAGATTATTTATGCAACTTGGTTTAAACCGCTTTTTGTTCAATAAGGAACCGGGAACTGGTTCCTTGTTGCCGATTTGTCGTTTTTCAAACAATGATGATGGATATACCAATAAGGAACAAGAACTAGTTCCCGGTTCCCGATTCTCAGTTCCCGATTAGATTTTTTTCTTAGTTAAAAAAAAAGCATTGATTAGAAGTGACTTTTCACATTTACTCGATTGCAGCACCATTATACGCCTTACAGCATGTTATATGTCAGAACAAGTATTAATATGCCAAATATTAAATAATTAGTATTGTTCATAAGCAACCGGAAATTGTTTCCTTGTTGCCTTTTTGCAGTTCTCTCATATTGATGATTTCTTTCCAAATAAGGGACAAGGAACTAGATCCCGGTTCCCGATTCCCGATTCCCAGTTCCCGATTATATTAGGCTTTCGTTTGTTACTTACAAAGTTGAATTCATTGTATTAAAGCATTACATTTAGTCTGTGGCAAAACTATCTTATGCCAAATAATATGTAATATGTCAAGAAACAGTTATTCATGCAACTTCATTTAAACCGCTTTTTGTTCTATAAGGAACCGGGAACTGGTTCCTTGTTGCCGATTGGCCGTTTTCAAACAATGGTGATGATTATACAAATCAGGAACAGGCAACTAGTTCCCGGTTCCCGAGTCTCAGTTCCCGATTAGAATTTGCATTTTCTTTTAGTTACAAAGAAGAATTTATAAGAACGAATGACTTTTTCACATATACCCGATTGCAACATCATTTAATGCCTTATACAACATGTTATATGTCAGAATACATATCGCTCCGCCAACTAAATAATAATCAGTATTGTTCATAAGGAACTGTTTTCTTGTTCTTCTTTTGCAGTTCTTTCAGATCGATGTGTTTTTTTTTCCAAATAAGGAACAAGGAACTAGTTCCCGGTTCCCGGTTTCTTATTCCCGATGTCCAGTTCCCGATTACATTGTGCTTTCGAACTGTTACCTTGGTCCTCTTTTGCAGTTCTTTCAGATCAATGTGTTCTTTGTTTGTTTTTTTCAAATAAGGAACAAGGAACTAGTTCCCGGTTCCCGGTTCCCGATTCCCGATTCTCAGTTCCCGATTATATTAGGCTTTCGTTTGTTACTTACAAAGTTGAATTCATTGTATTAAAGCATTACATTTACTTGGTAGCAACATCATCTAATGCCTAATATCATGCGTTATTTCAAAAATAGATTATTTATGCAACTTGGTTTTAACCGCTTTTTGTTCAATAAGGAACCGGGAACTGGTTCCTTGTTGCCGATTTGTCGTTTTCAAACAATGATGATGGATATACCAATAAGGAACAAGAACTAGTTCCCGGTTCCCGATTCTCAGTTCCCGATTAGATTTTTTTCTTAGTTAAAAAAAAAGCATTGATTAGAAGTGACTTTTCACATTTACTCGATTGCAACACCATTATACGCCTTTCAGCATGTTCTATGTCAGAACAAGTATTAATATGCCAAATATTAAATAATTAGTATTGTTCATAAGCAACCGGAAATTGTTTCCTTGTTGCCTTTTTGCAGTTCTCTCATATTGATGATTTCTTTCCAAATAAGGAACAAGGAACTAGATCCCGGTTCCCGGTTCCCGATTCCCGATTCCCAGTTCCCGATTATATTAGGCTTTCGTTTGTTACTTACAAAGTTGAATTCATTGTATTAAAGCATTACATTTACTTGGTAGCAACATCACATAATGCCTAATATCATGCGTTATTTCAAAAATAGATTATTTATGCAACTTGGTTTAAACCGCTTTTTGTTCAATAAGGAACCGGGAACTGGTTCCTTGTTGCCGATTTGTCGTTTTCAAACAATGATGATAGATATACTAATAAGGAACAAGAACTAGTTCCCGGTTCCCGAGTCTCAGTTCCCGATTAGAATGTGTTTTTTTAGTTACTACGAAGCATTGATAAAAGTGGCTTATCACATTTACCCAACTGCAGCATCATTATTTGGCTTTCAATATGTTATATGTCAGAATAAATACTATTGTGCCAACTATTTAAACATCAGTATTATTCAATAAGGAAGCGGAAACAGGTTCCTTGTTACCTATTTGCAGTTCTCTCACATTCATGATTGTTTTACAAATAAGGAACAAGGAACTAGTTCCTGGTTCCCGGTTCCCGATTCCCGATTTTCGGTTCCCGATTATTTTGTACTTTCTCTTCTTACTTACAAATTTGAATTCATTGTAACTAAAGCATCACATTTACTTGGTGGCAACATCATCTTATGCCTAATATCATGTCATGATGCCCTTTTGCAGTTCCCTCACATTTATAATTCTTCCTGCAGATAAGGAACAAGGAACTAGTTCCTGGTTCCCGATTCCCAGTTTCCGATTATTTTGTGCTTTCGGTTCTTACTTACAACGGATATAACTGTATATGTACGTATTAGAAAGCAGAAGAGAAATTTATATCTGCGAATCAGTGACATGTGAAGTGAAAATATTGTTAATGTTTAGAAATATAGAGGCTGCGATGAAGAGAGTTACGGTGAAAGGGAAACTATATTTGTATGTAAAACTTAAATATTGTTTAAACCAAAGGGAAACTATTTACATCGACGGGTAACGGTACATAATCAACAAATGAGGGACTCAAAAACAAGAATGCTGTTCGTTAATAAGCACCGGAGTATATGTGTTCACCAAAGAATCTTGCCTGTTCTATAAAATATATTCAGACAGCACGTCATTAACACGTGCGAAAGAAAATTAATTCATTAAAGTCTGTTCCGCGGAATGTGACAGTAAGTGTGGCTTGGAGAGGGATGCCTACCGAGATCTGCCCATCCTCGCTTTTTTGTCAAACTTTTTTGGGTTTTCAACACTGAAGAAGTTAAATACAGAACCTGTCGCACTAAGTTTGGTATGGATACATTTTATATTAAAACCCATATTAAATAGGGTAAGCTAATCCGCACCATCAGGAACAATTTATTTCCTTTGTTTCAACTTGACAAGAGTTATCATTTGACAATGTGATGTACTTATTGTATGTAGATGAACAATATATTTTACACTGTGTTTGCTTTTTTTAATACAGGAGAACGCATTTGCTCAAAATTCTTTACCTCCCTAATATTAAAGAGATAACAGAGATGGATGGAATATTGACCCCGCCTTATCAGTCTCACCGTCTTTAAATCCTGGAAAGGTTATTATTACTTAGAGGTTATTATATGGCGGAGGTGTGCCTCTAAGTCATATTGGCACTGGATAGCAATATTGGCCCGAGGGCTTTAGCCCGAGGGCCAATATTGCTACCCAGTGCCAATATGACTTAGAGGCACACCTCCGCCATATCGTAACCTTTTTATTACATACTTATGCAAATATACAGATAGAAAAAGAACAAAGTTGTAATTCAGATGGAAGAACAAAATTTGTCTTGAGGCGACCAAAAGAGGCGCGAGTATGACGTTATTTATGACGTAACGTCAGCGTCATAACAAACGTCAGTTGGTAACGTTTTCAAAATGGCGGCGCCCTCGACAGTGTTTTTTGGTTAAATATTTGCCTTTTTGAGTGTTTCCATTTTTCATGCAAGGAAACGGGTTAAAAACGAAAACGTACGCGGAAAGCCGTTTGTAATTTCAAATAGATCTTGTAATTTCAAAGGGAATTAAGCTTGAAATTACAATCCAACGTAGTAAACCGATGGGCAATGCAGCCGAAGAAAAAGTTTAGGATGGACAAAGTTGGAATTATAAGAAATGAATTTCCTTTTTTGGGAGATTTTATCGATGTGTAGACGCCGGCCTCACCACTTAACATAAAGCTCTTCGGGCCTTTATTCAGTTTGTGAATGATTCGCAGGCATTTACACATCGATACCACGCCCCGCCTCCAGCCCCCGCAAAAAAAATAAATTATTCCTATAGTCAACAAAACAAACTCAAATGTTTCTGACTCTGAAACTTCCCGAAATCTAGACAAATTTCTCTCCTCAATCTTAGTTTCTAGGTCTAGATTTCGATCAGCTAAAGATTCCATCACCTCCGCCATTTTGAATTACTGGATAGAACGTGTGAAAGGATTCGACCAATTAAAAAGAGGCAGTGCCAAAATCCATATTATATGGAAAATTGGCACAGTCACGTGACTGTGCCTTTATGGATCCAGAAAATATTCACGGGTGGCAATGGGAAATTTACTATGTAGATGTTATTAAGTATGTAATAAAATTATTTATGTTGCTGGAGTTGATATTTTTTTTTGTTATTATTGCTGCTGCAGCTGCTGCTGCTGTGGTGTGTGACGTTTACTACCAGCCCAAGGTGACAGTTTTAGCTCACCTGAGCATATTGTGGTCAGTCTAATAGACGTGGATATCTGTGATCCGCCGTCTGTAAAAGCGTTGCGTATTTGAAAACAAGGACAGAATACCGCAAAAGCCGCGTAGGGACTTCGTATTCGTACTTCAAACCTCTAAATTCTTACTTCTAACATCTTACCTTTTACTTCTAACATTTTATTTAACTTCTTACTTCTAACATCTTACTTCTAACTTTTATTTCTAACTCGCTAATTCTTAATTCTTCTTACATCTAACCTCCGAACTTTTAACGAAGACATACACATTACCACATCCATTATATATACATACACCAATCAAGCGAATGGTGTCGCCCCTGATCAGGCTACGCGTTCCTTAACAGTTTTTCGAATATTTCGGTTCCAGATGAGAGTAAAAATCTGTGCTGTGTATGTTTATGGCTTACACTATTCGCGGGAAGCAGCTAGATGCATGTCTCTTCATACCATACCTAGATCAGCCTGCGAATCTGCCCCTTCTGATTAGGGATCCGCGATGTCTGATCAGGGTCTGCACTGTTTACATCTCAAATGTAACTCTGATCCAGGAAGGAATGGTGACGGCTCTGGTCAGACTGCGCGAATGCACAGATAGATCTGCCTTTACAATGTTAATAAAGGAGGACTTGACTAATGTCACCCGTATTGTTCGTACTTGATTATGGGTGATCTGAGTTATCACTAGTCATGTCGTTCCTTACGGCCTTTGTGAAGAGTGTGAAGGCAGAGCTTCCTGCTCATTCGCGCAATCCGACGAGGGACCAGGGTGTACATTGTTATCTAGAAACATCGAAAATGCTTTATTGATCTGACTGCGCTTCTCTTGACACTTTCATGGCAAAAGTAGACTCAGATCAGACTGTGAATGCATCTACATTACTCACTGGAAGAATCTAGAATGCTTCTTTTATCTGTAAGCAAGTGAAGACATTGATCTGACTGCGCGTCCCCTAAGACTTTAGCGACCAGTTTTTACACTGATAATCTTGCAAATCCGTTCTTTCTGATCAGTTTCTACCTTGTGCGATGGAAACATGTAAAATGCTTTCTTGATGTGTAACGGAACGAACAGACTGCTTGTTTCTAAAGACTTTTGCGACCAATGTAGAATCAAATCAGCCTCCAAATCCACACTTGTTTATCAGGATCTATACTATTTGCCAGTAGCATCTCGACATCCTGAAATATATACTTAACTTACCATCGAACACTATCTATAGACCTTGGTCAGGCTAACAAAGGAACTGGGGTCAATCCGATTCTAGACCACATGGTTTATACTTGACGTGGTTCATAGGAATATAGTGGCGTGGTAGAGTGGTCATAAGATTTTGAACAGGGATGATTTTATTTAGTTACACCGGATTTTAAATCAACATCTAAATATAAAAAAGCCCCATATACAATCTTAGACAAATGTGAAAAAGAAACTAGCCATGCAAAGCCAAAATCAATCACAACCACTATGAGTCCTCTAAAAAAAGAACATACTAACAAGTTAACAAAGCCAAGCATCATAAATGTAAAAGGCATATCTTAAAAATTATACAACATAAGAACTGATGTTCTTTAAACTTTAAAATCCCAGTTAGTTTTACTGAGAGTTTAGTTACTTTTATTTTTCTTCCTCTCCCATTGTCGAAGCAACATGGAGATCTGTTTTGCGGGAGAATAAATGTAAATCCATGAACCTCATATTAAAACCAAGACTATCGTTCTATAGGATTGATGATGAGGCACTCTCTGTGTAGTGTTTCTTATGAATGCGTACAGAAGCAAATATATATAACGTAAATTAAGAAGATTTTCCCGGGATTGATTCATCAAAATGACGTAAAAGACTAGCAAAAGAAGCCATGCATTCTTATAAATGTACACAATCCACTCTGATAAATGCACAGAATTAAAATTTATATCCGAAAGAAAGATACTTATTCTAACACAAACATAATCATGTAGAAATTATTACGGTTGTCTGAATAAGCAAAATGAACAAAACAAACGAGTGATATTAATGTAGATTTGTGGCTATACCAGCATCATAACAGGTCAGTTTTAAGCTAGGCACAACTTTTAAACAAACAGTCCGTATCTTGAATACTTTTAACGCTTTCTCAGTGAAAGCAATAAAATAATGTAGTAGTTTAGTTATTTTATATCGTATTCATAGCGATTGAATAAAAAGAAGCATCATCTTACGTGACACCTTTGCAGCATGAGCACATCACGGTTTTCTCAATAGACGCTGCCCTAGAGCAGGAACATCAAATCCGAAACTACATAATCGCTTTTTACTAAACCTTCCAAGTTTAAAACGCGACAATTGTCTCACAGAATATATAAAATTTATACTGCAAAGCCTGTTAAACATTGATATAAGAAAGGAAAAAAAAAAAAACCATGACGCAACTGTTTTGTGGAGAGTGCAGAAGGTGTGTGGGACGTGTTTGGTCAGTTCGAACAATTGTAAATCCAAATGTTTGCTTTCCTGATATCATGTGCTTCTTTAGAATATGTTTGTTAATTCTGTAAACCTTAGACAAAGACACTGTTTGCAATCAGAAAAATACTTT
This sequence comes from Ctena decussata, assembly GCA_963989385.1. Taxonomy (NCBI): domain Eukaryota; kingdom Metazoa; phylum Mollusca; class Bivalvia; order Lucinida; family Lucinidae; genus Ctena; species Ctena decussata. The sequence goes on along the minus strand of OZ022499.1, from coordinate 116,704,926 downwards.
TGAGCTCAAGACTTTCTTGGATGCGGTAAATATGCAAGCTGAACAAACAACAGAAGTACTATAAATGACTGCGTCATTCCCCGACACTGCAAACCTATGCACTTTCTGTTATATTTTATAGGTTTTTATTTCATGATTTCGTACATGTATAGCTTCGTGACCGAGACAGATATTCTCCCTGTAAAAAGGGTTTGACTATCACTGATAGCTTAGAGTGTTTTGATCGAAGGTTGATTATTTTATATGTCATAACAATAATGATTTCATATGAAACTTTTCATGACTTTACACACGTGTAAAAACCGGTTAATAATAATTGAGCCGCGACACAAAACCAACAATGTGTTTGTGCACCCCTGGGCATTCGACCAGTTAGACTAGACTCTTCGTTATGTGCACAAATGGTAGCTAAGGGTCTAAGCTATATTCATGCTGACAGCGAAGATGATCAGACTGGGCAAATTCCCAGGCTGATCTGAGTCTGCGCACAACCACTTTGTTGGTTTTGTCGTGTCGCGGCTCAATTATGTTACTTTGACCATTTCTGTGAAATATGTAATAGATATATCCAATTTTTTTGAAATGCATCAGTAAATATCGGTACTGATTGTTAGGTGTACAGGATAATGGACGGGCCCTAAAGATATCGGTACTGATCATTAGGTGTACAGGATAATGGACGGGCCCTTTAGGGCGAGTCCAATTATCCTGTACACCTAACAATCAGTACCGATATCTACTGATACATCTCAAAAAGAAATGCATATATCTGTTTTAATCCACAGCTTTATTGAACTTTTAACCTAAAAACGAATAATTAAACCAATAAAAAGTATATTTGAGCCGCGACACGAGAAAACCAACAATGTGGTTGTGCGCATGGCGCAGACTCAGATCAGCCTGAGCAATCACCCATTCTGATCAGACTCTTCACTACGCACTTAAAGGATAGCTAAGGGTCCCATCTACCTCCATGCGGACAGCGAAGACTCTGATCAGACTGGGCAGATGCCCAGGCTGATCTGAGTCTGCGTTGGGCGCACAACCATATTGTTGGTTTTGTTGTGTCGCGACTCAATTTATCTTCTTCATTTATTCTATCTAATTCAACCTGCCTCACCTTGTCTGGAAAATGAGCCTTCCTGTCAGACGCATTAAGGACATCTGTTAGCGGACCTATCAGAAATGGCTTGAGTGTTCAGTGGGAAATTTGAATCAGAAGGTTTGTCCTATTTTAACATTGTACACAGAAGAGGAAGGACCAGAAAATTGGGCTGCAGTTTAAACAGATTTTGTTGGGTAATCTCTGCTATTCTTTTTAATCGCAAAGAAATTGTTTGTCAAGGGTATTCACTATTTATCTCATTTTGTTTAGGCTATTTCTATCACTTATGTTTTAGTGCTCATTTTTTTTTCAATTACCAGGTATGCAGTGTATGGGCCATCAGAATTCGTAACGTAGAGGCTTTTTTCAACTAAAACATGTGTTGGCTTACTGAAATAACCTCGCTGGTGTGCCTTTTCAAATGGATTACCCACAAATTTCAATGGTTAATTTCATTTTTTTTCTACTAAACATATGTTGTATGGATTCACCTAATTGATGAGTAAACACAACATATGTTTAATGATGTATGGGTACACATCTATGTTTTTTCTGCCATTTATGCAAAAGGAACAAATTGCTTCTCTGGTTGACGTAGCTCATCTCATTGGTCTACTCTTAAAGAAAAGAATTTGCTCCTTAGGGTCCACTCTTAAAGGAAAGAATTTGCTCCTAAAGGAACAAATTCCTGCTTTCAAGAGTTGTCCCCCATTCAGAAGGGAAGCAAAAATGAAAATGGCAGAGTCGCTTACCCAAACAGTTTACTGCGACCTTAATTCAGTGTTCATTTTCTGCACAAAAAGTTGGTTACCATCAATAATCTCTGAGGTGAGTCTTATGCAGTCATTTGATTTAATGGGTTATTTTCATATAACATATGTTGTTGAGACTCATTTTAGCAAGGGGAGTCAAAGGAATACCTTTAACAAATATTTATGTGGCCAAAACAGCAGAGTTTAATGAAACAGGAGTATCTTAAATTGCAGCTCTGTAATGATTGGTCTATTCAAAACTGCACATGATAACTGTACATGATAACAGTACATGATAGCTATAGTTAACATAATTTATCTGTACTGGCAACTTCAAAGAAAAGTACTGCCAGCTGTGAATTAAGATCAAGATATTTCAAATTGTCAAAGAGCTGCGGACCAACAATCACTTCTAAGTCATCAACTTTGGGCAATAACTTTGCCAAAGATATTATAAACTTGCCCATCATCAATAGCAATCTAGGTATTCCAAAGATCACAACCCATGCGAAATCCAAAGAAAATCTGCCAATAAAAACTGAAATTTAAAAGTGGAAACAAAGTGCTTCCTGACGGACGGAGGGACGGACCCATACATACGACAGTCGGACATATACATGGACAAGGTGCGAGAAAACTAAATATCCCGCTAATAAAATATGATGCGGTATAAAAATCAAAGTAGAATGGTCTTAAAATCTTCTGCCCCCGGGGTGCGGCAAGTTCTGCTTAGCCTCATCGGCTGCTCCGCAATGGCTAAATAAAATAACATCTTAAATGATAAAAAACAAAAATACAATCAGGTATTGGTGACCTGCGCCGCTTTACGTAAAACGTCGTAATTCAACAGTTTGTGCATATTTTTGGAAATTACTAAACACATCTGTATGGCATTTATACAAAAATCTGGATCGCCATCAGCCTGAACAGATGCAGTTGGTGTCAGATTTTACACTTGTTCTTTCATCGTGAACTTTTTTATACACAATACAAACGTTTAATGCCTATTTAACATACAACAGTCGGTTGTTTAAAATGAGACATGAATATAGGTTTTCATATTCACCAGCATATTGCATGAGTCCAACAAATAGATATGCAACAATAGTAAAGTAAACTTCTCATTTTATTAATGTCGGCAGCAATCCACAAGACAAAGATTAGATGCCTTCTAAACAAAAATAAAAACAAAAACCAAAAAATTTATAGCAGTCTGTCTGGCCTTATTCTGACGTTGAAAAGCTCATCTGCTTATCTTTTTAACCAGGAGGTGCAATCATTAATGTCAGATGGTTTTAAACCCCTTTCTTGGAATAGGTCGTCCTCATATTGCGCAGCTTATCTAAATCTATATGCGGTATGGCTGACAGGTAATATCTTGGACATGAGACTAACCAACTTGAACAACTTTTCGTTCCCATGAAGATGGCGGCCATCTTGGACAGATGACCAATATCACTTGAACAAACTTTCCCCGACCTAGGGAGGCTTCACATGAAATATGGTTTCAATACGTCCAGTGGCTTCTGAGGAGACGATTGAAAATGTTGAAGGGCGACAGAATTTCAGTGACCTTTATAAAGTTCAAAGAATGACCTTGACATTTAGCCAAACATGTCTTCTTTGCTTATTTAGTAAACGATATTACCAAACATATGTCTAACAATTAAACAGTTTGTTTCAGCATTTTCCCATATAGATGCATAACATACCAAAGTTGCTACTAACAAAAATTAGGTCAAGGTCAATGCAGGTCATTACTTGAATGAACCTTGTAGGGCCAGAGTCCCTGGTGCTACAAACAAAGTTTTAAGGTCATTGGATATATTTTGGTTTTAGAGGAGATTTTAAAGACATTTAATCGTAAGGTCATATGGCCATCGCAACCTGCTTAACATTTTCCCCTGACACAGGGAGGCTTCAGACGAAATATGGTTTCGAATCGGCCAAGTGTCGTGAGAATGTCAGTGTGACCTTGAACAAAGTGAAAAGTATGATCTGAAAGAACTGCAAAAGAGGAACAAGGAAACAGTTCGAAAGCACAATGTAATCGGGAACTGGACATCGGGAATAGGAAACCGGGAACCGGGAACTAGTTCCTTGTTCCTTATTTGGAAAAAGAAACACATCGATCTGAAAGAACTGCAAAAAAGGAACAAGGAAACAGTTCCTTATGAACAATACTGATTATTATTTACTTGGCGCAGCGATATGTATTCTGACATATAACATGTTGTATAAGGCATAAAATGATGTTGCAATCGGGTATATGTGAAAAAGTCATTTGTTCTTATAAATGCTTCTTTGTAACTAAAAGAAAATGCAAATTCTCATCGGGAACTGAGAATCGGGAACCGGGAACTAGTTGCCTGTTCCTGATTTGTATATCCATCACCATTGTTTGAAAACGGCCAATCGGCAACAAGGAACCAGTTCCCGGTTCCTTATAGAACAAAAAGCGGCTTAAATGAAGTTGCATGAATATTTGTTTTTTGACATATTACATATTATTTGGCATAAGATAGTTTTGCCACAGACTAAATGTAATGCTTTAATACAATGAATTCAACTTTGTAAGTAACAAACGAAAGCCTAATATAATCGGGAACTCGGAATCGGGAATCGGGAACCGGGAACCGGGATCTAGTTCCTTGTTCCTTATTTGGAGAGACATCATCAATATGAGAGAACTGCAAAAAGGCAACAAGGAAACAATTTCCGGTTGCTTATGAACAATACTAATTATTTAATATTTGGCATATTAATACTTGTTCTGACATATAACATGCTGTAAGGCGTATAATGGTGTTGCAATCGAGTAAATGTGAAAAGTCACTTCTAATCAATGCTTTTTTTTAACTAAGAAAAAAATCTAATCGGGAACTGAGAATCGGGAACCGGGAACAAGTTCTTGTTCCTTATTGGTATATCCATCAACATTGTTTAAAAACGACAAATCGGCAACAAGGAACCAGTTCCCGGTTCCTTATTGAACAAAAAGCGGTTTAAACCAAGTTGCATAAATAATCTATTTTTGAAATAACGCATGATATTAGGCATTAGATGATGTTGCTACCAAGTAAATGTAATGCTTTAATACAATGAATTCAACTTTGTAAGTAACAAACGAAATCCTAATATAATCGGGAACTGAGAATCGGGAATCGGGAACCGGGAACCGGGAACTAGTTCCTTGTTCCTTATTTGAAAAAAACAACAAACAACACATTGATCTGAAAGAACTGCAAAAGAGGAACAAGGAAACAGTTCGAAAGCACAATGTAATCGGGAACTGGACATCGGGAATAGGAAACCGGGAACCGGGAACTAGTTCCTTGTTCCTTATTTGGAAAAAAAAACATTTCGATCTGAAAATACTGCAAAAGAAGAACAAGAAAACAGTTCCTTATGAACAATACTGATTATTATTTAGTTGGCGCAGCGATATGTATTCTGACATATAACATGTTGTATAAGGCATTAAATGATGTTGCAATCGGGTGTATGTGAAAAAGTCATTTGTTCTTATAAAAGTAAAAAGTATGCAAAGACCAGGAACTGAAACAATCAAAATCCAAATCCAGCCCTTAAACCATAGTTGGAAACAACTAAAATTACAAATAATCAAGATACAGAGAACATATGGCCAACCGAGTAAGCAGCTTGTTCCCAAAAGGTGGCCACTCAGCAACCCAAACCGAACCAAAAATAATAATAACATACATAAGGTAAAACATCACAGAAAGTCTGACACCAAAAACAGGCAACAAAGAACCACAACAGAACTACCGCCTTGGAACGGTCAGTAATGAATTACTGGGGGCTTAAATCGATTTTACAGGCCCAACCTCACCCTCAGTTTCTGAAGTGGTACAAAACATTTAGTTGGTTGTTCGGTTCGCATGATAACCCTCTAACTCGTCAATGAATCATCACGGTAAACACATAAATCAAATTTCAACACCATGAAGAAGCAAAGACGAGGACTCAACAGATACAACGGGCCGTCTGACAGGTGGAGATCCCTGTCCTGCCAAACAACCCCACTGGAAATCTGAAGCAAAAGAAGGTCACCTGTAAATGCTTCTTTGTAACTAAAAGAAAATACAAATTCTAATCGGGAACTGAGAATCGGGAACCGTGAACTAGTTGCCTGTTCCTGATTTGTATATCCATCACCATTGTTTGAAAACGGCCAATCGGCAACAAGGAACCAGTTCCCGGTTCCTTATAGAACAAAAAGCGGTTTAAATGAAGTTGCATGAATAATTGTTTTTTGACATATTACATATTATTTGGCATAAGATAGTTTTGCCACAGACTAAATGTGATGCTTTTATTACAATCAATTCAATTTTGTAAGCAAGAAATGAAAGTACAAAATAATCGGGAACTGGGAATCGGGAACCGGGAACCGGGATCTAGTTCCTTGTTCCTTATTTGGAAAGAAATCATCAATATGAGAGAACTGCAAAAAGGCAACAAGGAAACAATTTCCGGTTGCTTATGAACAATACTAATTATTTATTATTTGGCATATTAATATTTGTTCTGACATATAACATGTTGTAAGGCGTATAATGGTGTTGCAATCGAGTAAATGTGAAAAGACACTTCTTATCAATGCTTTTTGTAACTAAGAAAAAATCTAATCGGGAACTGAGAATCGGGAACCGGGAACTAGTTCTTGTTCCTGATTTGTATATCCATCATCATTGTTTGAAAACAACAAATCGGCAACAAGAAACCAGTTCCCGGTTCCTTATTGAACAAAAAGCGGTTTAAACCATTTTGCATAAATAATCTATTTTTGAAATACCCCATGATATTAGGCATTAGATGATGTTGCTACCAAGTAAATGTAATGCTTTAATACAATGAATTCAACTTTGTAAGTAATAAACGAAAGTCTAATATAATCGGGAACTGGGAATCGGGAATCGGGAACCGGGATCTAGTTCCTTGTTCCTTATTTGGAAAGAAATCATCAATATGAGAGAACTGCAAAAAGGCAACAAGGAAACAATTTCCGGTTGCTTATGAACAATACTAATTATTTAATATTTGGCATATTAATACTTGTTCTGACATATAACATGCTGTAAGGCGTATAATGGTGTTGCAATCGAGTAAATGTGAAAAGTCACTTCTAATCAATGCTTTTTTTTAACTAAGAAAAAAATCTAATCGGAAACTGAGAATCGGGAACCGGGAACTAGTTCTTGTTCCTTATTGGTATATCCATCATCATTGTTTGAAAACGACAAATCGGCAACAAGGAACCAGTTCCCGGTTCCTTATTGAACAAAAAGCGGTTTAAACTAAGTTGCATAAATAATCTATTTTTGAAATAACGCATGACATTAGGCATAAGATGATGTTGCTACCAAGTAAATGTAATGCTTTAATATAATGAATTCAACTTTGTAAGTAACAAACGAAAGCCTAATATAATCGGGAACTGAGAATCGGGAATCGGGAACCGGGAACTAGTTCCTTGTTCCTTATTTGAAAAAACAACAAACAACACATTGATCTGAAAGAACTGCAAAAGAGGACCAAGGAAACAGTTCGAAAGCACAATGTTATCGGGAACTGGACATCGGGAATAGGAAACCGGGAACCGGGAACTAGTTCCTTGTTCCTTATTTGGAAAAAAAACACATCGATCTGAAAATACTGCAAAAGAAGAACAAGAAAACAGTTCCTTATGAACAATACTGATTATTATTTAGTTGGCGCAGCGATATGTATTCTGACATATAACATGTTGTATAAGGCATTAAATGATGTTGCAATCGGGTGTATGTGAAAAAGTCATTTGTTCTTATAAAAGTAAAAAGTATGCAAAGACCAGGAACTGAAACAATCAAAATCCAAATCCAGCCCTCAAACCATAGTTGGAAACAACTAAAATTACAAATAATCAAGATACAGAGAACATGTGGCCAACCGAGTAAGCAGCTTGTTCCCAAAAGGTGGCCACTCAGCAACCCAAACCGAACCAAAAATAATAATAACATACATAAGGTAAAACATCACAGAAAGTCTGACACCAAAAACAGGCAACAAAGAACCACAACAGAACTACCGCCTTGGAACGGTCAGTAATGAATTACTGGGGGGCTTAAATCGATTTTACAGGCCCAACCTCACCCTCAGTTTCTGAAGTGGTACAAAACATTTAGTTGGTTGTTCGGTTCGCATGATAACCCTCTAGCTCGTCAATGAATCATCACGGTAAACACATAAATCAAATTTCAACACCATGAAGAAGCAAAGACGAGGACTCAACAGATACAACGGGCCGTCTGACAGGTGGAGATCCCTGTCCTGCCAAACAACCCCACTGGAAATCTGAAGCAAAAGAAGGTCACCTGTAAATGCTTCTTTGTAACTAAAAGAAAATACAAATTCTAATCGGAAACTGAGAATCGGGAACCGGGAACTAGTTGCCTGTTCCTGATTTGTATATCCATCACCATTGTTTGAAAACGGCCAATCGGCAACAAGGAACCAGTTCCCGGTTCCTTATAGAACAAAAAGCGGTTTAAATGAAGTTGCATGAATAATTGTTTTTTGACATATTACATATTATTTGGCATAAGATAGTTTTGCCACAGACTAAATGTGATGCTTTTATCACAATCAATTCAATTTTGTAAGCAAGAAATGAAAGTACAAAATAATCGGGAACTGGGAATCGGGAACCGGGAACCGGGATCTAGTTCCTTGTTCCTTATTTGGAGAGAAATCATCAATATGAGAGAACTGCAAAAAGGCAACAAGGAAACAATTTCCGGTTGCTTATGAACAATACTAATTATTTATTATTTGGCGTATTAATATTTGTTCTGACATATAACATGTTGTAAGGCGTATAATGGTGTTGCAATCGAGTAAATGTGAAAAGACACTTCTTATCAATGCTTTTTGTAACTAAGAAAAAATCTAATCGGGAACTGAGAATCGGGAACCGGGAACTAGTTCTTGTTCCTGATTTGTATATCCATCATCATTGTTTGAAAACAACAAATCGGCAACAAGAAACCAGTTCCCGGTTCCTTATTGAACAAAAAGCGGTTTAAACCATTTTGCATAAATAATCTATTTTTGAAATACCCCATGATATTAGGCATTAGATGATGTTGCTACCAAGTAAATGTAATGCTTTAATACAATGAATTCAACTTTGTAAGTAATAAACGAAAGTCTAATATAATCGGGAACTGGGAATCGGGAATCGGGAACCGGGATCTAGTTCCTTGTTCCTTATTTGGAAAGAAATCATCAATATGAGAGAACTGCAAAAAGGCAACAAGGAAACAATTTCCGGTTGCTTATGAACAATACTAATTATTTAATATTTGGCATATTAATACTTGTTCTGACATATAACATGCTGTAAGGCGTATAATGGTGTTGCAATCGAGTAAATGTGAAAAGTCACTTCTAATCAATGCTTTTTTTTAACTAAGAAAAAAATCTAATCGGAAACTGAGAATCGGGAACCGGGAACTAGTTCTTGTTCCTTATTGGTATATCCATCATCATTGTTTGAAAACGACAAATCGGCAACAAGGAACCAGTTCCCGGTTCCTTATTGAACAAAAAGCGGTTTAAACTAAGTTGCATAAATAATCTATTTTTGAAATAACGCATGACATTAGGCATAAGATGATGTTGCTACCAAGTAAATGTAATGCTTTAATATAATGAATTCAACTTTGTAAGTAACAAACGAAAGCCTAATATAATCGGGAACTGAGAATCGGGAATCGGGAACCGGGAACCGGGAACTAGTTCCTTGTTCCTTATTTGAAAAAACAACAAACAACACATTGATCTGAAAGAACTGCAAAAGAGGACCAAGGAAACAGTTCGAAAGCACAATGTTATCGGGAACTGGACATCGGGAATAGGAAACCGGGAACCGGGAACTAGTTCCTTGTTCCTTATTTGGAAAAAAAACACATCGATCTGAAAATACTGCAAAAGAAGAACAAGAAAACAGTTCCTTATGAACAATACTGATTATTATTTAGTTGGCGCAGCGATATGTATTCTGACATATAACATGTTGTATAAGGCATTAAATGATGTTGCAATCGGGTGTATGTGAAAAAGTCATTTGTTCTTATAAAAGTAAAAAGTATGCAAAGACCAGGAACTGAAACAATCAAAATCCAAATCCAGCCCTCAAACCATAGTTGGAAACAACTAAAATTACAAATAATCAAGATACAGAGAACATATGGCCAACCGAGTAAGCAGCTTGTTCCCAAAAGGTGGCCACTCAGCAACCCAAACCGAACCAAAAATAATAATAACATACATAAGGTAAAACATCACAGAAAGTCTGACACCAAAAACAGGCAACAAAGAACCACAACAGAACTACCGCCTTGGAACGGTCAGTAATGAATTACTGGGGGGCTTAAATCGATTTTACAGGCCCAACCTCACCCTCAGTTTCTGAAGTGGTACAAAACATTTAGTTGGTTGTTCGGTTCGCATGATAACCCTCTAACTCGTCAATGAATCATCACGGTAAACACATAAATCAAATTTCAACACCATGAAGAAGCAAAGACGAGGACTCAACAGATACAACGGGCCGTCTGACAGGTGGAGATCCCTGTCCTGCCAAACAACCCCACTGGAAATCTGAAGCAAAAGAAGGTCACCTGTAAATGCTTCTTTGTAACTAAAAGAAAATACAAATTCTAATCGGGAACTGAGAATCGGGAACCGGGAACTAGTTGCCTGTTCCTGATTTGTATATCCATCACCATTGTTTGAAAACGGCCAATCGGCAACAAGGAACCAGTTCCCGGTTCCTTATAGAACAAAAAGCGGTTTAAATGAAGTTGCATGAATAATTGTTTTTTGACATATTACATATTATTTGGCATAAGATAGTTTTGCCACAGACTAAATGTGATGCTTTTATTACAATCAATTCAATTTTGTAAGCAAGAAATGAAAGTACAAAATAATCGGGAACTGGGAATCGGGAACCGGGAACCGGGATCTAGTTCCTTGTTCCTTATTTGGAGAGAAATCATCAATATGAGAGAACTGCAAAAAGGCAACAAGGAAACAATTTCCGGTTGCTTATGAACAATACTAATTATTTATTATTTGGCATATTAATATTTGTTCTGACATATAACATGTTGTAAGGCGTATAATGGTGTTGCAATCGAGTAAATGTGAAAAGACACTTCTTATCAATGCTTTTTGTAACTAAGAAAAAATCTAATCGGGAACTGAGAATCGGGAACCGGGAACTAGTTCTTGTTCCTGATTTGTATATCCATCATCATTGTTTGAAAACAACAAATCGGCAACAAGAAACCAGTTCCCGGTTCCTTATTGAACAAAAAGCGGTTTAAACCATTTTGCATAAATAATCTATTTTTGAAATACCCCATGATATTAGGCATTAGATGATGTTGCTACCAAGTAAATGTAATGCTTTAATACAATGAATTCAACTTTGTAAGTAATAAACGAAAGTCTAATATAATCGGGAACTGGGAATCGGGAATCGGGAACCGGGAACCGGGAACTAGTTCCTTGTTCCTTATTTGAAAAAAAACAACAAAAAAAAACAACACATTGATCTGAAAGAATTGCAAAAGGGGACCAAGGAAACAGTTCGAAAGCACAATGTAATCGGACATTGGACATCGGGAATAGGAAACCGGGAACCGGAAACTAGTTCCTTGTTCCTTATTTGGAAAAAAACACATCGAACTGAAAGAACTGCAAAAGAGGAACAAGGAAACAGTTCCTTATGAACAATACTAATTATTATTTAGTTGGCGCAGCGATATGTATTCTGACACATAACATGTTGTATAAGGCATTAAATGATGTTGCAATCGGGTATATGTGAAAAGTCATTTCTTCTTATAAATGCTTCTTTGTAACTAAAAGAAAATACAAATTCTAATCGGGAACTGAGAATCGGGAACCGGGAACTAGTTGCCTGTTCCTGATTTGTATATCCATCACCATTGTTTGAAAACGGCCAATCGACAACAAGGAACCAGTTCCCGGTTCCTTATAGAACAAAAAGGGGTTTAAATACAGTTGCGTGAATAATTGTTTTTGACATATAACATATTATTTGGCATAAGATAGTTTTGCCACAGACTAAATGTGATGCTTTTATTACAATTAATTCAATATTGTAAGTAAGAAATGAAAGTACAAAATAATCGGAAACTGGGAATCGGGAACCGGGAACCGGGATCTAGTTCCTTGTTCCTTATTTGGAGAGAAATCATCAATATGAGAGAACTGCAAAATGGCAACAAGGAAACAATTTCCGGTTGCTTATGAACAATACTAATTATTTAATATTTGGCATATTAATACTTGTTCTGACATATAACATGTTGTAAGGCGTATAATGGTGTTGCAATCGAGTAAATGTGAAAAGCCACTTCTAATCAATGCTTTTTTTAACTAAGAAAAAAATCTAATCGGGAACTGAGAATCGGGAACCGGGAACTAGTTCTTGTTCCTTATTAGTATATCCATCATCATTGTTTGAAAACGACAAATCGGCAACAAGGAACCAGTTACCGGTTCCTTATTGAACAAAAAGCGGTTTAAACCAAGTTGCATAAATAATCTGTCTTGGAAATAACGCATGATATTAGGCATTAGATGATGTTGCTACCAAGTAAATGTAATGCTTTAATACAATGAATTCAACTTTGTAAGTAACAAACGAAACCCTGATATAATCGGGACCTGGGAATCGGGAATCGGGAACCGGGAACCGGGAACTAGTTCCTTGTTCCTTATTTGAAAAAAAAAACACATAGATCTGAAAGAACTGCAAAAGAGAAAGAAGGAAACAGTTTCTTATGAAAAATACTGATTATTATATAGTTGGCGCAGCGAGAAATCGGGAACCGGGAACCAGGAACCGGCAACTTGGAACCGGGAATTAGGAACCGGGAACCGGGAACCTGGAATCGGGAATCAGGAACAGGGAACCAGGAACCGGGAACTTGGAACCGGGAATTAGAAACCTGGAACCAGGAACCGCGAACCTGGAATCAGGAAGCGGAACCAGGAACCCGGGAACCGGGAACCAGGGACCGGGAACCAGGAACCGGGAACCAGGAACGGGAACCGGGAACCGGGAACCAGGAACGGGAACCGGGAACCAGGAACCGGGAACCGGGAACCAGGAACCGGGAACCGGGAACCAGGAACCGGGAACCGGGAACCAGGAACCGGGAACCGGGAACGTACTTAACGGTCATGATATAATGACACCTATATATACTGCCATACCAGGAGATCCGTGGGGTGTCATTGCCATACCAGGAGATCCGTGGGGTGTCAAACAACACCACTGAAATCTCGAAGCAACAGAAAACCACCAGTTGAACCCTGAATTGCCAAGCAACAAACAAGACAAGCTCCGGCCCGAATCAACGTACCCAATTTGCTTTATGGCGGATCGATCATCGACTCTGATGCCCGACCAATCTACGTACAATTAAAGAAGAAGTAAAGTTATCAACCACGATTGGGTTAATCACTAAACATGCAGACTGCAGCATTTCTGTTATAACCGATACGTTTGTAACGTAATGACAATTTTTATGAGCTGACCAGAAAAATGCGCACTACTTACTTTTTTTTGAATTTATAGAATAAGTAACCATTTACTTTTTGGATTCTCAGAATTCAGTCCATGATCTCAAAAGACCAAAAACAGAATTATGTATGGTGAGACGTTATACGGCCGCCACACGGCAAAAAACATCAGCAGTGCAGACAAATAAGAAGTTTACATTGTGGTTGTTTCTAAACTAAATTTTGACTTGAAGGCACTGGCCGCAGTATAGTATGACTTTCAGTTACCGATCTTTCGTTTTCACTGACACATCAGACACATTGACATGGTGTGTGTATTATAAAAGGCAGGTGGGCACATTTGCCAATGGCGGTCTATGTCCGCGTATTTAAACAAGAAATATCTTAAAAAAAGATGATCGGCTTAGAGTAAATAGAAGTGTGTATTGTATTATGTATGAGTCAGGTAATATAAGATATCAAATGTGCTGATCAGATTGTACGGAAGCGCATGTAGATATGCATATTTGTTGTTGGTGTTGGGGTTTCGATTTCGGAAATGCTGTTGAATTTTGATTGGGATCTGTCTGTGTTTCACATAACAATGAGGACTGTTGGCTTACCGCCCCATATATAATCTCAAAAGTGTCGCAATTCCAACACAACTTTAACAACTTACTAAATTTCGTCATCGATATCTGTGTTAAATTATTTTGTTGGATTTATATTTTACATGAGCGACATAACAGGAGAATTGCTCTTTTGCAAAAAGCGATTTGAACCGAAATATCTAGATTCATCACGACACGGTTGATAGGCCAACAGTCAAATGAAACTGAAAGTAGAAAGAGAAAGCAAAAGTAAGCTACTTACATGTAAATTCCGGGTGTATTCCGGGTGTATCTATATTGGCGAACAAAATAATTAATAGCAATTCTCTGTAACCACCAACCAAAGTTTGGCACGCATAGTCATGGATTTTGATAAAACTTTCTCAGTTTGTTTGTTGTCACTCAAAACCAAATAATTGATACCTAGTTCTTTCTGCTACATGCCCGTTTCCATGGTAACGACCGCCAAAGATTTTGCCTTAAAAATGGCCAAAAAATAAATGAAAAAATGTACTTTTTGAACTTTTATATAGGCTAAATGAGACTACATTTCATCTAAACATGTACTGGTTGAAGAAATATAGGTTAATATAAATTCAAGGAAAAACAAATATAATTGTTTTGCAACTTTTTGAGTATTGCTACATGCTGTTAATGGTGGGTGGGGTATCCAGGTTTTCGAAACCCTCATTTTAAGGCAATTTTAAGCGCTTAATGACATTTCGCGCGGTCAGTCTGACATATCTGCTTACAACAACAAATTAGAGGAGGACTTCAAATATCATGAACTGAAGAAACATGTTTGGGAAGTTGCCTCCTTCTGACTGTTACCATGGAAACAACCAATATCCTATGTAAAAAAATGAGAAAATAAAACCCTGTTGAAAATTACATATTTTTCCCACAAACAAGGACATGCTGCATTAATTACATGTACAATTGTTGTGAAAATATCAGACTTACATTAAATAATATCAGCAACAAAAGGAAAAGAACTGAGAGTCTATTAATATTCTTTAAAGGGGCTCCGAAAGTGGTTTTAAATAGGCTAATTTGCCCTCAAATGAAAAGTTTTCTTTGCATAGTTGAAACCTCATGACTGTTTTCTTTTAACAAGGTTGTGAAAACATGAGCCCAATGTTAAGGGATACAAAATATTGTAATGGGGAACTTCTTGAAAATATGTATATACATTTTAAGGGCCCCAAAAAGGGGTTAAAGGGGAGGAACTTTGACTTAAATGTCTGAATTGCTTCGCAAAATAACAAAAAACAGCACTGCATACAGATATAGTGGTTAAGAAACTGGCAATAAAATGTAAACAGGTATAAATAATGTCAATAGGGTGCTCTGTTACTGTATTTATAGTTCCTTAAGGGGCCAAAAAGGGGTAAAATCTGCTAATTTGCCCCACAAATCTCAAATATTCTTCGTACGGCAAAAATATATATATAATCTGTTACTTTAAGATGTTTAGAAAAACATTAAATGTAAATTTACAGATACAAAATATTACAAAATATGGCACTGAGGTACTCTGAGATCACAAGGGGTCCAAAATGTGTTGTATGTGTATGTGCAGTGGGGGGGGGGGAGGGGGGGGGCAAAATCAAACAAAGGCATGGTTTTCTTCACAATATTAAGTAGCAAATTTTGAATGTAGTATTAAGTTTTAGCTACATGAACTGGCAACACTATCATCAACAAAACACCTTGCTTTTGGAAAGATTTGCAGTAAAAAAGGATATTCTCATGTTTTTCTGCTCCATTTACATGTATATTCTGTATATTTTCGTGAGGTCGAACATGACCAAATTTGTCAATGTCATATAAAGAAAGACAGATACAACTTAAAACGGCTGCTTAACTGGTAATTAATTTAGCCTGAGTAATTTGGCAAAACCAATGGAGTTCTGTTTTCCTTTTCAATGCACTTGGCACCTTGATTTACCTGTGAATCGGAGAAACATAATTTAACATTCGAAGTACAATTATGCCAACAATCAACTATTGTAACTCTTATCAAATAAAGTATAGCCGCAACTGTAATTTTAGCTTCACTG
This sequence comes from Ctena decussata, assembly GCA_963989385.1. Taxonomy (NCBI): domain Eukaryota; kingdom Metazoa; phylum Mollusca; class Bivalvia; order Lucinida; family Lucinidae; genus Ctena; species Ctena decussata. The sequence continues at coordinate 116,688,785 of OZ022499.1, read as the reverse complement.
CGGGTGTTAGGGTGTGAAAGGCAACTTCTTTCTGTATTTTTTTTAATGACAAGGAAGGCTCCTTTTGCAAAAGTAAGATTTAGACTAAGAAATGAGCTAACATACAGTGTTTTCCAGATATGACGATAAGGTTCATAATTATTACCCTTTCGGAAAGTTTCTAGGTTCAAATCCGCCCACACGAATTTGAAAAAAAAATGCTGTTATTAGATGATTTTATTTTCAGAAGTTTTAAAGCTTTGACAAGAAATGACACTCAAGTAAAAATTTCACATCCGACTCCCATCACATTACCCCAGCAAACGCTTTAGAAGGAAAAGTTGAATGGTATGCCTGGTCAGCTGTTTTCAAAATGATACTATTCTGTAAATACATGCTGAGATGACCTGGCTCTTGACTAGGCTGAATACATTAAAAGTCCAATAACATGAAATATGTTTGAATTCTTTTCTACTGGCAACCATAAGAGATTGGAACAGTTTACACATCGGACAGTGTGTCTCTGTTTTAACTTTAACTCAAACTTAATCTCCACAACAAAGTTTTACAATGCTGGAACTCATCTAGATCAAATCTTACAAACAAGACTTCAACTGGAATGTAGTTCACTGAATGAGCACCTGAATGCCAGAAATATAATGTAAAGTCCATTAGATCTTTGTGGCGAGATAGAAAACACAAACCATTTTATATTCAGCTGTCCTCATTAGACTGCTGCAAGACAGAATCACATTGCAGACCTGGCAAAAGAATGTACACTGAGAGGTCTAATGTACGGGAAAGAGGGAGTGTCACCGGCGATAAACGAAAACATCTTTACACGAGTTCAAAATTTCATAATACACACTAAAAGATTTAACCCCTAACTTTTCAAAGTGCATCAAATTGATCTAAATGGAATGTTATATACATATACAGCTTGGACCAACTGGATGAGGAAATCATATTTCTCTCTCCCTCTCTTTCTTAGGTATTGTATTTCTTTTGTCTGTATTATCAGCTCATTATAAAGCGGTTACTTCCGATGCAAGCATAAAACAGTCTTTGCCTAAATGATATTTTTGTTCATTGCCAGACTGTTTAAGAACAAGATGTGTTTATTTGATGTCTATGCTATTGTGTACATTCAACCTTTGTTCAGTATTTGATTTCTAGCAGGAGATAGTCCACATAACTTTGGGCTTTTGATCAAATCTTGGTCCATTTTTCTATACTTTGTTCTCAAATATGACGCATAAAATATTGTTTGAACCAAGTTCCATTGTCAACCCTTCAGCTGTTACTGTAGGTCCTATAGGGGACTGGCCTTTAAAAGAAATCCTTTTCCCCAAATTTATAATAGTTTATATTATAAAGTAATACCAAATACCCTCATTAGATTTGATCCTGCAGTCAGATTTGGTCAGTCAGGATTTAAAACAAGAGCACATTTGAACAGGGTAATGATGATGTACGCCCATTGGGGTTTACAGTAGGAAAGGAAACAGTAAAGACTATAAAACTTTGCCTTGCAAGTAACTCCAACTCCTCATCATGTAGGTCGATTAAATAAAGGAAAACCGTGGTGATAATCACTGATTTTTGGTTAATAAAAAAAAACAATATTTAAAATGCTGAAAATTCAACTGATCCTCGCAAAACTTAGCAGATGCTTCCATGTTGTTGTTCACTATTTTGACTTCCAAAATGCCTTGCTTTATGATGCTAAAATTATACTTGAACCTTAAACATGGTTGAACATTTGAGAACAAGCCACTTCTTTCAACCTGATAATCTGAGGAAGAGATGGAAAAAATAATTAAAATGACATTGAAGTCAATGCATTGAAGTACCTTCAGACCTAAATGCATTTTCAATAATGATGGTATTTTTTTATGCTTTTTGCACTTCAAATTACCCCTTATCTTTTCTTATACAGGCCCTTTATCATCAGCATGTCTTTTTTGTATTCTTAACTGTAGAGAACCACAATAGGAAAATGTTTGCAAAATTTTGGGGGGATATGTTACATTTTCATGGTTTGAGTTAGATGTTTGCATTTACCATAAATCACCACCTTAAGTGTAAAACACTAACTAACGGCAATGCACAAGTGGCCGTAATTCAGTCAAAATTGGAATCAGAGCTATTTGTCTGATGATGCTGTATACTTTTATGTAAATTCACGAAGAAACCTTCAACAGTTTCACAGCAGTAAGACGGACATGAAGAAATAATCAAATGGTTCTAAGTCTGTCAAAGCAGATCTTGGGTTATGGTTGTTTTTCTCTGCACAATAATATGTGATTATGCATGCTTTATTAGAAACTTCATGAAGAAATATGAATGGTTTTAAAGTTTCAAAGCAGAAAAAGAGATTGCTTTAAGAGATATGCTAAGGGTCATAATTTTCTCAAAAGTAGAAGTAAGGGTTCGTGAAAAGCTATTGTTGTCACCCTGGCGTCCGTGTCAGCGACCGTGTCGGCATGCGGATTGGATGTTTTGGTTAAAGATGTGTAAAGACCTATATATCTTTTAACCCAATGAAGGATTTTTTTATACTTGCACTGTAGTTACATAATGGTCCAAGGTTCTACAAAACACCACCCACACCCTGCTCAGTGACCTTGAAGTCAAGGTCATGGACTTAGTAATTAGGATTTTAGCTCACCTGAGCCAGTGGCTCTGGGAGAACTTATAGGATGGTAAGGCTCTGTCGTCCGTCAGTCGTCCATCCGTCAATATTTTCAAACAACTTCTCCTCTGAAACCGCTGGGCCGATAGTAACCAAATTTCATGTAGAACCTCCATAAGGCGGGGGAACGAAAAGTTGTTCAAATGGTCCTGGTCACATGACCAACATGGCCGCCATGCCAATACATGGTAGAAACATTTAAAGATCTTCTTCTCCAGAACCAATAGGCCGATGGCCTTGAAACTTGGTATGTACCATTGGGTACGCGAGTACTACCAAAATTGATCAAATGATGACCTTGGTGTATCCGTAACCTTTTTTACGGTAAGGTCAAATTTTCTTTCTGTAGCTTTTATATGGGAAAATGCTAGAACATCAGATTTCTTGGAAACTGTTGAGGATGTTGACCTGAAAATTGGTATATACAGTCATCTTAATGAGTGCATGAAGATTTATGTGTACAAGAGGTCAAGGTCACTCTTTGACCTTTGATCCTGGTCTCTCATATTTTGACAATTTCACACATCTCCTCAAAAGCCACTGGGCAAAGTGTAACCAAATTTCATGTAAAGCCTCTAGGGGACGGGGGAACGCAAAGTTGTTCAAACGGTCTGGGTCACATGACCAACATGGCCGCCATGCCCATATACGGTAGAAACCTTTAAAAATCTTCTTCTCCAGAACCAATAGGCCAATGGCATTGAAAGTTGGTATGTAGAATCAAGTATATGTACTACCAAGATTGTTTAAATTATGACCTTGGGTTGACCTTGACCTTTTTTACGGTAAGGTCAAATTTGCTTCCTTGTAGCTTTTATATGGGAGTACCACCCCACCCGTTTCAGTGACCTTGAGGTTAAGGTCATACCTAAAATTCTTTGTTGGGTTAAAGTTTTCCAATGCCATACTTTTCCAGAATGCTTGGCTGCATCTACTGTTATACTTGCACTTATATTAGAAACTGGTTTAGGTTTTTACAAAAACATAGCCCACCCGTTGGGTGACCTTGAAATCAAGGTCATTCATTTTTTTATGTGATAAGCAAGTCAGTATCAGGCGAGTTATCCTGTACAAGGACTAGTCTTGTCATTGCATATCTTCTCATGGTGCATTGTATTTATTAAGGTACAAGGATCAAAGTCTTACTGATATTCTGCATGTGGGCAGAGGCTGCCAGATTTGTTCCTGAGTCAAGTAGAGGCAGATGAAGAGGCAGGCAGACAATATTAAAGAATGGACGGGAATAGACTTTGCTAGCACAACTAGGGCAGCTGGAGACAGGACTAGGTGAAAAGTGGTTGTTGTAAAGTTATCTGTGATGCTCCGACAACCTTGCAAGGTTATGGAATAGACTAGACTTGTGAGATGATTCTACATGCGACTGGTCAATGTTGTCTCTTAAGAAGAGTTTCAGTCAATGGACAGCAAACAAACATTGGCCAACGGGGCATCCCTTTGACTCTTTTGTCCCTTGGGCAAAACAGAAAAACACATATAATGTGACCATTTTCCAGTTTTTAGGCACAGTCAGCAGATCTATGTTCGGTTAAACCTCAAAAATAGCCAGCATAGGGGTTTCTTGTTCAAATTCCCATAAGGCTGTTCTCAAGGAGGCTGAAGAGAATGAATCTGTAACTTGCATCTCCACGTCTAGTCTGGCTACAGACTCTATGTTCAATATATCCCCTGCAAAGAAACATAGAGTCGAATCTGACGGTCAACAGAGTAATATACAGATTCGACTGGAGCCAGGCTACTCCAAATCCTATAGCGGAGGTATAATTATGTGTGCAGTTGCAGATATAATTAACGACAGAGTTATGGTAAAAGTGGAGGCATATTTAAATGTGCAGTTGCAGATATAATTATCGACAGAGTTAGTTAAAATAAGAATGTTTGAAATATCCTCCTGTTTTGGCATTTGTCCGCAACTAAGGTGCTGAAGCTATTTTTGTCCAGTGTATAACACTAAAACTATTTAAGGAATTGTGTTGAAGCAGTAACTTTGCTGGGCAGTAAAATCAAGGCGTATCCGCTGTTGTCTTTTTAGTGGTATACAATGAAATTTTTTGACTGAGGTACATAATTGCATTTTTGCCCATTTTGGGACCCCTTAATTTCACATAAAAAGGAACCACAGGGCAGCCATCGCTATGGCTTTACATCAGTTGTCACTGGGCCAACAGTTTCTGTGCCAGCATATTACAGTATGCTGCTTTCTGAGAAACTTAATTTTTGGTGTAATTTTCTGCATTTTGACCCCTTATTGGCCCCTTCTGGATACAAAAATGCCATTACGTTGATCCCCATTACCTTATTTTATGTACCTTTTATTTAGACTGATGCTTACACTCACAAATAAGTAACGGATACTGGTTTATAGAGAATACCATGTTAGTGTCTTTTGATATCAAGTTTATCAGGCGAGACCAGAAACAGCGTAGGAATGGCGAGGCTTGCCGAGCCAGTTCGACGTGTTTCTGGTCGAGCCTGATAAACTTGATATCAAAGGACACTTACATGGTTTTCTATTTATCATGCATCATTAGAAGATTTTACGGCGTAAAGAGCGGCAAACAAATGATAAACAATCGCAGTTTTGTTCGAACTTGCTGACGTAAGTGAATGTGCTATGACGTAAGTTGGTGACGTCAATTAAGCAATCGAACGTTAATATCACGGCCAACGTCAGTATGTAGCCAATCGTCTTCTGAGATCGCTTCTAAAAGCATGACCTGATAACATTCGCGCAAGCGCAGTTCTACAGTGACATGATATCACATTGTGTTATCATACCCGTGTTATCAGTGGAATTTTGCAGCACATGCATGATAAATATCAATAGTGTGTGTAATTTCGCGGCAATTTTGCTGATTCAACCCATTTAATGGCCCCTTAAGGGAACATAATATAAGTCAAAGAGCACCCCATTGCCCTATTTTAAACCAGTTAGTATTTGACTTACAGTTTCAAAACCATTGTTATTGTAGGCACTGTTGAATTTTTCGTTTTGCAAAGAAATTCATGAGTTTTTAAAGATTTCCAGTTTTTAACCCCTTATTTTTGGACCCCTAAATGACCCCAAAATATTCCATTGCCCTAGTTTATATCTGCTAACTTCACAAATATGTTTTGCCAACATATTAAATAGAAACCAATACCTTGTTTTGCAGTTTTGTGAAGAAAGCTTGTTATTTGAAGGAAATTAAGCCTTAAAAACCCCTTTCGGAGCCCCAAGAATGATTGTTAAGATGATCCCAGTACTGTCCCTTTTGATGTTAATATTTTTTAAATTAAAACTGATATTTTCACAACACTTGTACATGCACTAAATGCTGCCTTTCAATTGTTCAGGGAAATAAATAGGTGATTTTGTGCACTGTTGTGTTTCCTTGATTTTTTGATAGGGTATTGTTCGTTTCCATGGTTACGGTCATAAGGAGGTAACTTCCCAAACATGTTTCTTAAGTTCATGATACTAGAGATCTTCTTCTATTATGCTGTCATGCATTTGTATATCAGAGTGACCGCGCGAACTGGTAGTACGCACTTGAAAAAGCTCAAAAACAGGGGTTTTCGATACCTCGATACCCCACCCCGCTTCAAGGGCTAAAATCAGTACCAAAGAACTAACAGATCTGGTTTATTTTTTTCACTGCACTCTTGTACTATTCCGTAGTTTTTCAGTCGAAACACTTTTAGACTAAAGGTAATGTGTTCTAAGAAATATAAATGTTCAAAATTTGGTAATTTTCACTTATTTTTTGACTGTTTTTTTGGCAAAATCTATGGAGGCCGTTGCCATGGCAACGGACACACAAAATAACGAATCAACCTTCATTTAAATGTTTTTATGTGACAACACACAAACTGAGAAAGTTTGAGGAAAATCTGAGACTATGCGTGCCGAACCCCCATTGTAAAATGTGAAATGGTTACAGAGAATTGCTATTAAATTGTAGGTCAATACTAAGGTTACACGGCTAAAGCCGAAAATATCGGATTTGTCATTTGCTACAGACCATATTGAAGGGAAATGAAAATGACCTGACTAAATTTTATAATATTTCATAAAAAGTAATTGTTATTTTTTCGTTCTTTACAAAAATATGTGTCACATAACATTTGAATATTCTTCAAATAAACTATTTGCTAAACAAGCAACTCTTGAATACATGAACTTTATGAAGATTACTTGGATATATCGTACGATAAGCATAATGCTTAAATGTCTAACGGTATATAACAGTGGCATACTATTACAACAGAGCGAACAGGGAAAACAAATGTCACGTACAGCTACAGACCATACAAAGGGGGAAGTAGCAGTTTCAAACACAAAGAGTCAAACTGTACGACAGTTGCTGAGACAAGGTTTATATTTTCATATTGCATGTACCAGAAAAAAAGAATTAAGTCCTTTGAACGACAGAATGACCAAACACATGCGCATGTGCAGCAACATGGACGGCTATTAAACCGCATTTGCAGAATGGCCTTTTACAAGTCAGTGCACAAAAATCGAGCACGTCCAGAGGAAATCTGCAAAAGATTAATGCCATTACCAAACACAGCATAAACTCTTGCAAGAGTAAATTATATTATGCTTTACAATGCCAGTAGTTATTGCTCTAGGGTCCCCAGTATCTATACTAGCCAAAAGTTCTAACCGGCCACTTACGTTTTATCGGTTTTCTTTAGAGCCCCAAGCAATCTTACAGTTTATTTACATCCCCAAATAGGCAGATGTAGCAGTCAACTTACCCATCAAAAACTTAACATTACAGCCAGGAAGCGCCGATGAATACAAGTACCCCCGTTTTTTCAGTACTTCGTCACAATTTGTGAAAAATCACTTTTTAGAATATCCAATTCAAGTGAGCAAAACCACCTCATTACTAAAGCAAATGACTGAAAGAACAGATTTACGCAGAAATAATCAGTCTTCCAGTGGTCGTGTTTGGCCGAAATGTCAAAACTTACCCCACCACTCAATGCAAATTCTTGTTAATTTTGAAAATGGGGGTACCCGTATTCATCTGTGCCTCCTGGATACAGTGTACTGAATATTGCTAAATCTTTTTGTGGTATGGTTTACCGATATATTCACCTATCTGTTGCAGTTAATTGAACTGTGAGATTGCTAACTCAAACAGCATTGAAGAAAAATGATAAAAGGTAAGTGGTCGGTTAGAACTTTTGACTAGTATATTTGTGTTAAGAGCTAGCGGTCCCAGGTTCTATTTTCACTGGGGATGGAAATGTTTTCAAACGTGCACGGGGCTCCTTCTTCTCACACAGCATTCCATTATCACCCTCTGATCGCCCTGATATGACTGAAATACCAATGAAAAGGACGTAAAGTCGTAAGTCATTCAATTATCTATTTATTACCCTATTCAACTGAACATTTCGCAGACACACTGGCATGATGCGACTAATGCGATGGTATGATAACGAAGCACATATTAGGAGATGGTCCTCACAAGCCTTGGGCTTTCGATCAAATCCTGATCTATTGTCTCTGTACCTTAGTTGAAATTTTGATGAATAAAATATTGTTTAAACCAAGCACATATTATTTTTTACATGAGTTACCGCCACTGATCATGGTTATTATTGGTTTGTATAGGGAAAAATGTGTCGAAATTATTATAAGGCATTATCTCCTTTATGGGAATATAGCTTCTGTTTTCGCCATTGTACTACTCCATACCAACCCACGGAAATACGAGCTAGATTTGATCAGGAGCGTTGCCTTTTTGAGTTTGTGTGTAATTACTGGTGCAACTTTTGGCACAAAAATGTAAGCAGGTAGATACTTGAAATGCCATACCTCAGACAGCTGGCGGTGACTTCCAGTGAAACTTATGATATGACAAAAATTTAGTATGCAGATTTTTAGCGCGCCTTTGCGAAGCAAAAGAGGGCTTATGCGATACCCCCTGCGTCGTAGTCCGAGTATCCGTTAGCGTTAGTGTCCGCGTTCGCGTCTCCGTCAGCGTCCTCGTCGGCGTCCGTGATCAGTTTAACCAATGTTAACGTTTGCGTTTAACTCAATGTTTAACTCTGTATCTTACAAACTACAGTAGCTACAGTCATCATACTTGGTACATATATACTTCCATATGACTACAGCAGCAGCATCACACAATTGTGTGTCCTTGACCTATATGTTACGGTTGATTGACTTTGCTGTTTGGCACTGTTTTGAAGGCAATATTTTCAATTTTCATAATAAGGTTTCCCATAGCCTAATAGCCGTAGGGGCAGTGGGGGTTAGAGACCCACTGTATCTTGGGCACAGCTGATCAAAGGCGGAGCCCATCCCTCTCCTTTCGCTGCCTTATCCTTCCCTGATTCGAAAAAGGTAGCCATTTACTGCTGGGTTGACAAAGAGAGTTTTCCAGTCATCGTATGGCGACAGTGAGCCGCGAACTCACGACCTTACGGTGACTTTCTGCACAATAGCCGAGCCACTCTAACCACTCGACTACAGCGCCTCTCTTTTCATAATACCTTTGAGAAAAGAGAGTTGATACTTGGACAAAAAACATATCCCTACAATTACAGCTGCTGCAAAGCATCCATGCTAACTCCTGTGCCCTTGACCTTTATTCACGGTCTACTGATTTTGCCTTATATCTCTAACACTAATTGATGAATTAACATTATACCTGGCATAGTGGATCAGCATGACATTGCGAATGACCTCATACTATTTATAGATCACTACCTCATTCGTATTTGGTCAGGACCTCCTCTGGAGCATTGGGTTGCAGCAGAAGCGAACCATCCATGCAGATTCTTGTGTCCTTGACGTTTATTCATGGTTGAGTGATTTTGCCTTATACCTTTAGCACTATTTAATAAATATGCAATATGAATATGCATTTCACTTCAAGCTCATAGCTTAGATACCTTATATGCTACAAAATATAAATGTAGTATGATACTTACCCAGACCAACATCTTTGACTTTGTGGTAGAGTTCCCCTGGGTGGGGCCAGGGGTCAGAATGTATAACAGGTCATATTAAACACTTGCAAAATGGGAATCAAATCATAAGTCTGGTACCATTACTTGCCCTGGAGAGTTAGAAACTGGTCATGATCACAGATGAAATAGTTTATACGGAGACCAGGCTTTGACAACTGGTTCAGGCTAGGGGTGAGGTTATGGGGTGGGGTCAAAGGAAACATGAGAAGTCTGCAAAGGGTAAGGAGGTATCATCAGACCGACTTAGTACTGGGTAAAGGTGGTGTGAAAACCCATACTAGGAACCACCCTTTGTCACCATGAGGCATTATAAGTTAGACTGAGTTGGTATCTCTCCGTCTGGTGCACAAGGACCCGACCCTCAATGTCCGCAAAGTGTCCAGATAGTGGCATTCAAGTCGGCCCTGTATGCCAAAGGGAACAACTGACTTAGTCTAGCTTCTGTTGCAAACTTCATTTGTGCACTAGCTACCACATTCACCCCTGGTTAACTATGTTAACAATGTTTTGAGTTTGGATACTTTGTAACCTTGAGAGTCAGGCACCCATTAGGCGCGCTTCGTTGTCTTCTGGCAACTCTTGTTAAAGTAAATGTAGTTTAGAAATAGAATTTGCTTAGGTGTTGGTAATCATCTTAAGGCCCATTGCGAACTATGCGTAACAGTCAGATACAGCGCATCCATGCATGCTGCTCTGGGATAGAAGAGTTCCCATATATTTTGTACACGGTAATCAGATAATAAGATTTATCTGACAGATTTTCAAACAGTCAAATGCATATACATTTTTGTATGCGATGATAACATAATTATGTTGACTTTGCTAACATCTCAGATACATGTCATGTGCTTTATCTAATAAAAGTACATGATAAATTTGGTATTGTATTGACCTAAAATATTCGGTTACTTCAACTTATTTAATAATGATTTATTCCATCTTTGGAATTTGGATAATTCCATTCCTATAACAAGATGCCTCATAAAACTGTTGGCAATCACTGTAATGATTCTGAGGAAACAATTGAAACTCGATTTCCGCTTTTTTCCCCAGAAAGACATTTGCACAGGGGACGTACAGTACAAAGTATCACAATCTTAAAAATATTATTTTAACATCTCATCAAACTAAATTTTCATAACCTATCAGTGATTCAATATGGATTTCAATATTGATGAATTCATTAAGAAATATGACGTGCATGCTGAAACGGTTGCGTTCCTTAGAGCTGCTGCTGCGGCTGATGCACAGCCATACTATGAAATAGGGGTCGAGGCAGCAAGGCAGAGTTTTTATGAGAGAAATGAACTAATGGCAGGGAAAACTGATTTTGAAGGGTCAGAACAAGATATAATTGTTCCATCTCCAGATGTGAAAGGTTTGTTAATTGTGTTTTATTAGTAGCTACACGCCGAAGGACATTCTTACTATATATTCAAGTGAATAGCCACAGTATTATACTGCCGATCTCTAGATACCCAAATTTTGGCATGAGGTAACCCCAACGCGTAAGGTATACACCTGACATCATGTTATAAAAATGATATAATAGAACATGGCTGTCCACCTGTACGGTCGATCGACTGTACAGGTGGATACACGATGTCCTATCTATCACAAATAATTATTCTAGGTACTTCAGTTAGTCAATATAGTATTGCAGAAACGCTCATGTTATCGCCCAACGAAGACTTAAATTAGACTGGGGATCCGCTCAGTCTGATCAGAATCTTCGCTGTGCATTTAAAAGGTACCCAAGGTTCTAAGCTACCTGCGTGCCGACGGTCAAACTGGGCAGAATGCCAATGCTGATCAGAATCTTCACTGGACGCACATGCCAATTTATTGGTTGTGTTGGGCCGCTGCTCATCTATGCTTCGGGGCAGCCCTTAAACCTGTCATGTTTTTTTTTCAACGCTGGGTGCCTGCTGCATTAGTATCACATTTGTTCTAGTCGATAATTAAATATCAGGATCGAGGTGTTCAAAATTAACGTCGTCAGTTCACGAGATGTTAAAATTTCAAACGTACTGTGCAACTAAACAATGCCATTTTTGTGAAAAAAAATCAAGGGGCATTATTTTTTTTTTCGGCACAAATATGAGTTTACTTGATTTTGTGTATACTGGAAGACTTTACCCATCTTTGACTAACGACTTTCTTAAGTTAACGATGCTTTGAACAACCAGGTATTAGATACGAAGCTTGTTCGTATATTATTGAGACACAGCCTGTGTTTTCTTAATTACCCTAACTTTTTAAAATAAAATGCGGCACAGGCATAAAAAGTAAATTATTATTATGAAACAAAGGAAGAAAATAATTTCACAAAATCACGCACAAAGTTATCAATATTTATCCTATTTTTGTTTCTTTAGACGGTATTCCAGTAACAGTCTATAAACCTAAATCCTGTGATTCTCTGCCAGCACCAGCCATTCTAGTATATTTCCACGGAGGTGGCCATGTTGTTGGTAGTAGGAAAACCCATGAAACTGTTTGCAAAATTCTTGCTCGGTTAGTATGTTGCCCGATGTTCTGTTGTGTTTTTTTTTTGTTTTTTATTATTATTATTATTATTATCATTATTACAATATCTTTTTTTTACATATATATATATTTACATTCTTGGTGTTTTTACTGAAAAACCCTATAGAAAACCATTGAAACGTAATGTAGTTTACATTCCAATAATTACATTGAGACACGCGACGTCAATGACGTAAAAATAAACAATGGCTCTCTACAACCTGATTGGACGTCAGCAACGCCATGACGTCATGCATACCGTTCTGCTGTTAGCAGAAAACTCTGCGTGTACATGTTCAACTGCTTCAATTTTAGCGCTTATATAAGATTTTTCATGAAAAATTTGATTGAAACGAATATAAATATAAGCAATGAACTTAATTTTTCTGATGTTTATCGAAGTGTAAACTACATTGGGTCACTAGCAAAGTTTACATGAACCCCTTCGGGGTTCATTCACTTTGCACGTGACCCAATGTAGTTTACACTTCGATAAACCTCAGAAAAATGAAATTCATTCCTTAAATAACAATACAACAAAACATATTCATATACATGCACAACAGAAAAGTATATACGTTCAACAGTGGTTAATTTGTTGTGTTTATTCACTCTACATACAATACGAAACTAAGCGGATCCAGTCTTTGTCAGTCATGGTGCACTACCTGTCAGCTCACTTTCAGGACACAGTCATTCATATGATGTCTGCCGACCGGAACATGAACTGGCACCGGACATATAAATGCCTATTCTGATACCGGATCCTGCCATGATGTCTCACTTTTAAAATGCATATGAGCCGCGACACGAGAAAACCAGCAAAGTGGTTGTGCGCCCAGCACAGACTCAGATCAGCCTGGGCACCTGCCCAGTCTGATCAGACTCTCCGCTTTGCGTTCAAAGGGTAGCTGAGGGTCTAAGCTACCTTCATGCGGACAGCGAAGACTCTGATCAGACTGGGCGGATGCCCAGGCTGATCTGAGTCTGCGCTGGACGCACGACCACATTGTTGGTTTTCTCGCGTCGTGGCTCATATGTTGTTATTGCATCATTCTCCGTGTTATCCCCTTGTCTCGGTATTTGATGGCTTATTTGAGGATTTACGACTCTTTCAAAACTGACGCAGTCATGTTTGGCCGATATTCCCTCATATTTCTACATGCACCTTTAAAACATAGATGACTTTGTCCACAGCTGAAGAGGGAACGAACGCTTGAGATGCCGAATATGTGAACCGCGACACTACTAAACAAAGTGGCGTGTCCGCGGGACGCCCTGCGAAGACATCCGTCAAGTCTTACCAGAGTCGTCGCTGCGCACATGAGCTAGCTTAGACCCTTAGCTGCCCACCCAGCGAAGAATCAGATCTGCTTTGGCATCTATCCAGTCTGACCAGAGTATTGGCTGTTCAAATGAACGAGCCTAGACTCTTAGCTGCCTTGTAAGCGCACACCGAAGACTCCTATCAGACTGGGCGGATGCCCAGACTGAACTGTCGTCGCTGGGCACACATGCCACTTTGTAATCCTCCGCCGAAGGCACAGGGATATTGTTGTGTCATTGTCCGTTCGTCCGTCTGTCCGTCCTTCCGTCTGTCTTTCGGTCTGTTCGTCCGTCCGAAGCCATATTAAGTAACCACATAACGGAATTTCATGAAACTTAAATTAAATGTGTATCACCATAACGCAATGATGTATGTCAAGTTTCATCGGACTGGCATCAGTCATGCGTGAGTTATGGCCCTTAAACTGCTTTAAAATCAATAAAACGAGACCTAACTTAGTTCAGGTCAACTTATCCGAGCCAGAAAATACATTAAAGCCATGGAAGACTATTTTCTGTGCTCTCTTGAAAGTTTTCGTTAATTTTCTTTGATGAGATTACATTTCAGCCCATTCTGTTTTGCTAGTCCTTATGATTTTGTTCCTTTTAGGGATTCTTCATGTATTGTGGTAAATGTTGAGTACAGACTGGCACCAGAACACAAGTTCCCTGCCGACCATGATGATGCTAATTGTGTGGTGGACTGGGTGGCAAAGAATAAAACACTTGTTGGTATGAAAGCTCTTTTCTATAATTTGGCTGCCCGGCTGGTGATTTTCTCTTAAACACAGCTTGAAACGGTTTATGCCTAAATAATGTTTCTAAAGCGATCTTAGGATTTTCATCTGTTTTTAAGTTTATTCTAGTAAAAGTGATTGAGGGTTAAATTTGACAATAACTTCTAGTACAGTACCGAAACAATATTTAAGGGTCAGCGTAAATGTCAAAAAATATTTACCAATACAATTTAGGTTAGGGCAAATATAGGCCCTGCCTAAAGTCCAATACTGTGGCACATACATACATACATACATACATACATACATACAATTTCTGCATATATTTCACTGTCAGTCACATAGTTACTGGTGCAAATGATGGCATGTTGATTAGTCTTGAGATCCTGAAAAAATGTCCCATCCTTGTAGGTGGTGCTGTAGACAGTAAGCTGGGTGTATGTGGCGACAGCGCTGGAGGAACGCTAGCAGCTTCAGTTTGTCATGAGTTACATCAGCTGATACAGTTTGCAGTAGGTCAAATATCAGATGGAATTATGCGCATCCCAATGCGTAAAACAACATTGAATCAACGTCAAGACGTTATTTTAACGTTGTAACACTGTTGTGTGGCTGCGTTGATGTTGATCTTTGTACATGTATGCCTGTCTGATTCGCGTATCCTTACGAAAAGTTTTCTAATTACACGTCTGATTTCTTGCCCACCGTGACGACAAAATTAAGATATAAAGATTGTGGAATTAGAACGAAAGCATTAGAGAAATCAAACGTGGCCCTGCAACTTGCATACGAAAAGTCGTAAAGGCGACGCTCGCTTTGTTAATACATGCTTTATGTTCGTTAAAACATGCCAGTTAATAGCGTGTGACACCGATATTATGCAATAATTCCATTTTTTACTTCACAAGAAATGAAGATGTTGTTCGTACATGTGCTTTTCGGCAATGCGTTGAACTGTAACCTTAAGCTAATTGAGTATACTTGCTGGTGAAAAAACTCTGCCCTTCTCAATTTTGTCTCTCTTCCCAATGGATAGCAACACTAAAGGAAAACAACTTGCTCCCTTATAAACAAATTCTTTCTTTTAAGAGAAGACCCTATTTTAAAGGGACACATGTACATTGTCCATTGGAGGAAAGAAACAACCACAAAGGTAGTCCCACTTGTAAAATGGCGGGAAAGCCGGAGGTGTACCCATACCAGAGGAGGCAGAAAAAAAGAAGACAAAACGAACCTTACTAAGATTCTGAATAGGCTTTGATTGGTTAACGGTGTAACTTAGTGTAAACATGCGCTCACATATCTATCAAAGTTACGCAAAGAAATACAATTATTTTGCTGTCAACAATATTTTACAATTATTTCGAAAGTTATTATAGCTATTTCTATCGTGAGTGAAACCTAATCAAAATACCTTTTAACGCAAGATTTTTGCGACATGTTGTCCTTTTCGAACATTTTACATAGAAAGTGTCAAGCAAAGATCTTCGGTGATCAAGGTTTACACTATTTGCTCATGCATTTCTGCGTCAATAAATATTAAGGTTCATTTTTATCTATTGCAGGTTCTGGTATATCCTAGTGTAGACTGCATACCATATCCCTCTATCACAGAGTTTCGTGACGGCCCTGTCATATCCACGGAAATAATCAAATGGTGATTACATACAGTTTGGTATTCGATATTTAGCTGCAGTTCCACTTCCGTTTGATAAAAATTGTAATGTTGTATCGGTATGCAACTGCCGGCAGTTGTGTGTGTGTGTGTGGGGGGGGGGGGGGGGGGGGGGGGGCGGGGGGGGACAGGGGAGTGCATCGAAATTGAAACAATCAATGCTGCGACATTACCTGGGTACGAGCGAAGCTAGAGTAATACAACTTGCAATACCTTTGACTGTAAAGTAAATGAATGTGATTAAGATAAAGTTTGCAACAGAAGACATTTATTTTCTCTGTTTGCCCTCCTATGCTCGCATCATATATACATTGAAATTTTCTTCGCAAAACTAACAAAACCGTCACATTCTATTTAACTCCATATTCGCTAGCTTAACAATCTTCAACGTCACCGTATCTTTTTTTCAACAAGCTTTACCTCAAGTTTGCTTTGAAGCATCCACGGACACGTGCCCGATAGGCTAGGGCCGTCGATTTCCGCGAGGAGCTCGATGTCCGCACCTAACGGCGCTTCATTGTACGGAGCCCTTCATAATCATTTTCCCATCGTTCTGATACGACTGAAATGTTGTTGAAAAGGACTTGTCACCGCCAAGTCATCCATCGCATCAATTACTTTAAGCTGTTTCGAATTTTAACAAGTTAGAAACTCCTGCGGAAAATTTGCAGATGAAATGGCCAACAGCATCATATCACAGTTCTAAAGCCTTTATGATTAGCGTCGCGTGGAAAATATTTTAAGCCATGTGCATATCGTTTATACTCTAATCAGCCTGCACATGTCCGCAAACTGAGCCGGGCCGCGTAGCGCAATCGGTAGGGCACCTGACTCATAAGTCCTGGGTTCGATACCTGGTCTGGCCGCATACTTTCGTTTCTCCTTCCGCTGATTCAAGAAGGACAGTTGTCAGTTACTGGCGAAAGTATGTGCACTTAGTACTGGTTAACCCCTTAGGAGGTCTAAGCCTGCCCGGGAATATTGTGGTTAGGTTAACTGACCGTTCCGACATGACCATAGGTGTTTACCGTGGACGTAAAGCAACAAATCAATCAACAATCTGAGCAGCCCTTTACTTTTATTTTTAGGTTCCTCAGAACTGCAAAAAGGGAAGGCTCTGATCACAATGCGCGGATGCGCAGGCTGATCTGAGTCTTTCCTGTTCGCATATGCCTTTCAATGCAATACAAATCTAAATACATGTTTATATTTTTTGGTGAGTCCGTGCTTCTTTACTGTAGGTACACTGCACAGTATATTAAAGAAGAGGAGAAAACTTCACCAAGGTGTTCAGTTATACGACAGAAAGAGTTTGGTTACTTGCCTCCAACTTTGATAATCGTTGCTGAACTAGATCCACTGCGAGACGGTTGCCATGGTAAGGCCATACATTTTTTAATCTTTAGCAAGATACCACGTAACGTAGAGAGTGGGACGAGTAAGACAATTCCACCAGGCACTTAACCTTGAATTAACAATGAATCAACCTTGATTCAACGTCGTTGTGTAGCCAGTGGGAAAGCCTGTGCGGTCGATAATCTACTCACTATTAATGATCATGGATAATTTGTCCATACAGACGGAAGAACACGCTCAATGTTTCCCCTTTTTGTTAGACAAAAAGTAAGGGTGGTGACTATGGTGAAAACTATGGTGGTTGTGATTATGGTACATGTAATAGAGAAAAATAATGATTATAATATCAGTTATAATTAAAGTAATAATGACAATAATTATCAATATCCTTATTATTGTTAGAGGCACTGACGATCGATAGTGATAGTGGTGATAGTGAAGGTACCTGTACATGTAATGAAGTGAATAAAAATGAGACAAGCGAAAGAATGGTACGACGGTTTCTGACAAAATGTAGTTCATGGTCTAGGTAACAGTCTTGGACTGAAAAAGAAATTGCTTTTTAACTATACATAATGCATTTGTCCAAGACAAAACGCTCTCTTCTTCCCACCTCCTGTTTCTTCTCACACTTAGATGTGACCCAGGTATGCATCTAATTGACTAATTCATGGAGAGTACTATAGTCCGAACCATGACGTTGAATCAAGAGTTTTAAATGCTGACTCAACGTTGTGTGCCCAGTGGGACCATACTTATATAAGTCTTGTTTCTTCTTTTTGGTAGCCTATTATGATGTTTTGAAGAAAGCTGGAGTCGATGTAGAAATTACAACAGTAAAAGGCGTTCCGCATGCTTTCTGGAGTTGGCCTGGTTAGTATGATGCAAAGTTTATTAATAAAAATTGCTATTTTCTCGATAGTGATTTTTATCATTTCCAACAGCAAGCACATATAACCTACAGAACGGAACAAGAAATATGTTACTTTTTCGCGACAGTCTGAGCACATACGCTGTCCGGCATTGGCTTTTGATAACGTTAAAACTAGACTTGCTTCATCACAGTCTTTTCTTGATTTTAATTGTTGCCCGTGATGACTCTCTGATGAGTTAGGGAGACCTTCATACGAACCGAACTACCAACTAATTGTGTGTACTGCGGTGGAGGGTGAGGGTGAAGGTTTGGGCCAAGTAAAACCGGTTTAAACTCCCCAGTAGTTATTACTGACCGTCCCAAGGCGGTACTTTCGTTGCGGTTGCATTTGTTTTATGTTCGGTGCTGTTTGGTTTATTGTGTTATCATTTTAACCCTTCTGTGATAAAAATTGAAATAGGTAAAAATAGTTGTTAAATGTTTTTCGTATAATTTGCTTAGTCTGTTGTAACCCTTCTGTTGGTCTAAATTATTTAGTTTGGTAAAGATAGCTGAGTTGCCACCTATTTGGGAAAGAGCTGCTGACTCGGCTTATCACTTGTAATTTATTGTTTGTTGGGAAGTCTTTGTCAATCTTTCCCTTTGATGTTGGGAATAGGGTTTGGGATCTGATTCAGTCAGTTCCTGAAGTGTTGTTACTCTTTAAATTTACACTTTAGGCAACCAGGGCATTCCTTTGCATGTGCTGCGGCTATTTTGAGTATACACCGATTACATCAGTTTATGCCTAAGGTAGGTTTTTATGCACCATGGTAAACGCTTGGATCTTTAAGCCCATGTTGAGTAATATGGACTGCTGATTAAATTTGTGCTAAATCGGTACTAGAGAGGTAAGCAATAAAAATTACAGCTGTGTAATCAAGTCAAAGGTGTGTTATCCTTGTTTCCAAAAGACCCAGTTTCTCCTGTTCTGAGAATATATTCATCAGTGGCAATAATAAGTTCTGAATAGTCAGATCCTTTGGAAGCAAGGAATTTACCAGATAAACGAAAATAGCACACTCGGGTTAATTGAGTCTGTTCATGACCAGTAATGCAGTGTGCGAGAGTGGTCACACCCCTTAACACCGCCTTAAGCAGAACTGTATTGTTAAGCTGACTCTAAATGAACTCAATAAGCAGATTTAATATCTAAACTAACAATGAATCATTCAGGTGACTATCTTTACTTTCAGTGAAGCAACTCTATCATTTTTATTTTTGCCTTCTTGACAGAGGTCGTCTCTTAAAAGGGCGTATTTGCTTCCCTAGGAACAAACTCTTTCCTGTAAGTGAAGACCCTCTTTTAGAAAGGGTTTCATCGCCAACCGAAGGTACAGTAAGTCATGGAACTTGTTTGCCTTTGTGAAACATGGAGATGTATCCGAACACCTTAATTTTCTCATTTCAGCACTGTTCAAGCAGACCTGTACAGAAGCACATGGGGCAGCGACAAAATTTATCAAAGCCAAAATGTGATGACTTATTATAAGACACAAACTGTGACATTGATGCCTACCTAACCTAATGACTTATTTTGATAACGAAGTAGTTTAAATAAAGACTTATGGAAACTATATATACCGACAAAAAAAGTTACATACATTAAAAAAGTTAACTTTTGATTTTCTACCCCTGCAACTTCAAATGAACTTGCGTTACTAAAAATACGGATGGGTAATGAATGATTTTATAATAATGACTTCTTTGTTCACGTTGTAGGCTTTGAATGAATTTTGAAATTTAAATGAAGTGTTTCTGGAAAAAATGATTTGAATGTTGAGATATCGTTTCTTTTTTCGTTCAGTATACAATGCCTCTTTCAATATTAATATTGTAAGCAGTATACATGTATTTGGTACTTGAAAGTTAAACTACTATCAATTGGACCACCCTCAACTTTACACACGTTCCAGGAACAATTTCACGATGGTGGCTGTGTTATATAGAATAATAAGTGTATGTAGACGTTTCTGTTGATTACATGCTCAACTTTCTTTTACATTTCCACAAGTGTTGTAGTGTTGTAAAAGTAAGTAAAGTGTCTTTCTGCCCCTACGAACAAAAAAGGCTCAGAATGAATGAGTGAAAAATGTACATGAACTGTATATTTTCTGACATAAGAACAGTGACATATTTATGAATATTACTACATTATTGTGACAAGTAGTTGTAATAAAGAGTATAAAAATAGATTGTTTTGTTTGTTATAGTCTGCAAGCAAGACAAAAATTAAAGTTTGCACTATACTACAGGCAAGAAACTCCTATTTGTTAGATACTGAACCATAAATGGCATGCTCTCCCTTTGTCGACTTCTATTCTACTCCGATAACCGTATAATTTTTAACGCATTAAGAAAGTTCTCATTCTATTTTGTGTCTCTGCAATTGATTTATTTGTCTCGGGTGGAATTTGGTTTGGAGCTTTAAAAAATTATTCTAATGCACTTACGAATGTTACGCGAAGTTTGATTGGATTAAGTCAAAAACTTGCGCCTGTTTATCCTCGGAGATACTTTCGGAAAACCAATGTTTTGATATTTAATTTTTCAGCGTTCATCGTGTGAAGAAGCCAGTGGTCGTTGCTCAAATTTTAACAAGAAGCGCTGAAAATCAAATGTTTATTTTTTTATATTTACATTTGAGTTTAAGACCCTTCCTGTGCTGTTTTCGTGGTAATTTAATGTAGAATATGCAAAATATGCGTCGAAGGAAAGATTGAAAGGACGTAATCGCTCATTTCGTTAAACAGCCGTCGCCATAACTCAATCAAGATGTTCGTTTACCTTAGACGTCGCTTGACGACAACGTCACATTATCAGCTGTCGTTCATCGGTGTATGAAGCCAGTTGCTCCATACGGTTTACCTATGAGAAGTCAGTGGCAAGAGTTAATATTATGAAATGTCGCTTCTCGTTGGCTGTCTTTGTTTTTAGTTGCTGAACGCGTTTGCAATTGGTGTAAAGAAGTACACTTTGAAAGGATAACATCTCAAAAAGTGCATTAGAACAGTGTGAACTGAATTGAAAGTTGTTATTTGAGGAGGTTACTCGTCGGTTTTATGGTCGCAGATCGCATTTTACGGCTCCTCCAACTCGTCGCCATAAAAAGAAATTTCCTAACATAAAACCGACGATTTACCTCAGTCCTCACGTGACAATGTTGGATATTGTTATCCCCTAAGTGACAGTCGCTAACACCACCAGCGCTTGGACTATTCACAAGAAAGATACACTGTTCAATCTATAAGTGTGTCAAGATTTCGCAAGAATTTTGTTTATTCTCTAGAAAACAGTGCAATCTTCTTGAACAGAGAATTCTGATATGGGCCAACAACATGTATTAGCTCCATTGTCTGAAAACCTCTGTAAAGACATAGGCATTGGTTGGTTGGTTGGTTGTTTTGGGTTTAACGGCCCTGTGAGACAGTATTTCGGGCTATATCGAGCCGTCTCCCAAAGAAAGGGAGACAGAAGAGAAAATGATAGACGAGAGAAAAAAAATGTCCAAACAACATCCACCCGCGCCTACTGCAAGCACTGTAGGCCCTTGTCCTACTATTATCGAAATGAGTATGACGCCCCGGCACTGGAAGTTATACCCGGCTCCATGTCACCAACCAGCCACCCAAGGCATAGGCATAAAGAAATTGTTCAGATTAGTCTACATAGAAAGTATCCTTAGTATACAGGGCTACGGTCAGGGAAAACATCCTGGATATGACTATTCTTCCCAGGTCAGGAAAAAGTCAGGGAATTTTCGGTTGGTCAGAGAAATTTGAAAAGTACTTGAAAAGCCAGAGAAAAGTCAGGCAATATGAAAATTAATGGCCACGTAGCGGCAGCTTTAAGAAAATACATATACATGCATACTTATTCTGTTCACGGGGAGAAGATGCACTGTTTAGGGAAATAGTCTAGCCACATTTCCCTTATCATTGGGGATTACCCTGAAAGGAAAAAAATATGCTCCCTCCAGGGAGAAAATTCTTTCCTTTGAGAGTATACCCAAATATTCGATGTGATTCATTGGGCAATGTAAAATTAACCTCCGGATCCGTAAAAAGGGTATGAAAAAGCAGGGATAATTCGGAAAAGTCAGGGGATTTTGAAGTGGATGATAAAAGGCAACTAGGCATTTACACCAAATACATATCCAAAAGGCAGGTTTACTCTTAACATGGACCCAGAGGGTCAACAACGTTGAAACTGTTGGTAAGACGCACACGTTGGTAAGACGTGTTTTTTTTTTTCAAACGTATCAAAAGTGCTTCAACATTACGTTGAAATAAAGCTATTTCAGCGGTGTGTGCCTACCGGGTTATGCTGGCTGGACAAAATGTCGACTATAGTAAAAGAAGCGTTAAAGTTGCAGAGACAAGCACAAGCCGATTTACCCAAACGAGTTGACTAGTTTTTACACAAATGCAAAGACATAGCGAGTGCATCCCTCTCAGGTAAAGGTGTGTGTGTGGGGGGGAGGGGGGACGCGGGGCGGGGATACTGGTGATAGTGAGGATCCCGTTATGGTGTCGGCGTCGGCGTGACCGTTCTTACCACAATAATTTTATGCATCGTTGGATGATCTTTTATCAAACTTACTAGGATATATCATTTGGACAAGCCAATGAGCTGATAAGTCTTTGGTGACTTTGATCCCATTTTCAAAATTACAGGAGGTCTTAGGGCGTATCATTTTGTGTTACGGCATTTGCGTCGGTGTAACAATTTCTGCTATGCACAATGTCTGTTGAACTAATATGTGGAATTTCACCGTACTTATCAGTGGGAAAAGCTAATGAGAACATTCGATTTTGAGACCTTGTCCTCAGTTAAAGGTTACAGGAGGGCATAAATCTGTGGAAATTTCACAAATTAATACACGTATATCTCTTGGGCCTTCGGCAGGACTCCCTTTAAACTGGCATACGTATACCTTTTGGTCAATCTCAAGAGTTTACCACTGTTGTCAAAATCACGTAAAAAAGAAACAAATAAAAAGTTCCATTATCAGTGTTTTTTATGCCTCCGCCATTAAAATTGAGCGGGGAGGGGCATATAGTATCACCGCTGTCCGTACGTACGTACGTCCCGAAATGGTTTCCGTTCAATATCTTTTGAAAACATTGGTGTATTGAATTCAAATTGTATACACAGCTATATAATCATAAGATACAGGTCAAATTCAATGTTGGGTAAAATCTGTCGATTATTGTGGGGGTTATGGCCCTTTTTGGACTTCATTTTATTTGAAAAACTGGTTTCCGTTCGATATCTTTCGAAAGCATTGGTGTATTGAATTCATATTTTATACACAGGTATATAATTACAAAATACAGGTCAAGTTTGATGTTGGGTAAAATCCGTTGATTATTGTGGGAGTTATGGCCCTTTTTTGACTTCATTTAGTATGAAAAACTGGTTTCCGTTCGATATCTTTTTAAAGCATTGGTGTATTGAATTTATATTTTATACACAGGTATATAATGATCAAATACAGGTCAAGTTTGATGTTGGGCAAAATCCGTCGATTATTGTCGGAGTTATGGCCCTTTTTCGACTTCATTTTTTATGAAAAAATGGTTTCCGTTCGATATCTTTTGAAAGCATTGGTGAATTGAATTCATATTTTATATACAGGTATATAATCATAAAATACAGATCAAGTTCGATGTTGGGCAAAATCCGTCGATTATTGTGGGAGCTATGGCCATTTTTCGACTTCATTTTGTATGAGGAAATGGTTTCCGTTCGATATCTTTTGAAAGCATTAGTGTATTAAATTCGTATTTATAAACAGGTATATAATCATAAAATACAGGTCAAGTTTGATTAATGTGGGAGTTATGGCCCTTTTTTGACTTCATTTTGTATGAAGAAATGGTTTCCGTTCTATATCTTTTGAAAGCATTGGTGTATTGAATTCACATTTTATCCACAGGTATATAATCATAAAATACAGGTCTAGTTTGATGTTCGGCAAAATCCGTCGATTATTGTGGGAGTTATGGCCCTTTTTCGACTTCATTTCATACAATAATGGTTACCGTTTGTTAGTTTTTGTAAAGTTAGTTGTTTCCGAGCTATTTTTTGGAAAGTTGCATGGCATCCATTTCTGTGATAAGATACAGAATGTCATCACAATGGTCATATCACAGTCATGACACCCCCACCCACCCCCCACACGCTTCTCTTGATCCAAGAAGCAAAATACATCTGCCCAAAGAAAACAATAAAACATGTACCACAGAAGTCTGCTTTTGTGAACCTAGTTATTCTACAAGTGCCAGTACCTTAAACAAGGCGCCATCTTACTTAGGGCACTAGGCGGGGGCATCATTGTCCTATGGACACATTTCTAGCTTTCCTACTAGATCGACCATAGAGTTTTGTGTAACTTTTATTAATTCTAATAATGAGTTCCATCAGTGGAAATAACGTTACATTCTGTGAAAATTGATTTTGAGAAAATGTCTTCAAGAGATCAGACAAGACAAAGCAGGTATAGTTTACTTTTTTTAGGACAGTGAGACTTTCGTTGTTAGTAGATCCAGGCTTTTTAAAGAAGGACGCTTAACACTTTAAGCACCAGTGACGTTATTAGCATAATTTGCAAACAGCGTAGATCCTCATGAGGCGGCTCAAGTGGATCTACACTGTTTACCTTCAAGTCTTTGAATTCTCAATATGAAATGTCTTGGATAAGGCATTTTTTTTAATTTTTCCAGACATAAATTTTGACGTATGCATTTTGGTGCCATAAGAGATAATTTTTGGTGAGAAGGTATTTATTCAGTGGGGGGGGGGGGGGGACAGTGACGAGAGCAGTGATGGTGAAATTCTACAGGTGGGCAAGTAAGCCGAGTTACAACAGAGATGGCTTGCCCTTAAACGTCAGGATAATGCTACCAAAAAACTACAAAAGAAACGCCCACTGACCAACAATGAGAAAGAAAAACACCTCTCCAGCACCGGGGTAAGTTACAACTTGTTATCCGGGTTATTGGTATACATTCTGGCAGGCTATTTTAAAGGAAACACAGTATTTAATGCCTACCGTCCGACAAAAAGGATCTTTGCTACAAAGTAGAGCATCATCAGAGGCCACAGCGTGTGTATAGTCTGGTCAGGGGCTACACTGTTGACATTGAATACAATAATTTCTGTTAAAAAGTTTAGTGACACCAGTCAGAACGATCATTATGTGTTCCGTAATGACTTTAGTATCGGGACATCAGCTGATATCCTGGCCCGGATCTTTAGCTACAGTTCATATTAAAAACATTATGACAACATGCTGAAAGTTATAAAGCAAAACTACCACAAAGGTATAAAAAATTCACCATAATCAGCAAAACAGAGAAGAAAAAATGTCAGAGAGAAATCAACAGCATGGTGCATAAACAGAATGGTACCGACCACCCTAGGCTACCTCCTAATTCATCAGACTCTTCAGCCGACGGCAGCATGGTGCAACAACAGAATGGTTTACAACACTCTAGGCTACCTCCTCATTTATCTGACTCTTCAGCATATTCAGGGGACGACAGTCTAAGTCAGCAAGAAAACAGAATGGTGTAGCCAGACAACAGCCGAGCAAGCCAGCAGTTACCAACGTCCGAGTCCTCAACGCTAGGCTGACAAACCAGCATCATGCCGCCGGACAACTGTCCATTATACATGCCATGGATGCCAAATGATATGTTCTCGTTTGACCTGACGTTTGACATGACGTTGAGGCAGACCAGTTCGTCATCTAGCTGTCTCCAGCCACTCAGTTTTGTCATGCCGGCGACAGAACATGTAACAGCGACTTCCAGCGTCACTGATTCACAAGAAACAACATCTAGATCACTTTAGCCATCAGCCTTTTCTGTGCCGCAACATTGTACTGCGGAAAGGGCAGAAGACAGCATCAGCATCGGCGTCCCCAAAAGCCTCCTCAAACTACGTCTACAAAACCTGGCGGAAATCAAAGACAACAATGTACTAAACACCCCTGACTTGAGATCTGGTACTGCCTTCGATTTTGATCGTGACGCGTCATTTGCGGAGATCGTGTCAAGCCCTAACATCGCCAACAGAAAAGTTTCGTCAAGTTGATACAGAAAACAAGATGCCGTCAACAAGAAGCTCGCTGCTTTCCAACGACAAGTCCATGATCAGAATGACAAACTGAATTACATCATACAGTTGTTGGTTGGACTAACGCCTCTCAAACAGTAGCAACAGCAGCAGTACAGCTCCACACAGTCAGCCAGACAGCCTGCAGACTACATATCTGCATCATCTTCCCAAGCGACAAGATCTTAAACATTCTCACCTTACGAGGAGCCTGAAGAAGCGGTGTACCAACATCTCAGCAAACACCAGTCGGTTGGTCTGATCTGGGGACTAGAACACAACAATCTACCTCTGTGCGTCCATCATTACAGTCTCTTTCGTCGCTCACTCAGCAGCTGCCGTTCACATAGTCACCGTTTTCAGTCTGCGAGTCCGACAACTTTTCTGACATTCCGCTGCCGTACAGACTGACAATCGATGAGCTGGCAAAGATAAAGGCAAAATCTCAACAAAGAATAAACAATCTGCCCAGAAATTAACAAGGCTGCTCTTTCCGGAATTATTTAGCCCAGACTGTCTTCGCAGAAAATACAATTACAGAGGAGATGCAGGAAACTCTGAACTCGATCAATACCGGAAAACCTATATGCAGAGATATATTCTGTACTTCCACCCGCGGTCAACGATGCGAAGTCTTGACAGAAAGAGTTATAACCCCTGTCAACGAACAGTTAAGAAGACCTGTCGGCGAAAAGTCCAAAGATAGTATAGAGTGTTAGGCAATCTGTTAGCCATGTGATGTACTGATAGCAGTTTAGTAACTGTTGTATTTCATGGACACATGCGCATTTTAGAATAGTTTGAAGTACTCCAGGCGCATTAACTTACAGCTGAATGTGATCATATCCTCACCAGTCATTAAACTATCAAAATCAGTCATTTTAAGAACACTCTTTTTATGCCTCATGTCAGTTCGGATACCGGACAGACATGGAGCATATAAAAGATTGCTATGACAACAGAGTGGCATGGTTCGTATCTTTACTGGAAATCGTTAAGTCATTTATAGGATAAAGGCACGGACTTCTCTCAGGTTTAAACGAAAATAGGACTTCTCGGACATTTGCGACGGCGATGAAACAGCCATGTAATAATTAGAAAGAAATTTGGTCTATCACGCTCATGTCCGTTTTTAAAATATGACATTGCGTCACGTATTGGAGATGCGACAAGCAAAATGACGCTTACAGCATTTGAGACCAACAAAGTCTCAGACCAACCTTTGCCTCCCCAGTCTTCTTCCAGGCTTTGCTGCTCGCGCAAACCATGTATAGGCTCAAAAAATGTCGGCTCTATCTAGACTCAATGGTTTCCAACACTGGTTTGAGTCTTCGCTCTTCGCAAATACGTATCGCATATTTTGCGTGGCACGGCTCATTGTATATATGTTTAATGACATTGAACTTAAGTCTAAATGAAATTGAGTTATGTCTGTTTATGCCACCAGTGTCGAAGAAGTTAAGAGGCATATTGGTTTGGTCCTGGCCGTCTCTCTTACGCTTTCAGCAGTTATGATACTCAGTATGACCTCCTGGGTAACCTTTGAGCCTATTCCATCAATATTTGGTTGAGTTATGACCCTTTTCTGACTTAGGCATTTTATAAAGAAACAGCCTTGTGAGCAAACTATCAGCTAGGAGTTTCATTCTTGGCACACAGTAATTGACCAAGGTGTACATTACCTGATTAACTTTTAGCATATTCCGTATACATCACGTTGAGTTATGCCCCTTTTTGACTCAGGCAGTTTATAAAGTAAGAGCCTTGTGAACAAAATATCTTAAGACTAACTGCTTACGCTAGGATCTTTCTTGTTGGCACAAATACAGACCAAACTATAGGTGACCCGATTAGCTTTTGAGCAGATTCTGTAAAAACTTGGTTGAGTTATACCCTTTTTTCTGGTTAGGCATTCAGGAATGAACCTTCTTTAGAAGCAAGTATACGTCTAGGGGCATAGTGTTTCACAAACACATTTTCTAAGTTGAGATTACAAAATGTACATGCGAAAATAGGTTGGGCTTCAAGCATTATGAACATTAGCTACGGCCCTCCACCTGTAGCTGAATGTAAGCGGGAATGGAGAGAGAGAGAGGGAGATTATTTAAATACAAGAATAAACAGTGAATATTATTATAAATACAATAAAACTATTAACTCCCTATTCATGTCTGGGATTCCGTTGATTCTTATCCGGCTCCAGCACAGAATTTGTTGGCGCAGACGTAGATTCTGACTACCCGGAACGCTAGCACAGTCGGCCAGCTTACCCGACCTTATAGTTTAAAACCAGGAATGGAATGGGATAAAATGGACGAGATAATTCATATTTCATCGGCTACAATTGCTCCACGACCCTGGCATGGCACTCGTAAAGGAAAGAATTTGAACCTATAGAGGGAACAAATTCTTTGCTGTAAGAGTCACACCCAAAATCAATGGAAGGAAGCTATTATTATTAAATGGAGAATATTTTCCCTACAAACCAATTCCACTCCATTCCACTACAAGTTTAAAACTATGCCTCAACCTACTGCGACACCGAGGCTCCTTGATATGCACGAAGTTTTTGCCAGAGTCAAATTTCTATAAGACTCAATGACTTGCGTGTGTTTTTGACATGCAAGAAAATGAAATGCGTTGATTGAAATAATAATAATAATGGTAGAAGAGCATTTTTAATATATTTACAGTATCTATGTTGGCACACATTAGAACTGCACTATTTGAAAGGGCGTAAGATCTTCCTTTTATCCGGTTTTCGCCGACGTCACCACTAACGCCGAAAGAAAATGTATGTTTTATTAGAAAAAGCTGTCTAAATTGTTGTCTTTCCAGATAGTTTTCTTGCACACTGACCAAAACATGTATTAGTAGGTCATGTTTTTTAATTTGGCATGGTACTGTACTTACAATGTAGTCCGGTACGCATCAAGCACCACACTTCGATTCATGCGTGCATCAAAGTTTGCTTTCATGTTTCTACTTTCAAAGGATTTCTTACAATTTCAAGATGTAGTTCTGTTCCAAAACGTCGTATTTTTCTTGTTTATCATCGTACATAATTGTATTTTGAAAAATAGAAACCTCAGACATGTGTTAAAAAATGACATAGAATAAGAGTTTTTTCCATATAATATCTGACAAACAAAACACTGCAATATTTTGGTACCTAATTAATTAACGAAAACAAAATAACAACTGAATAATAGAAACATGAATCTAATTCTCTCACTTGTATACAATACACATACTTGTTGAATTGCGCAATGGCATTGCAGTTTGTAGCTTCTGTGTAAGGTAGGCGGTAATCTTTTTCACGCCTATTAACGCAGTTTTCCGCGATCCACTACCAGTCGGGTAGGGGACCAGACAACATCTACAGCTCCACGCCCTCTCTGCGACATTCTTCGCCACGCTAAAAAAAACCCACGACGAGCGCTCAATTTTCCCTAGCTATTTAAAATCACATTCTCGGCGCGAATTTGTAGTGGAGAGACGCGGCGAGGCGCGATTGATAGAATGATGTCAACGGCTGTACTGTACGTTTTAGTGACATTGACCCCATTTCGAAGGCCAGTGTATAAAGGTAATCTGTTTCCTAAAAATAAAACATTTCTTGACGGAATGGATGGATATTCATCAGACTTGCATGGGTATATCATTGTTACAGGTTTAAGGCATGCTTAATTTTAAACGTTGAACCCTTGTTCAAGATCATAATCTTGTATGTTTACAGGCAGAGGATGGAATTTCTCTAAACTTATATAGATCTGTGAGACAAGCTTACAAGTTGACAAGAGTTTGGTCACTTTAATGCCAATTTCAATGTTTGAATGTTTTCATTGCCCTGAAAAGAACTCATTTATTGTTTTACTAAGAACAACTTTTTTAACCAGTGGGTGAAATTTAATCAGACTTGTATGGATATATATTTATGACAAGCAGAATAGGTGATGCAATTTTGATGAGCTTCACTCCGTTATAAAGGTTACAGAAAGAGTTTAAATGCTATTGGCTGCATTGACATCTTAAGACTTAACTTGATAGATTATATATACATACCAAGTTTTCGGGTAATGTATTGAGTGGGTGGGAACACACTTATGGGGGTTAGAGGAGAGGGTATGAGATGATGGGGGACATCAGCTTTTCTCTGAAAAGCATTTCTAGTTTAAAAGTCAGATGATCCTTGCTAATAACCTGACCACATCTCTGGTTTGTGGTTCATGTCTAGTCAATTTGTCAATGTTTCTATGATCAGTGAGTATGGACTTACGATTCCGGTCCACTGACTTCGTTAGCTACAACAATTTAAAGAACTGTGCTCTGTACACATGCAACGTTAAAACAGCGCGATACATTTATCCACGGCGAAACAACGTCAGCTGGTATTACATGTTAACAAAGTTGGGTTATGGTGCTACTCCAACGTTCCTTGGCCGCTTATTTTCTACACTTACTTTTTTATGCGAAATAACAATTTACTCGAACATTAATTTTAATTATTAAAATTACATCTCATATTCACGAGTTATAGTGTCAAGATTTACGTGTTGTGCTGTAGTGGTTTTCTTCTATTTCATTATTGTGAAAATAACCATGGACAGAAAAGCATAACACGAAAATGAGATGGGTTGGTAAATTGAAGATCATCACGATAATAAGTTAGTCGCTACAGGTATAAGGCCTGTCCTGAGAAAACCTGGCCCCGAGGTTATAAAACTTTAGTACATTCTTAAACTCAAAATAAAGCACACTGACTGGCTGCTCCCGAGCAACCAGTGTGCTTTATTTTGAGTTTGAGATTATTCTCAAGTTTTATAACCTCGAACTCTGACTTCCAAGATATGTGAACTGCACTTGTGCAGTGCCGTGTTTATTCTGTTATAAGACGGAGGTTTTGCAAATGTTTGAAAAAATCGTTTCTGAACTATCTACGCTTGATTGATTGATTGTTTTGGGTTTAACGGCCCTTTGAGACAGTATTTCAGTCTATATCGGGTCGGCTCCCAGAGAGGGAGAAAGAGGAGAATTGACAGACGAGAGAAAAAATGTCCAAACAACCCCATCCGCACCTACTGCAAGAACAGTAGGCCCTTGTCCTACAATGTTCCAAATCAGTGGGACGCCCCAGCACTGGAAGTTACACACAGCACCATCGCACCACCTCCAACTATCTTCGAACATACCGGTTTAGTTCTAATAAACACCTCCGCTCGAAAAAAAAGAAGAAAAAAAGATAGTTTGCCCCTTGTCATGCAAATAGGTGTACGTTGATTGATCAAAATCGCACAAAGCGTTGGCATTAACTTAGTCCTAATTATTGGTTTCGACGATATTTTATTAACTATAAAAATATGTATGTAACTTCTAGTTAATAAAGTATTGTTTTAAACCAATAATTAGGACTTGGTTATGTCAAAGTTTTGCACTAAACCTTTTTGGTTGCTTATGTCTCAGTAACAAAATCAATTTGGTGCATAATTAAAATCTTAAAAATAATATCTGCATAACATTTCCTTGGATTTAAATTTTCTAAGCATCTAGGCCAAGCCTCTTATGGAGCAAGCATTAAATCATTAGGACTTTGGGTAATGGTGGCGCTGGTCCGGGGTATAGGTCAGCCACCGCTCACTTTCTCTAGTTGTTGCAATTTTCTTGATGAAACTGAAGTAAAATATGTCATATTAGCATTGCTGAGGCTCCATGAAGTTGAAGTCATTAACATTTTGATGTTCTGCAAATGTGGTACGCATTTCATGTTTCGTTTTTCAGAACTGTTTTGCTAGTTCACAGATGCAAGGTAGTGAAATGCAAAACATTCCACTTTGCATAATGTCTTACTTGTTAATATTTTATATTGAATTAACGGTCCATCTGTTGTAATTTATGATTCATCTGTTGAAGGTTGGTCTAAAAGTTCTTGATATAAGTTTAATTAATTTGTTTCAACTTTTATTACAGTTTAAGCATATTTTATTGCTATAAGTGACAAGCAATGGGGTTGGGCCACAAGTTCTCACAACAACTTTTATTCATCTCACCTGTATCAGTATTGATGAATTGGCAATGTTAGTTCCTAAAGAAAAGAGAAAAAAAGTGAAAACTGCCGAGGTCGGTTAATTGCCACACAAAGCGCCTCTGAAATACGGGATATTCGCCACTCCAAGGAACACAATCATGTTTCTGATCCTGCTAGGATTGAGGTAATGCATAGTGAAGAAACTGCGTACTAGCACTTCTACAGGTGTGAGCCAATTTGACATATACGAGTAATAAGGGAAAGTTTCATTATCACTTAATAACTTATTTTTTTCTTAACATATTTTTACATCACAAACGGTATCAGAAAGTACAATTCTTCATCTTAAATATTGTGTTTTAATTTTGATTCTAGCACAAGTACAAAATGGTCTTTTTTGGAGTGATTTTCTAGAGGTACATAATTAATTAAAACAAATAACAAAATCTCCGTAAAACCAGTAGGGCGCATGAATTTAACGACTAATTTCGAATCAAATTAATACAAAATGTTATGCATCACAAATAGATCAGATTAGAAGAAAGAGTATATTTTCATCTGGTATAAATTTTATTTGTCTAGCTAAATGATAAAATGGTCTTTTTTCAATATTTGTTAAAATTTTAGTTGATTATATTTTTGCCGGTTGTTTCCGTGCGTTTCCGTAAAATGCGACGCTAGGACACGACTCCGGCTTTCAGGTAATAGCTCCAGGCGGAGATTACCACGATAAGATATGATAGAAAGTTGCAGAAATGATTTTTTAAGTGAATGAATTATTCAAAATGAAGATTTATCCAGTACTGTGTCTAAATTTTGCTTGAACGGAAAGATAAAAGTAAATTTATTTAGTTTTTATTTTATTTTTCTGGTCCAGAGCTGCACTAGAGAACGTTTCTGGTTTCTGGTGTTAGAACAGAAACGAAACCGTGCTAGTGAAATACAATAATAATTGATGCCGATATTCTTTGGTTCTTATTAGCAATCATATGAAGAGCATAGGTCGGCTAACTTTTTTAATTGGCGAAACAATTGGTATCACTGGTGCCGAAATGAAAGACACGATATAAATTATCTTATGATTGTATAATGCCAATTAGTAAAGTCGGTATGTTTGGAAATTAAGCGTTTGCTCAATTGTTGCTCGTTTATGTATTTATTAATGCGAGGCGAAAAGCCACACTATCTGCATAATCATTATGCAGTTGACTCTAAGACCCAAACAAAAAATAGATTACAAATTACTAAATGAGGGTGAATTCCGGACACTAAGAAAATTCTATCTGCCAAGGATGGAAGGAGGATAATGACAGGTTGTGTAATGGAAACCGTTTATGTCTGAGAAGGTTTCCGCCTTCGGAAATCGAACTTAGGACCGCTAGCTCAGCGGGTCAGCGTTTAGCCTACTGAGCTACAGGGTCACCTCGTAGATAAAACTTTGGCGGTCTCTAGCGATTTAATATAATTTTGTTAGTAGGAAACAGAACACTTTATTTTTCTACAGCATTTAAGTTATGTTTATTTGTTGATTTTTTTTATATCTTAAAGAAAGTAAATTACTTAATTTACAAAGAAGGACTATATGCATGTTTTTTTTATTCATTTGTGTCATTCTTCTATATAATGCATTATACAAATCCGTAATTCCAAGGAAAATGTTCTTATTGTATCAAGTTTGATCTCTCAGGTTTATTATTATTTTAAAATTTATAATCTTATTTTGATCCAGTTTCATCAATTTCATTTTAATTCAATTCAAATATTACTCAGTGTCAATTTAATCAATGTGTGAATATACACTATTACTGACACGGCACGCGTATAACTGTGTGGCAATAATTAATTGACTCGCGACACGAAAAAAGTCAAGAAAGTGGCATGTGCGCCTAGCAATGACTAAGATCAGCCTAGGCGTTCGCCAAGTATGATCAAAGTCTTTGCTGGTGGCATGGAGATAGCTTAGCTACCATTCAAGTACACAGCGAAGACTCTGATCAGACTTGCCATATGCCCAGGCTGATCTGAGTCTTCACGTAGTACATATGACACTTTGTGGGTTTTGTCGTATCGCGGTTCGACTGGATTAGCCAAACATAATATGCCGCGACTCGCCAAAACTAACAAAGTGGCATGCGCACTTCGCGTAGATTCAGCAGTCTGAGCAGAGTCTTTCCTTTCCGAGGAAAGGGAGCTGAGTGTCTAAGTCCTCTTCATGCTGACAGCGAAGACTAAGATCAGCCTGGACATCCGCTTTGGACATGCGCTTACAATATAGCATAGGTCTTAACCATCTCTTTGCGGACAGCGAAGACTGGTTAGATTGGGTGGATGCCGAGGCTGATCTGAGTCTTTGCTGGGCGTCCATTCGGCTGTGTTCGTTTTGTCGTGTCGTGGAAAAAATCTGTCTTTAACGATAAAATAAATGCATAATGTTTACTCACTCATTAAATTCTAGGTTTTTATCATCATGAAATTTTAACTAAACTTATTTTCACAAGACTTTTTATTTTTATTATTATTTTTGAATGAAACTTTTGTGCAATCAATCATATTTTTGCTTGACTGTTCTAACAAAACCCTCAGTTATACAATTGTGTGACATACAATTCATTTATTTATTGTTCTTGATAATGTTGAACTTAAATTCTATGTTTGAATCAAACATACATTGTGTCTTATATAATGTCTAAGAGAGAGAGAGAGAGAATTTAGTCACGTAAAATTTTGATTATCATTGCATTATGAGACTAAATGACATGAACTGTTAGTAAATATAACCAATATAGCACCTCTTTTTCCCCCTTATTGGCTGCCAAAATCATTTTGGATTTCTGGAGCATGACAGTTCCTTTTAAGAACCAAACATCTTTGAATAATAATAATAATAATAATAACAATTATTATTATTATTATTATAAAATATCATTATCATGTGTTCTGACAGCATAATGCAAAGGAAACCCAAAAGGTTTAATTACATTACCATGATTATTTTATGCATGAGTCTGACTATTCTAAGAGACTCATGAAATGTATTCAATATTCAATTAAAGTCATAAAGATCGATATTTTATCATGATCGAGATAAGAATATTAGCCTCAGGAAATACCTTGACACCTGCGATTATCGCATACTGTCGTTAAGTTTCGGAGATCAACCGAAAGATCTCTGGAGATCTACCTGTCCAAGATGAAACTCAATAACCTAGATGACGAAGTACGAGTATTCTGCCAGATGGCATAGTTACATGTTTCCACCAACTTTTTTTTCTAATATCAATCATACATCTTCTAAAAAAGAGATAATGAAAACCAAAGCAACAACCTCTGTCTCTCATATGAAACCACTCCATGATGAGTGATTATAAATCCAGGTTGAAATTGTTTCGAAAGAAGCACGCTTGCTATCTAAATTACGGTCTTTATATAATCGAGTCATCAACACTCTCGCACCAAACAATGACCTGGAGGTCTGGTACCAGCGATTTTCATCAATCGTCGAAGTCCGCAACCCAGACATATACAAACTTGAAAATGTACCAAACGTTCCGTGTTTACTTCAACAGTTTCAACGTAACAATTTTGAACTGGACAAATGATCACGTGACATGAGCAATGGCGGTCGTGTTTTTTTTCTCACGAAAATTTCGGAAAAAATAGTGGATACATGTTGATTCTAGCGTTGGATCTGACTTGTTAGTTTTGGAAATGATTGTTATGCGATATGTTAAAGGGCTGGGGATAAAAAGAAACACCAAAAAAAGGAAAAAGACCCAAATTCGCCAGATTTTCAAAGTGTTCAGCCTGGACATAAGAGGCCCATAATAGACATGAACAGTCAACAACAGCCCCAGGCGAGTGCGAGTTATATGTATCAGTCTTATACACAGCCCGGCACTCAGCAAAATTTATTTTATGGACAGCCTTATTATGGCTCTCCGACCCCTCCTCCAGTGCCACAAATGCCCCCAATTCCAATCTCACCTTTATCTTCACAATCACAGCCTCATACCCAAAATCTTCTACCTCAGGATATTGTGGCGAAATTATTTGAGCGTCTTGATGTGATGGACAAAAAATTGGGGCAGTTAGAGTCAATTCAAATTTCTTTGCAGAATGTAACGGTAAAAGTGAACAGTATGGATACAAAAGTCACCAATATGGAGACCCAGTTAAAAGATTTAGAGCGAAGTCGTGAATATGATTAAAAAACTATTGAAAGTATGCAAGGGAGACAACGCGAAATTGACGCTATGATACGCAAAATGCAAAAAATTGAGGAGGAGCAACAAGAAAGGTTAATTGACTTGCACAGTCGGCAAATGCGGGATAATTTGATATTTTATAATATACATGATGAGAGGGAGGAGTCGGGCGACGCGTGTGCTGAGAAACTTATGGGCTTATTCGAACAAAACTTGACTGATAGAATACTGTGACCCATCGAGGTTTCTAGCGGATTTACGGACCTTTTCTCTATCCTGATAATAACAAAATTTGGCAATAATTGGTCGGTGCTTAGTAGCATTGTACCTTCCGAGTCTGTGTACCCTATCTAGTCGTATATCTCTTGCATTTTCAATTCTTAAGTTTTGTTCTGTTCAATGATGTGTAAACTTGTTAGCAAAAAAATTAAAAGGCGTAAACTATGGGCTTTCCATGAAGAACTCAAATCTTATGATTGATCAAACATTAGAGAAAAGTTGAAAATCGAAATTCAAGATCTTTTAAAAATGTGACGAACATCAGAGTGAGATTATAAAAGTAAAACATCTCTTATACAAAAACAAACTGAATAACAGGCTGACCAGGATGAACAAATAATAATTTGTCAAACAAAATCTTCAAAGGGCATAAAGGAAAACTGGAAGGTTCGTTCATGCCAAAGCATACCACAGCACAGAAAAAGCTAACACACTTTCAGAGATAACCGTGCACGTCATTTAAAGAAATTAGCGACTCAGACCAAGATGGCAGTATGGTTCGCTGACCCCTTCGGGTTATCATCAAGCGTTCTGAAGTGAACTTGAAAACAGGGTAAAATTTATATGTTCGTCTCTCTGAAAAAGAATGTTCCTCAGTAGATTTCCGGCACAAACAAAAGCTCGTAGAATTGTTGCACGTGTCTGATAAATCTGCTACTAGCGATGCCGCATTTTATAAATTGACGGCCCTCACGAAGACATGCCGCGAAAATATCGAATTGTGGAAGAACGGAAAAAGATCAACTATCTTTTCCGCAATGAACGCCTGCCGGGCGTGACTTTGGGCGCTTTCGGCAGCTTAAAGAAAATAAACAACATCATCCATGAAATTAAAAAAAAAAAGTTTCTGAAACTCAGGTGGTAACAGTGAAATTGTCTGGAGATAGAACTAGAGTCAGCAGTATCTCGAGCTTCGTGACGATATCACTTACTTTTCATGATGAAAACAAAGTTTCGACAGCCAAACATATAAATGACATAGCTATTCTATAGGTATTCAGAAATCTTCGATGAGATTAGAAAAAGTAAAAAGTATGCAAAGACCAGGAACTGAAACAATCAAAATCCAAATCCAGCCCTCAAACCATAGAGTCTGTTGCATTCTGGTCTTTGCGGAAAATAATAGACTTGTCAAAATATCTCAAATTACTACTGATGGAAACTGTATTATTTGGAGTTATTCTTTAATGGTGACATGAAGTTCATCCAGATATGCATGGGACTAAATGAGGCTACAGCCACCTTTGCCTGTCCGTGGTGTTTGATATACAAAGATGAGAGGATGCATATTTCAAAACCAAAGGAGTTCTACAACAGTGATCTAATGCAGAAGACGTTAGTAAGAAAAGTTCTCATGGTACAAATAAGGCGTCTGGATGTAAAATAAACTTTTTTTTAAAACTGAATCAGATAAAATTGTGCAAGATGAACTTCATTTATATCTAAAAGTGTCTGACGTATTTTTCGACAAAGTGCTTAAGAAAATTTGGTGAAAAATTTTGAGACTGTATAGTTAGAATATGAACAGACAAGTCAGGAAATACCCAGTACACATCTTTAACAGGTAGTGAATACAAAACACTGCACACTGCAAAAAATACTGCACAAACAGCTTTCGAATTCGTATTTCTTTGTCGTGAATAAAAAAACTCTTGATTATTTCGCGTTTCTTTGGAAAAATAGTTTGTTTTTTCAATTCACGAAAGTATTACTGAGAGCACCATTGTATCTGATACTGAAAATCTGTTTCTTCGGATCTTCGGATATACAAGTGGTCTGAAGTTTTCTTAAGCATAGAATCAAAAGGAGGCTTGGTTATAACAGCGTGACGCCTTACACGCGCTGCCTTCTATGCCATGTGCCGCATCAAACGTAAAGGTAGAATTTCATCATGATTTGTTTAAAGTTTTTACTACTCGGAAGATTACGATGCTTGATTGTTTTGGGTTTAACGGCGCTTTGAGACAGTATTTCAGTCTATATCGGGCCGTCTCCCAGACAGGGAGAAAGAGGAGAAATGATAGACGAGAGAAAAAAAAAATGTCCAAACAACCCCACCCGCACATACTGCTAGCACAGTAGGCCCTTGCCCTACAACGTTCCAAATCAGTAGGACGCCCGGCACTGGAAGTCACACACAGCACCATCGCACCACCCGACCACCCCAAGGATTATGATGACATTAATAGTTTTTGTGTTCCCTTATTTTTGTTACTGCTGGAATGTCAGTGTATATGTCTTCAGAATAAACAAATTCAGCACGACATCATGTGTCCGCTGGGGTATGTGATGTATGACAATATGAAAAAATGACAATATTACGGAGAGATGGTATAAAACTTTATTAACGCATCTACAATTCACAAAGTTTACGTACCTATTAAAGCATATTAATCCACAATTTTGTTGTAAGCCTAGCCCGTTCATAGCTCACTTATATATTTCTGAATGACACGCGAGCGAGACACGTGCATTTAATGACTTCCTATGTGTTCCGTTACACCTGATAGGTTTGAAGGAATACACAAATTGTTACGTAATAGCGTGAACGGATTATAACTTACGGTATTACAGCTGGTTTATTTAAAATACCTACGACCCACTTCGACTCGAACTGTAGTAGCTACTATATTCACTAAAGTTCCAATCAAAGTGCGATGGTAGCTACTAAAACGACGTCATGAACTTACTAAAGATCAACCGAGGTCTGGACCGCCGTTACTCTAGTTGCAAGATGGCGGCCATTGAAGACTCTCGCGTTTTGTGGGTGTACAAGTATTTGTTTTACTGAGTTGTTTCTTTTCCATTAAATTCGGGCACATTTTATCATTTAATCTATAAAATTATCGTTTTTAAAGACGACATGCACGGAAAATACAGTATTTATTTCCGCTTCCATGACAATCTACTATTGTAGCAACTTTGGCGTTTGACTGGTAATGCGAGTGCGCATGCCCAAAAATACTACTATGGTAGGAACTTTAGTTCGAGTCGAAGTGGGCCTTCATTTCTTGTCGCAATTCTGTATAACTGTAAGTAACATGCTTTTCCAACATGTATTGTATATAACCGTCTATGTTTAGGGCAAAAACGTATTTCGTTTGAGCCCAAATAAATAAATTGAACTGAACTGTAATATTTCAATGTGAGGTTTTGTAAATGACCATATTTGTTCAACTCTAAACATATAATTTATCCTTTTCTTCCATGTATGTCGATTTCTGGTGTACGAAGAAGGCAGTATGCATTTTCACATGAAAATCCAGAAATGCATTGATTTCTTGCCAAATATTGCCCTTAACTTCGAAGAAAAAGTACACACATTGAGAAAGTTATGTAAGTGTCTTCTGATATCCCGTTTATCACGCGAGACGAGTGTAGAAGGGTCGAGGCGTGCCAAGCCATTCCTACGTGTTTCTGGTTGGGAAGGATTATCTCGATATCAGGAGTCACTAACATCTTTTTCTATTTATCCTGCATCATTTAAAAATTTTAATGCGTTGAAAAGCGAATGAAATCGGAATGCAGTTTTGTCCAAACTTGCTGACGTCGCAATAAGCGTTGAGTCGTTATTCGGTGACGTGATTTTCTACCAACACAACAGTGACGTAAGTGTTGTTATACGAGGGGTGTTCATTAAGTAATGGAAACTTGTATAAAAACAGTATTTCAGATATATAAAACGTAAGAAGCAAGCACATGACACATAGTGAAGTTCTAAAGTACTTTTTAGGAATATCGTTGCCATGGTAATGATGCCTTAAACTTCTAAAGGTTAAGTCTCAAAATTTTTCAATATTTCTATGTATATTTGCTGCTGATAAGTAACAAAGAATGGATAAAGCTTTGTTATTGTATGATGGCTTGATGCAAGTCTCAAATGCTAAAATAAATGTACAGTTATTTATGCCTTGCACTCAAACCTGGAAGAAATACAGACCGTGAAAAACTTTTGATCCAGCAAACTTTGACGTTTTTCGCCGATTTTCATCGGGAAGGACCAGAATTGTGACGTCTTTGCATTTAAAGAAGCAGAGTCTTGGGAAAATAGTATGGCAGAAAAAACCAAAATTATCATGTTCTTGATAACCGATCAATTAACTTTAGCATAATACTGGAAATGACGAGAAAATATGTCAAGTTGCCTAAAAATCAGTTATTTTGACCCCTGCTTTAGCTTAAATTAATGCCAGATTTCAGAACATTTTCATTAACAATCATTAGATGCGTGTTTCTAAAGCCGAAACCTAACCTTAACGGAAGGTGTTCATTGTAAATGACCGTGATTAGCCAGTTTTAAACAAATAAAACATCATAGAGTTCCACACAAAAAGAGTTTGAAAACTTATTCGGGTCATTTTAGTTGGCAACTAATTTGACCTACTTTCGATTTCATTTATTTGAATAAAATGGTAAAAATACAATGTACAGGCGTGGAGCCCTAGTCACTATCCCGCCTAAGTTTTTATAGCATTGCTAAACGGGAAACCAGACCAGGAAATTTTATTTTGGGGAGTGAATTGTTATTTTTCAAAAACTTGTTTTCTCTCCTTTTTGCCAGTTATATGACCCAATATTTGTACGGCAACCCACATTTTATTACCAAACGCGAAGGTAAAACCTCTTTCTATAATGATTTGAGTTTAGACATTTTTGCCATTGATAGGACTATGGATACTTTAATGACAATGATTTAATTATCGTCGTTCCTGGCGAGGGGTAGAGTCGGACGAAGATGTGACACATTCAGCACTCTGGCTTAAGATTGGGCATGTGCCTATTATGTTTGCTGTAGTTGCGCATTAACTTGCGCATGCATCGCTGCTGTACTAAAGTCTTGTGTTGCGCACCTCTGATATGATCAAAACCTGCTGTTCTCTCAATATAATACATATAATCTCGAACACCAGGATGGTAATAAGTAGTACAGTCTAAGCGGTCTGACATGAATTAACATTGTTTGCCAATTCACAAAGTGAAATGTATAAAATGTACAAGGAATGAACGAATTTCGATTTACATCCTTTTCGACAGTATTTCAGTCATCTATAGACGACGATGGTGATGAAAGACTGTATGCACTGGAACCCCGTTTACGATTTCAAAGATCCGCCCCCAGTGCGAATCGAACCCGGGACTGCCAAACCAGCAGGCCAGCGCCTAACACACTGAGTTACAGGAGATCCCGCGTAAAGCTTGCCGGTATGAGAAAAGTTACGGTATTTCATGTCTGTACAATATTCCTCAAGCTATAGTGATGGACGTTTTCTCAAACCATGCAAATATCAAATTCGTCAAAGTCAGCTTGAGAAGAAGAATTAGCATATAAAATAAACTCAGCAAAGGAACATCAAGCAGATCATGTTATGTCTGACAAGAAGATCATCAATTATTGGAACTAGGTCGGTGGGACAATATTCAAAGAA
The DNA here is from genome assembly GCA_963989385.1 of Ctena decussata. Taxonomy (NCBI): domain Eukaryota; kingdom Metazoa; phylum Mollusca; class Bivalvia; order Lucinida; family Lucinidae; genus Ctena; species Ctena decussata. Next base: position 116,646,517 of record OZ022499.1, on the reverse strand, counting down.
ATGGAAGCAGTAACGCAAAAGTTTCTCTTTGGCGTATTGATATGTAAGACTTAAGCACATTTGGTCTGTATCATGTAGTTCAGTATTACATCTGGATAAGTTGTTAAGTGTTATGAAAACTGACCGGTAGCTATCGAAATTGGGCAATCGAAAAGAATGCTTGTAAATCCATAAGTGTTGTGATTTTATCAGAATTATTCACTGTACTTATAACTTTCAAAGTTTTAATCGCTTCTTGGATGGATGTCGGGGGCATTTTGTTTGCCTGCTGTTATCACTGTATCGAATACTTCGCCGATCTATGATTCTTCGCACGGCCAGTTGAAGTCGTTAAATAGACAAAAAGTGGTGGTCGACTTTTATAACTATCACCCATTCCGTCCTTCCGTGTTCATCCTCGTATAAACTTGTATACAATCTGTGTGCAAATAGTGAGAACTGGTTTCGCTTCGTGTTTAACCTGATGGCTAGTTTTGGACAAGGCTACCCCGGACATGACTTTTTCACATGTAGTTCAATTTAATGTAGGACTCTTTTATAGGTTCTTGACATGTAATGATAATGTTCTGATTGTAGGCTCATGAAAGGAAATTTTCATAGAAGCTTCATGGAATTCTTGCGTGCACTGGGAGATAATCATCTTCGCTTGTAGGATTTGGCGTAAAATATTCACTCGATTTCTTAATAGACCACCTCCAGTTAAATAAAACGCATTACTTTATTGGGTCGCGAATATTACCCTATAAATAGTTATTAAAATAATGTTTTTTTTTTTTTTTTTTTCAATTTACATGTAAACTGTTCCATTCTGATTCCGTTGTGTGCTGTTTCCAATTCAGCCAAATATTTATATTCAAACTATCGGAATAAGAATTCATATTTTCTTTACACACTGAAAATATTTGTACATCAAATTGACATACACAGTATTTTATCGTGATGCCACGTAATGGTGCTGTTTCAGGGGCACCATACATGTTGATGTGACAAGCAGATGTTAAAATGGCAGGGGTCTCAGCCAGGGGCAAAGATTCAATACCTATAAAGGAATATTCTGCATTGTATAGACTGACGCTTACAGCGCTTGTCTTCGGAACCAGAGTTTGAGGACCTGATACCGACTGAACGAGGACGGGATTTATTTATACCGTAGACTAGCCAATCCGAGTCGACTGACCTTGTGTTGACTGTGTAGGTTCCAGTCAGCAGTTTAAGGGTCACTGATGAGGCTTTATCAGCTGAAACTACGTATTCTGGTCCACCTGCTTCCCAATTGATGTTTTATGCTCCTGAAGCTAATTTGGAGAGATAACAACATATCTCTTGGACCAAATGTGAAAAATTATGCGCTCCCTTTTCATTTCCATATTACTATATGCCCGTGAATCGTGGACATGACAGCAGAGCTAGGGAAAAGAACGCAGGCTTTTGAGATGATATGCAATTGAAGGTTACTGAACATTACGTACAAGGACAATTTGAACAATGAGGTTCGCAGAAAGATCCAAAGCAGCCATTGGTGAAAATGATGAACTCCTGACACTGGTCAAGAAACGGCAACTAAGGTGGTTTGGCCACGTCTCAGTTCTTCTAGTTTAACAAAGTCGATTCTACAGGGCACAGTGAAAGGAAAAAGAAGAAGAGGTAGACGGAAGAGGAGGTGGGAAGACAATTTTAAAGAGTGGACAGGGATGGATTTTGCCAGCTTAACTAGGGCAGCTGAAAACAGTGAAAGGAGGAAAGGAATTGTTTCGAAGTCATCTGTAGTGCCCCAACGACCTTGTTAAGTTATGAGATAAAATAGAATAGACGAGTAAACGCTTACGAATACATCGTGGTAATGTGCTTGTTATTGTTTCGCAACCTTAGACTGTAGTATATGTAGTTACTTTGCATATATAAATAATTCATTGCCTAATTTTACCGAAACAGGATACGTAGGGTCCTTATCAATAAAAAATCAATAAGATAAACTTTTATCCACAAGTGACGGTTTACATCACGCAATATTCAAATCAGTCGATTGAAAGACAGATTGCGACGCCCATATGGTTGTATCATTCTCCGCATAAACGTAGTTGGTATTTAAAATATAGAGTATCATTTCGCATGTCGGCACTGAGATAGGATTTTTCGAAATCATTCGATTTGAGGTATAGTTATAGTAGAACGATAAAGGACCTCTGACAGTATCAATGCATATTTGCCTATTTTTCGACAAATTATTGAATCTTCCTCAAGCAGCAAAAGTTGAAATATTTACCATTAATATGTAGACTTATGTACTATAAAGATGTTTTAGCAGTATTATTGAAAAAATTTCATGCCTCTAGACTAACTTAAACCGATTTTATCAAGAGGGTTTCAGTTTCTGAAAATAAGTCCATTCTTTCGAGTTTTCTAATATATCGAAATTTTAATTGATAACTATGCTAAAATAGACGTAGACACTACTGTTGCTGATATTATGCAATATTTTTTCAATAATAAGGACTTTAAAAGTAAAAAGTATGCAAAGACCAGGAACTGAAACAATCAAAATCCAAATCCAGCCCTCAAACAATAGTTGGAAACAACTAAGATTACAAATAATCAAGATACAGAGAACATATGGCCAACCGAGTGAGCAGCTTGTTCCCAAAAGGTGGCCACTCAGCAACCCAAACCGAACCAAAAATAATATGAACATACATAAGGTAAAACATTACAGAAACACTGACACCAAAAACAGGCAACAGAGAACCACAACAGAACTACCGCCTTGGAACGGTCAGTAATGAATTACTGGGGGGCTTTAATCGATTTAGCCTATTTTTAGATATAAAGGGTGTAAGTACCCAACTCACTTTTTCAACTGTAGACTATATTCACCTCCCCACCCATTGAGTCGAGCACCAATTCGCCCTTAAGTCGAGCACAGTTTCGTAAACGGTTTACTCACTGTATCACTCGCATTTCCGTTCAGTCACAGATAAAATGCACAAAAATCTTTGTCTTTTGTTCCAGGCACGCAACAGTGTTCTACAATTATCATTAGTGAATAGTTTACATGGTAAATAAGCCTTTTGAATATAGGTTTACTACATTTACCAGGAGTCACAAGGTGGGATTATCTGCATTTACGTACCCTGCCGTCTATCTATCTCCTAAAGACTGTTTTGATTTGGAGAAATTCTTGGGTAGAATAACCCGAACTTAAGTCGCAATGGCCCTTAAGTCGAACAAATCAAGTTGTTAATATTACTGTTTCATCTTGGAGGATCATCATCTGTTTAGATACCAGACGTTACCTTAATCTATGAACAATATGCATAAAAGAGCCCAAAGTATAAAACATGTATAATTATACGACTATCTGTTGTCGAAACTTATCCTCTTCGAGCTCTCTCTAAATTTCGAATTCGGATTTTCATACATTTTGCAAACACTTAGTTTTATATGGAAACACAAGCCTATTCTTCGCCATTGAGTCGAGCACCAATTCGCCCTTAAGTCGAACACAGATTCGTAGACGGTTTACTCACTGTATCAATCGCATTGCGTTCAGTCACAGATAAAATGCACAAAAAATCTTTGTCTTTTGTTCTATGCACGCAACAGTGATCTACAATTATCTTAAGTGGTTTACTACATGTACCAGGAGTCACAAGGTGGGATTGTCTGCATTTACGTGCCCTGCCGTCTATCTCTTTATTTCCTAAAGACTGTTTTGATTTGACACCAAACAAAAAGTGATGTCGAAAAATATAAGTTAAAATTCGGATTTTCCGGTTACTACAGACCCTATATGCGGTTGTCCTATAACGGCTGAGTCAACATATCTGTTCGAGTCAGGGGGTGGTCTGTTCGACTTAAGGGTTTATTTGGGAAGGTGGAAAAAACGTGCTTTGCCCTTATTTCACGAAGTATGGCTAAACGTTTGCAGTTATTTGGTGCTGGAAAAGCTGTACTAGCTACTGCATCACTAAAACACGGCGTGGGTCAATAGCCGGGGATATAGGTGCAAGGAAATGCAAAAGGTGTTCGACTCAAGAGCGGACTACCCTATATAAAAAATTTAATTGTGACTAATTTTTTTAGGCAAATTAACATAACAACTTCAGAGGTCCTTTAATGTATGGCCCAGTCTCACTGTCACGTTTTGAAGGCTAGGTTGCACTACGTTTCCCGCCCTGTGTTTGGCAGAGAAATGTATCTCGTTTTGTAGGTTCTAGGTGTTACTACGTTTTTAGTACGTTTCCAATACGTTTAACTACGATCTACTTCGTATTTCCCGGTTTTCAAACGACGGCATAGTACCACGCTTTAAGACTACGCTTCAATATCTTTTTTACTACGCATACAGTAAGTATTTCGAAATGCTACGTTTCAGCTGATTTTTCAAATCAAACGTAGCTAGGCCACGTATGTAGCTGTTTATATCCGTATGTAATACGTATTCACTACGTAGAAAATCCTAGTTCTCAATACGTGAGAGTGAGACTGAGACTTAGAGGACCTCTAGGTTATTCTTGTTACGTTTTTGTACGCATCTAAAGCGTTCCGGTTACGTTTTAGTACGTTTAGACCTCATTTTACTACGTGTTGGCGTGTTTTATTGCGTATACGCTACGCATATAAAAATGCCATGTTTAAGTAAATAATTCTAAATCAAACGTAATTAGGCCACGTCTTTAGCTACTCGTTTTACAACGTACACTGCCGTTTTGCCACGTTTAAAAACGTAGTATAACCTAGCTCTCAATACGTGACAGTGAGACAATGGCTTAAACTCTGCTGACATGTGCTAATAAAGTGTATGCTAAAAGAAATGTCGATGTCCGTCCGTCTATTTGTCTCTGCATGACCTTCCGGAGCCATTTATAAGCAATCACTGACTAGCATTTTATGAAAATCATAAATAACAAATATCATTATCAACTTTATTGAAAATGAAAAAGGAATCTCCACCAGTTTTCCTTTTCTTTGTAGCCTAAATCAAAAATAGGGATATATCCATACATCAAGTATCGGTACATTTGTCGATAAAGAAGACATAGAACCAGAAAGAAACGTATGAAAACAATACAACACAAATCCACAGTTTAGAATTTTTAGTTTTGAATTTTTGATGTGTAAGAAATCAAACAATAATAAAAAAATAGAATAAACAAATAGAATAAAAAACAACAACAACACACACACACACACACATACACACACACACACCATTTAGGATGTTTAATATATAAAATCATATATTTGAAACCTAGTTCACAAAATGCATTTCTAAGTAAAGATATGAAGGTCCAACGTATGAAATTTTATACCAAGAAGTTTAGGTTCATCAGATATCAGATGTGTGATTCTTTTTATACATTTGAACATCTGTTAAATCTAATTTTGCTTAGGAAGTTTCTGTGTCATTTCATGGTATGGAATTTAATGTAATGAAATGAGACTGAAATGCGCTTCCTATTAAAATTTAATAAAGCGGAGCTAATACAGTGACCCTTTTTAAAATGTCAAATTTATGAGAATAAAATACAAAGAAAATCTGAATAACCTGCATCTTATATACTGAGAGTCTTTAGAAACGCACCACTTACTAAAATGGCAATATCTTGTTACAGGCCCAACATTTTCATTCTGTGAAAACAGAATTAAAAAGTGCTGTCAGTTGGCTTTCATTCAATAAGAAAATCAAAAAAGCTGAGACTTATGGTTGCCGAAACACCGCGAGAATTCTGAGACAACGCCAATTTAAAAAATCACAGAGTAACAATACCTTACATTATGAGCGAGAAAATGTTTCCAAACCAATATCAGTTTTCAAATGCATTAGGCAAGACAAAATCAAATCATGAAGTTTTAGGCCTCTGGCAACATTCATTTCGTCTACGTCACGTCTTTACTTTTTAACGTAATTGGGTGTTTATAACCTAAGTAACATGAATAATCGAAATCTTTTAGTCTCATCAGATAGTCCTGAACGTGTTGCATACGAAACAAACGAATCGTGTAATTATCGAACGCCATGAACCTGTAATTACTGTTTGAAAAATTTTGGCTGACGTTAGCAAAGAAACGCTGCGACTGGAAGTGTAAATAAACGGTAATTTCCGAAACTTTTTGTGTTTTCCCATTAGTTAAAGCATATGGCTACCAGCAAAAGTTGTTTGTTTTCAAATCGTATTAAACTCCCATCTGCCAGCAAAAGTTGTTTGTTTTCAAATCGTATTAAACTCCCATCTGCAAGATGCCAATTGTTGAAAAACACTTACGTCTTAGTAACGTCAGAATAAACAGCACGAGCAAAGCCAATTTATGGTAATCCATAGCTTATTGCGTGTGAACATATGGTATGATTAAGAAAAAAATCATCAAATCAGCCATGTGGAGGCAACAGAGGATGTAAAATGGTGCGTTTCTAAAGTCCTTCAGTATAGTATGAACTGTAGTTTTGGTTAAACAGATATCCACTGGTCGAGATTTCGCGTTTAACTTTGTTTTACCAAAGTGTTCTGACAGGCGAGATACAGCATGCTGCGGAATTTCTGTGTGTAGATACGATCGAGAGGATGTAGAAGTAGAGAGGTCAAAGTACCAAAATTGTAAATTCGAACTCATAAAGCATATAAACATTGATAACTCCGAAATATTTTGATACACAGACATGGACGCACAGAACGAAGTATACTTAGCATAACAATTGAAGGCTATTAAGCATCTATGGCATTGTTTCACTTTGTACAAAATGTTTACACATTCTAATATGCATGCATTTAATAGAACTTGGTATTTACTATTGTAGAGCATGTCTAATAAAAGTCACACATAAGTGGTTAGAGTACAGGCAGCCATGCCCCTAAAACGGTAGTAATACAATAAATGCATTAACGGAAATTGCAAAAATGTACAATCAAGACTACCCCTGCTCACTTTTCTTTAGTTTAACCTTGATCAGAAGCAAAAAGTTGGCATTAGAGGAGTGTACGAGGCGTTCAAATGATCAAGCTAACTCCGTTTTTGTAATTACATGCAAAAAAGTGCTTTAAACTCACTTTTATTGTCTGCGAAACTTTGCAGTAGGGAGTTAGTGCATTTGGAGTGGTACTGTACTTTAACCACTGGCGTAAGCTGAACTTTCCTTTTTAATTTGCATACGCCCGGTACTATTAAATACTTAATTTGGTACATTTTTTGTTTGGCCTCACAAATATGATGTAATTTTGATATCTTTCTTTTGATTTACATAGTACACTCGAAAGTAAACTAAGGAGTCATACTTTTACCGTGCGACTTCTTGAACATTTCAAACATTTGGTAAAATAAATCATTTCTACCTTCCATTTTATTTCATTTTCAAGTTTTGTACACATAAAGTTTGAACATATAGCCTTTGTATTGACCAAGTCCAGGCTTTAAGTCAAACAACCCCTAAAGTGAAAGTGGTATAAATTCCCATTGAGAATTGATAGTGTGTCAGTTTAGTCGGACATAACTTCTAAATGCTATGAGTTTTGAACTTGTTACAGCTTGTTGACCTTAAGCATGAATAAATTTGATGACTATCGAGCAATTTTGCACAATATTGATGAATTTGCGAAATCGAAAATGTTGGTGAATTTGCTCCTTATGGACTAACGCACAATATTGATGAATTTGCGAAATCGAAAATGTTGGTGAATTTGCTCCTTATGGACTAACGACCACTTTTGTTTTGAGGGTAGTGTAAATTGAAAATTTAAGGTGGACGATCCCGCAAGAACTCTGTTTTGCTTGTTTAAAAAACAAACAGAGTTATTGTTCATCATCAAATCAACTGACTGTGGAGTATATACAGTTATAATATACACTTACAATATCTACCGTAAAGATCCTAAGTTTTCGGGCACATAGGTCTGTACAAAGAGTGGAAACTGAGATCAGACTGTTCCTTAGGAACCAGAATGATCAAGATCTTCACAGTTTCCATTCCATCTGCGCATTTTTGTCGACATTACTCTGTGGTAGAACCGAATAACAGGAAAATAAATAATAGGGCAAGGACCGGCTGTGCTTGCAGCAGGTGCAGAATTTGGGCAGTCTGTTTTGGGGATATTTTGAACTTAAACATTGTTTTTCTAGGAAACGAAACGGTGAAATGTTTGTTTTTTTGTTTTATTCTTTAACATACGATGTAAGTTTTACTAAAATAATATGCATAAGCATGCCCCATCGATTGATGATATTTTTCATGACGTTTTTCATGAAATTCAATTTTCTGGCATTTTTTCAAAGAATGTAAAAATATACTTATGAACAAGAAAACTGCAATTTTTTGTTATCAGTTTGTTTCAAATATCCTATATTACAGATTATATGATTTGCTGAAATGAAAGTGCATTCATGTGCTAGAGATATGAATTTTAATGGAAAATGTGTAAAATAAGTATGTAGAAATACAAAATATTGTTTTTTAGGAAAACAAAACGGTGAAAATTGTTTTTTCTTACCCAAATGTTTTATAGCTCTTTGGGTTATTTAGACGGTATAATGGTTTGAATGCCCCGCCAATATTTCTATTCAGTATTCGTCTACCTTAAGAGTAACTGAAGTCTGAACTTGGTCAATTCAAAGGCTATAGGCTATAAGTTCAAACTTCATGTGTACAAAACTTGTAAAATAAACAAAATGGAAAGTAGAAATGATTCATTTTACCAAACGTTTGAAGTATTCCAGAACTCGCAGGGACCAATATTTTTTTTTTTTTTGCCCCCCACAATTTGTAATGGGGGCGTATAGTATCACCGCTGTCCGTACTTACGTCCGTCTGTCCCGTACGTACGAAAAATGGTTCCCGTTCGATATCTTCTGAAAATATCAGTGTATGGGATTCACATTTTATACACAGGTATATTATCATACAATACAGGTCAAGTTCGATGAAGGGTAAATTCCGACAATTATTATGGGAGTTATGGCCCTTTTTCAACTTCATTTTGTACGAAAAAGTGGTTTCCGTTCATTACCTTTTAAAAAGATCAGTGATTTTATTCATACTTCGCCGATCTATGATTCTTCGCTCGGCCCGTTGAAGTCGGTTAATCCGTCAGTTATTATGGGAGTAATGGCCCTTTTTGACTTCATTTTTTACGAAAAATTGTTTCTGTTCGTTACCTTTTGAAACGATCAGTGTAATTGATTCATATTTTATGCACAGGTTATCATAAAATACAAGTCAAGTTCGATGTAGGGTAAAATCCGCCAATTATTATGGGAGTTATGGCCTTTGGGCGACTTCATTTTGTATGAAAAAGTGGTTTCCGTTCGTTATCTTTTGAAAAGGTCAGTGTATGGGACCTATGTTATATACAGAGGTATATACTTATAAAATATAAGTCCTATTCGATTTAGGGAAAAACATTTATTATTATGGGAGTTATGGCCCTTTTTCAGCTTCATTTTGTATGAAGAAAAACGGTTTCCTTTCGTTAATTTTTGAAAACTTTTATGTATTGGAATTATATTTTATACACAGATGTATAATTGTAAAATACAGGTGAAGGTCCATTGAGGGTACAATCCGCAAAACATTGTGTGAGTTATGGCCATTTTTTGACTTCATTTCATACAAAAAATGGTTTCCGTTTGTTATTTTTGAATGGTAAAATCCATTTATTATTATGGTAGTTATGGCCCTTTATAGACCTCATTTTGTACGACATATGGTTTCCTTGCGTTATCTTATGAAAAGATTAGTTTATTGGACAAATATTTTATACACAGATGTATAATTATAAAATAGAGGTTCCATTAAGGGTACAATCCGCATAAAATTGTGGGAGTTATGGCCATTTTTCGACTTCATTTCATACAAAATTGGTTTCTTTTATTTTTGAAAAGTTTCAAATATTTCAGGGCTATTTTTTGGACAGTTGCATGGCATCCGTTTTTATGATAAGATACAGTATGTTATTACATATCATAGACGTGCCCTCCACCCATCCTTCTCTTGATCCAAGAAGCACAACACATCTGCCTAAGGAAAACAATAAACCATGTACCACACAAATCTGCTTCTGTGAACCTAGTTATCCTCCAAGTGCAAGTACCTTAAACAAGGTACCATCTTACTTAAGGCACTGGGCGGGGACAACCATGTCCAATGGACACATTGCTAGTTGTCGAGTTTATAAGATCAGGTGCTCGCGAGTAGTAAACATCATCTGCCTATTGTAATATACACGCCATGACTATGTATCTAATGGAAAAGTCAGTGAAATGAAAGTCCGATAACTGAAAGCCAAATCATAAATGAGTTTTTTAAGAGTAATGGAAACATTCATAAGATTGGTTGGTTGGTCATTTGTTTTGGGTTTAACGGCCTTGGAGACAGCATTCCTGTCTATATCAAGCCGTCTCCCAGAGAGACGGATAAAGAAGAGAGAAATGGTAGACGACGGAAAAATGTCCAAACAACCCCCACTCGCAAGCTCTTGCCCTGCTATGATCCAAATTAGGACGCCATGGCACTGAAAGTTACCAAGCACAATGGCACGAAATGACCACTCCCGCATTCATCAGAAAAAGGTGGGTCAGATGATGCAGCTAATAACGCCTCATCAGTAATCCTGTACTTGTCCAGGTTCGAGAGTCTTCTATTTTATAACTTGAAAACACGCATTCATTCCAAAGACTGGTACATATAAAAAGAGGTCCATATCGATATAAGAAGAAATAAAATCATCTGGGCGTTCATTTCCTGACAAACTGACATGGCAAACGAATTACTGAACCAACGCAAATAATGATACCTGCACCATGCTTAAAATAGAAATTGTATACGCAGGATATACGCACACTTATCATTTTACAATTTAAATAGTGTAGAACCAGGTTGTATGTCCCAAATGCAACAACTGATCAATTGTCAGACCATATAAGTAGCGGATCTCCTTGGCGCCGGGGATAAAATATTATATGACTCTTAAACATAAGCTCCATGAACGCTGTGAGTTTGAGCCTAGGTCGGCAGAAAACCACGTCCTGTCGCGAAAGGCCAGGTGGATTTTCCCCGGGAGCTCCGGCTTTCGCCCACCTCTGCTTAACAATCGGCTCATATAAATGAAATATCTTTAAAGGGCAGTTATCACATATCAAACAAACAAAAAAGCAGTATATTTGTTCCTGATGTTTTTGTTTTTCTTGTTATTTAGAGCCATAGATTCTACGAAAAAGCAGTATGATTATATGGTAATTCAATTCTCAAGAAATACTGTAATGCTTATTTGCGAAGTCCCTGCAGATAATTTCTTAAAGAGCTGAATATCTGATACGTAATCTTCGAAACTAATTCTTATTAAATCCCATTGAAAATGTCAGTTCTTACGCATTTTATTATGCAGCTTAAAAACTTGCAACATTTTCGAATGAATGTAAATAAAGCCTATCTAAAATTATTGTCATACACAGTTTCTTGTTTAAATGGCTAACAGATATATTAATGTAAAAGCATTGTTATAAACACGGCCGTCCCTAAAATACCTTCTCAAAATACCAAATTTAATGTAACAACAGGATTATTAAACCTAACATAATACTATGCCTAAAATAGCTACATAACATAGAACACTACCCAACCTTGGGTTAATAAAGGGTGGGGTGGGGGGACAACTTGAGCTTGTGCGTAACCTACTTTCTCTACAACGACGTAACCTCACTTGGCGTTAGTTACCGATTAATGCTTACACTAAGGTACATTGCAGTCACTATAATGATATTGTAGTCACTGCAATAATACTATGAAATAAAACAAGACAACAACATTGGCCAGGCCTATGTGCAGTTGAAAAGAAACTCCAGTGCAGCAGACTAAGAGCTACTTATGCAAAGGAGAGGTTAGGAGGCTCGCAGCTATGCTTGTTAACGCAGGGAATGTTTTGCTCAAGCCTGAAAAAACTGTTACAAATCATGAACACAGACCAAAACAGTAGGGAAATTCATTGGTATGCATTTTCAAAATTTAGGCTTAAATCAGAGGATATTAATATTAACGATAGTGCACCAAATCCAGGCAATATCAGCCCAAATGTTGAAAGTGCAATAACCAATTCAGGCAATATATGGCCAGATGTTGAAAGTGCAATAACCAAACTTGTCCATGAAAATATCAGTCATGAAATGGGATGACGGCGTGTAAGCAGCGGACCAACAATAGAGATCGTGATCTTTTTGACAAAGCAAATGCCACAAAGTTAACATTTCAAGGGGACCCCTACACAGTTAAGTATGCTGGTGGTGAAATTAAGAGGCTCCGTATCATTGAATCGCTAAAGAGCAAACAAAAAAGTCATGTTCGAAGAGTGGGCAACTTGGAAAATAAGAACAATGCGATACTCATACAGAAATACTCTTTCACTGTTCATGCAGGATGCCAGAAGGTTGTGAACTTATTTTGGGATCTACATGTGTCTCAACACGTTTTGGCCGTCGAGTCCTCATCCTTGCTTCATCACGGTCTTTTCTTGATTTTAATTGTTGACCGTGATGACTCTCTGATGAGTTAGGGGACCTTCATACGAACCGAACTACCAACTAATTGTGTGCACCGCGGCGGAGGATAAGGGTAAAGGATTGGGTCCAGTAAAACCGGTTTAAACCCCCAGTAGTTATTACTGACCGCTAGGCGATACTTTCGTTGCGCATGCATTTATTTTATGTTCGGTGCTGTTTAATTTATTGTTTTCTCATTTTAATCGTTCTATAATGAAAATATAAAATAAGTAAAAATAGTTGTTAAATGTTTCTCGTATAATTGCTTAGTCTGTGGTAACTCTTCTGTTGGTCTAAATTATTTAGTTCAATAAAGATAGCTGAGTTGCTACCTATTTCGGAAAGAGCGGCTGACTGGGCTTATCACTTGCAATTTATTGTTTGTTGGGACATCTTTGTCAATCTTTCCCTATGATGTTGGAGATAGGGTTTGGGATCCGATTCAGTCAGTTCCTAAAGAGTAGTTGCTCTTTAAATTTACTTGTATGTGAAATAAAAGGGAAGGAAATGATCAGGTATTAATACAATCAAATCCAACATTTATGCGCTGCCATGTCTTTACAACCACATTTGTCTGAACTGCTCAGATACAGATAGTTTGCCGGTTAATTTCATATAAAACGAATAGTATACACAAAACAGATTCCTGGTGCGCATGCAAATTAAATACCAAATATAAGAATATCACATCAGCGTGTTAGGGGAGTTCTTTCTATATGCCGAAGTTCTGCATTCACAACGGATATTACCATTTGACCTTGAATTTGTTATTGATTTGGCGTTAAAACAATTGATGGCAGGCATCTGGTTGCTGTTAACTCTTTAACCCTAAAATATCTTTATAATTTGGAGAAGCAACAGGCAATTAATAAAGTTCTCCAAATACAGTCATAATACAGTCGACTTCGATATCTCAAAGTCGAAGTTCATTTTATTCTACGGATATCTCAAATGAAAATTTTCTTATTCTAGAAAATTTACTTTAAGAAAAGTAAAAAGTATGCAAAGACCTATAGTATGAGACTGCAGGAGATGAAATATAAGGAAGCTGATAGATATGTCCAAACTACATTCTTTGATATAAAAGGGTATATTGAGATATTACGGTTTGAGAGAAAGAGACAGTGCTCAGTATATTTGTTATTGATTTGGCGTTAAAACGGGCATCTGGTGCTGTTAAATCTTTGCCCTAAAATAACATTATATTGTGGCGAAGTAATAGGCAATCAAAGTAAAACAAATATGTCCAAACTATATTCTTTGACAACAAAGAATATTTTGAGGTATCTCGGTTTGCGAAAAGGATAGTCAACAGTACTTAGTCTTTGGAACCGTGTATCTGTATTTACCAAATAGTGTACTGAATATTGTAGACCAACATTAGCCTTTACCTTTGAAGTCTCATCAGGATGTGCGATTTCATTGCTATTTATATTACACCCAACAAGTCTTGTCAGTATAGTGCAGAATTTCATCAACGTTTTAAAGATTTCACGTAACATTTTGATCATAGGGACAGTGAATGGTAAAGCCCCACCACCTCTTGGGCTCATTTGCGAGACTAATTAAAAAAACCCTTAAACATCAACATCCTTTATCATTGACCTGATGTTGCAGTGACATTAACGAGGTTTTAAAGTGTAAGGGTACATTTCCATGTTTCCACCATGCACCGAGATTATAAAAACTTTTTTCCTGCACTACTCAGCTGAGCATGAGCATTTCTCTGCTGATAAGTATGAAAATGCCAATAATATTGGCATTTTCATATTTATAAGCAAAACAATATTCATATTCAGCTCAGCTGAGCATGAAAACAACTGTACTTATCAGTAATTTGCTATTTACTAGCAGGTAAAATTTCATGCTCAGCTGAGTTGATCATGAAAAAAGTTTTATAACCTCGGGACCAGTTTCACAGTGGAGAACAACTCTTGGTTTTCTTTATTGCCTTCCTTGACGAGGAAGCCCTGCCAAAGTTTGAGCCAACTCATAAAGGAGTTTATTCCAAAGGGAGCAAATTCTTTCTTTCTAATATTGACCTCCACTAAGAAGAAAGAAAAAAATAAGAAAATGGTAGAGCTGTTTTTTCTCCTGAAAGTATACACATTGCCTTAAATTAGCTTAACTGCGACGTTCACAGCACAACACCAAACGTTTGTTACTTTTTTTCTATAACACCATGGACGTGTATGTTTCTGCCACTCTGCAAGAAATTGATCTGCTCAAATCGCAATAAAGGTTAAGACTCTGACCATTGAGGCATTTTCCTACAAATTAACGCCATTTTACACATATTTAGCGCATTGCCTATTAACCTGAGGACCAATGATCATGTAATGCTTACCTGAATATAACCCCTGAACATGGGCTGACAAAGCCATGAGGCATGATAGGATTGTCCAAGCACTCATGGTGAAGTTGTCTTTATCTGCTCATTTAGTTAACTATATATACCAAATACAATACCTTTGACCTAAATGTTTCCGAGAAATCCATTGTTTAAAGGCCAGGATTGTCGTCCACCCGGCCAGCACATTTTACTTGTATAGGTTATGTAAGTGGGCAGTATAAGTGGGCGGCGCTTAAGCCACACTGTTGATAAGAGGTATTCATCTTGTCATGAATTCAAAGTTTTGCAATAAACAGTCATTAATTATAGTTTGGGGTGTGATAGAAAAAATCAGAGATCCTGAAGTTTTAATTTTTATTTAGTTCCCATCACGGGTGGTAATCAGTGGAACTAGCTCCAAAATGAGTCAATGGAATTTCGTTCCCTCGTCACATCCGGGAACCCGCAAGCTAGTGCTGTCGACAGAAAATCAGTATGCAAAGGTAGGTCTTGAAGAATTTTATCAATTTTTATTTCTTTATTAGCGATCCCAGGAAACAACTGCCGATGCTATTGTGTGTAGATATGATTCAACTTTATTCCCCGTCGGAGTTCGCCGCAGAAATGTGCAGGGCTTGAACTAACTTGTGGCAAATGTTATAAACACCGAACTAAAAATCCACCAATTTCTGTCAATATGGATATTTAGGTACACGATTTTTTCATTTTCCGTCCAAACTATAGCGTTCAGACCCTCTAAAGCGAGCCCCGGTAGCTCAGTGGGTTAAGCGCTGACCTACTGATCTAGCGGACCGGGTTCGAATCCCGCTTGAGGCGAGAATCTTTCCTACCGTAAACGGGGCTCCATTGCACACAGCCTTTCATTATCATCCTTCCATCGTCCTGATATAACTGAAATACTGTTGAAAAGGACGTAAAATCACAAGTCATCCATCATCCATCCCTCTAAAGCACCATCCCTGGTAAATTCAAGCATGAAAAGTCACAAATAAGCAAAAAAGTGTGGGTGGAGATTACGTACCTGGACAATATTGACAAAATTTCTGCCTGAGCTAGAGCGCTCGACATGGAGCTAGTGCGTTCAACAAGGAGCTAGTGCGCTCATCCACACCTAAGACAATGCAGAATTGTTGATTTATTGTTGATAGATGATTTTAACCGTTTTTTAGGTTTTGCCCTGTACCCCTTTGAAACCACTAAGAGATGACTTAATGTACATAGATAATTTCATCGTCATTCATCGGATGAGTGTAGTATTCATGACTGATTATGGCGATTTTGGTAATACTCTTCTGTAACATGGATATTGTCCTGTTATTTCATGCCTGTTTGGTAAATAGTCAAAATTATGCCTCGAGGTACCGTGAACAGCTCCATTCACTGTTGCCCGAAGTCACAAGGCCTCAGGTAGTAGTGCATTGACCTGTCCATGGTAATGAGTAACATAGTATTGACTATTCTGCCAAACAGCAATGAAATAGCTTTTGTATTACTCAACCGAACCTGTAACCAACCATATTCTACCAGCAATCAACTGCATGACAGGTGCTCGAATTCGGCAAGCTCGTGATTTTCCAAGTCATTCTCGTGACGCTTGACGACATGGCATATAGACAAAACCATACCACGCTGTTTTCTCATTACATTTACATGAGTGGCATCATAAGCATGGCATAGTCTAAGCTGTTGGTTGGTTAATAATTCAGTGAAATGCGTTGTGGAGGCCAACCAGTGACATGGCAAAGCATATACCATTATCTGTATATAGTGGGTTGGATAATAAAAGGTATAAAAGTAGGTTGGGTAATATTAAAAGTTATTGCCCCTCGGCACCTTGGGTGGCCTATTACACCATTATCCTTGGCCTCAGGCAATAGTGCATCAAGCCATCCTCGGGTACCCGGGGCAATAGTTTTTATTATCATTCACCAAACAGCCATTTATAAAGAGTTACGAAGATCGGATATATATGGATGAACGCACTAGCTCCTTGTTGAACGCACTAGCTCCATGTCGAGCCGAGCGCTCTAGCTCAGGCAGAAATTTGTCAATATTGTCCAGGTACGTAATCTCCACCCACACTTTTTTGCTTATTTGTGACTTTTCATGCTTGAATTTACCAGGGATGGTGCTTTAGAGGGTCTGAACGCTATAGTTTGGACGGAAAATGAAAAAATCGTGTACCCAAATCTCCATATTGACAGAAATTGGTGGATTTTTAGTTCGGTGTTTCAAACATTTGCCACAAGTTAGTTCAAGCCCTGCACATTTCTGCGGCGAACTCCGACGGGGAATAAAGTTGAATCATATCTACACACAATAGCATCGGCAGTTGTTCCCTGGGATCGCTAATAAAGAAATAAAAATTGATAAAATTCTTCAAGACCTACCTTTGCATACTGATTTTCTGTCGACAGCACTAGCTCGCGGGTTCCCGGATGTGACGAGGGAACGAATTCCATTGACTCATTTTGGAGCTAGTTCCACTGATTACCACCCGTGCCCATGGTGAAAGAAAAAATCATAATACAAATAATATAAATAAAATGTCTGATATAGATTTACAGTTGCTTTAAATAAACATTCCGGCAACAAATGAGGTCTGAACTAAAATATGTCTATTATTTTATAGATCATACTATTCATTTTAGTCAAAGGTCAAAGGGAAATATGCACTTTTATAATATTTGATTTTTATTATTATTTTAAAGATGAAATTATTGAAAAATAAAATAAAAATTATTATAATAACATAATAGTAATAATAATGATAGTATTTGTAATGAAAGCAATGGTAATGAAAATGACACAAATTATAATAATTATCAAAATAATAATAATTGCAATAAAAAGAAAACTAGTTATTATTATTTATCATTTTATTTCGTTATTATTATTATTGTTATCACTTCCGAATTCAGAGGATATTATTATTATTGAAGTCATTACAATATTTATAACGAATATCAAAAAAATCTGTAAACATGAAAGATAACAATAATACTAGTAAAAGTAATGAAAGCAAAGATAATAAACATAATAGCTTTTCGTTGCTTGCTTCCATAATGCAATTATCCCAGAATTTATTGGTGTCATACATTTTTAGTTGTAAAAACACTTCACTGACATTGCTGATAAGAACCTGTCAGTCACTTTACAGGTAACCTTTACCAATAGCCAGTAGCCAATCAAAAGGCATGGCAGAGCTCTTGACCCTTTGAACCCTAAAATCATAATGAAGTGAAATTTTCAGTTCAGTTCAATTCTCCTATCGACGTTCCCCATAATGAAGTAAAATGAGCCTAATCTGCCGTTTATAGTCACGGGTGGCCTTTAAGCATTTTTCCATACAAAAGTATAACGTACCGAAGTTGACCTTGGCATCAGTTAGATCAAGGTAAACAGTTACCTACATTTTACGCTTAAACGACTACATTATTTCTCAGTCCCTATATGGGTTACAGTTATGATACTTTGCACACACTTACACATGGTTAAGATCATTTCAGCAGAATCCTCATTGTATGGATTTGATCTATAGATTTTGCTTCATTGACTTTATGATCGCTTCATTGACTCCGTGATATTTCACAGTCCCTATATGGGTTAGAGCCATGATACTAAGCACACACTTACCTATTGGCGAGACCATTTTAACACTGTCATCCATGTATTATTTATTGGTTGGTTGTTTTGGGTTTAAAGGCCCTGAGACAATATTTCAGTCTATATCGGGCCGTCTCCCAGAGAAAGGGAAAAAGAAAAAAGACTAATGATAGACGAGAGAAAATATTTCCAAACAACTCCCGCCCGAACCTACTGAAAGCACAGTAGGCCCTTCTCCTACTATTATCCAAATAAGTAGGACGCCCCGGCACTGGAAGCTATAACCAGCACCATCGCCCGACCACCATCCCCATCGATGTATGGATTCGACATTTATTTCGCTTCATTGACTTTATGATACACTTCACTGACTGTAATATTTATCAGTCTCTACATGGATAACAGCCATGATACTTGTCACACATTTATATACGGATAAGAAAATTTTAACATCGACATCCATGTATGAATTTGACTAATGTTGTACATGTATGCTTCACTAACGCATGAATTTGACTAATGTTGTACATGTATGCTTCACTAACGCAATCATATTTCTCAGTCCCTATATAGATGGCAGTCATTATACTTGGCACTTGCATACATCTGGACAAGAGTCTTTCAACATCACCATCGCTGTGAGAGTCAAGGTCCTGGAAGCTTGGAATCAAACAAAGAGAATCAAAATGTAAAGTGTATATTTTAGACATAGAATACATGTAAGTATCTGTAGAAGTTGCAAGAGTTTGCTTTGTAATAAAAGACATCTGTCAACTGAGCTTGTCCGTGTAATATTGAATGCAAGAATTAATATCTCAACTTTCCGACGTCGTAGATTACTGATGTTTAGGTGTTTTTGAAACTGCTTTTTACTCAGCTTTTGGATGTAACAAAATTGAAGATGCCGAACAATCTGTTCGGTAATTTAAAAAAGAAATGAAGATGAAGTAAGGTGTCCGATTTTTAATAGTAGCTTTTCGAAAAAAGTAGTTGGTTTTATTCGTTGTTTTGGATTTGAGACAGTATTTCAGTCTATATAGACGCCCAAAGAGAGGGAGAAAGAAGAAAGAAATGCTAGATGAGAGAAAAAATGTCCAAGCAACCCCACCCGCACCTACTGCAAGCACAGTAAGCCCTTGCCCTACTACATGTACTATTCAAATAAGTAGGACGCCCCAGCAATATTGGTTACACGCAGCACCCCCCCCCCCCCCCCCCACATCGAATCAAGTGAAACAGCGGCTTAATTCTTAAGATTTGATATATGTTTGTAAATCAGACACAAGTACATTTCATATGCTGTATGTGACACCAGGTTTGTTAATATAGTCCACAAATGTGCAGTTATGGGTCAATTGCTCTGTTTCGCTCAATCAGGTTTGGAAAGAGTCTGGGAAAAGTATTTCCAATGTCAAGGAAAAGTTATGAATTTTTATAATTGGTCAGTAGAATTTAAAAATCCAGCAAAAGTCAGGGAAAAGTCAGGGAATTTGAAATTACAGACAGGGGTCAGGTTAATAATTAAAAAGCACACACACACACACACACAATGTAAAGGAAGAAAAAGGCTGAGACAATTTCTGTGATTTGGGGTGAACGTTTGTTTTCAAATATAATCACAACTTCTAACCGACCACACGCTTTGTTGTCATGACAGATTCAATACTTTGTGGTTTGCTGTGAAGTTGTTACTGACTCCTTCACATGCCCAGTCTTCGGTTGAAAGAGGCTTTTCGACAAACAATGACTTTCTAAAGGATAATATAGCCAAGGAAACTTTTACAGCAAACAGTTTTATTGATTGAGTGATTGTTTTGGGTTTAACGGCCCTTTGAGATAGTATTTCAGCTTATATCGGGCCGTCTCCCAGAGAGAGGGAGAAAGAAGGGAGAAAAAATGACATACGAGAGAAAAAATGTCCAAACAACCCCCACCCGCACCTACTGCAAGCACAGTTGGTCCTTGCCCTACTGTTATCCAAATTAGTAGGACGCCCCGGCACTGGAAGCTACTCTCAGCACCATTGCACCACTCAACCGCCCCCCTACAGCAAACAGACAGTAAATAATGGACTCCTACATCTTGCCCAGCTTGAAATTAAATCTATTGAAGACAGTCCGGCCCAGAGACAAAAAAGAAATCTGGAGAAAAATATCATAACAAAATGTATTTTGGAGTATAAGAAAAGTGTCGGAAATCTATCTACATGTACAACAATAGAGGTAAAAGGCACGGCCTATCTTCGAAGGAGGCATGAACACTTTGCTATCGTCGGCCGTGGGGCCGAGATCAAAAGATGGACGTATTACAAGGCCCTGTCCTGCTCCTGGGACCGTATTCATAAAGCCACTTAAGTCGTTGCTATGCTGTTGCTAAGGCTAAATTTCATTGAAGGAGATTCCCTACAACTATGAAATTTGCTCTGGAGGAACAGTCTTTGTAAGACTGTTCCTCCAGACCAAATTTCATAGTTGTAGGGAATCTCCTTCATAGAAATTCAGCCCTAGCAACAGCATAGCAACCACTTAAGTCGTTTTATGAATACGGCCCCTGGATGTAGTTCAATAATAGCAAGGATAGCGGATCATCTCCACCACCGGAATCATCTCAAGCTTTCCGCCGCAGAGGGGATAAATACCGAAATACTGCAAAACCTTCTAACCGGTGATCGTGGTAGTAACTTTATCATGCATCTGCTGCGAAATTCACCTGATAACAGGGGTATGATAACATGATGTGACATCATGACACTTCAGAACTGCGCTTGCGCGAAAGTTATCAGGTGATGCCATAAAATGCGATCTCTGAAGACGATTCGCTACATACTGACGTTGGCCGTGATAACAACGTTCTATTGTCACCGACTTACTTGACGTCAACAAGTTCGGACAAAACTGCGTTTACTTTTCATTTGCTTGACTCTTTTTACGCCGTAAAATCTTCTATTGATGCATGATAAATAGGAAACCATGTGAGTGTCTTGATATCAAGTTTATCAGGTTCGACCAGAAACACGTCGGACTGGCTCGGGGCAAGCCTCGACATGTCTACGCTGTTTCTGGTCTCGCCTGATAAACTTGATATCAAAAGACACTAACCTGGTATTCTCTATAAACCGGTATAGGCGGTCTCTCCAGTCTACTGGAGTGCCCGAAAGTTCGCAGGTCATTGGCTGCACTCTGCACCTTCGTCTCTATTGAACAAGAGTCACATCGCGGATACGTTTTAAACACACTCTAGGAAGTTTCTTCCATTAGCTCAAAGTTCCGGAGCTTGCATTTTAACCAGGCTGGGGCGGTTTTTCTGATGACATAGCTCAAAGGTCAATTCAAAAAGTAAACTCCTCCGAGTGGTTTTCCACTTTTACGAATGAGAGTACTTTCCAGGCATTTGTGGATTATGAAGACCAACATTTTGCTGTTTTATGTGAGATCATAAATGATGCTTCTTGCATTGGTTTAAACATATCTTAGCAGTTTAAGTACGGCTTTTGTACTTTTCGATTCAATGTTCAGGCAATAACCCTGGAACTTTTCCACGGAGAGAGGGTACTAATACTTATTTAATAATGTATTCGTATATCCTCTTACAAATGAGGTAAAAGTATATTCACATCTTTATCGGGCATATTTGCCGAGGAACCATTTTCTTTCGTGGTAGGAGTTTTTTCTTAACCAGATGCGAAAGACCGTCATTCTCAATTCCTCATCGTTTAAAGACAAAATGTTAATTATCATATAAAGTCGCATCTGAGAGTGTAATAAAGCCATGTATTAAAACAATAATTAACTAGTGGATTAAATATACAAATTACGTTGCGCGTTGACGTCCATAAAAACATGGCGTTTTCTAAAGGCGAAATCGTTACGTTTTAGAGCAAAATTTGCAAACAAAACAAAATGCTATTTTAGTGTCATATGATAAATCAAATCTTGCATTCGTGCTCCGCTATTATTGAATTTATTGAACTTTTTTGGGGAAAACCGATAAGATGCTCGGCGTAGCCTCGCATCTTATCTTTTTCCCAAACTCGTTTAATAAATTGAATAATACAGGAGCACTCATGTAAGATCCTCTATATCCGTTGCTTTGGATTCGCTGATGGTATCTTTGTATCCTGCTGGTTTCTTTTGTTTCTGTTGAACGCAATATGAATCGATAAAATGACAATTGCAAAACCTTCGACAGCATTGGATGCCGATTCTCTGTATAACTCTGTCTGTTTTACTTTATTCAGAACCTAGTAGCAGAAGCGAAAAATAAGATAAATAAAAAAACGGTATTTTTTCTGCGTTGTCGGCGGCATAACGTTTGCGTCGAATATTCTGGTTTAGCTTTGTTTTGCGACGATGATCAGACAAGGAAAGATAACATTTATCTCAGGTCAAGTAAAATGCTATATATCTGAAACAAAATTCTTTAAAAAAATCGTCATTTATGTTTCACAGAAACTTTATCATACTTGTCAATAACCAGGACAGAAATTAAACCACAGGCCAGTTTAAAATTTGGCAATATTGTACAATGTACCTTAGACAGGGTGGATGGTCACGTGCTTTCTTGCGTCATTTTCTTACGTCATTCTGAACAAGGAAACCCCGGGAATTCTTCACGTTTTAGTCCGTTGTTCTCACTTGTTACCTAAGAAAAACTGTGGTAGCCCTTGGTGGGCGAGGAGTTTGAGTTGAGAATCTTATAACCATGAACACATGCTCTCTGTAATGGGGTAATGGATTATACTCTTTTTTATTTATTCATAACCCAGATCTCTCGCCTACCGAGGGCTCTCACCTAATAGATTTGCCTACATCAGTCTACCTGCTGCTTTCAAAATGATGTGTTTGTTTTGTATAAATCCTCATATGTCATACATGTCTTGAGTGAATAAAGTTATCTATGCCTATGTCTAAGTTAACAATTTCATTGTTTCTGTATACATTCTTTCAAAATGCAGCGCAGTGAATGTGTAGTCATGAGTACTTTCAGTCGATATCGATTTTATCGTGATTTTTTTAAAATTTTGTATTTAATCGTCCCCCAACATCCGAAACCGAAAGTAGGCTGTGGCACGTGAATGAGATTGTCGCTCCAAAACTGGAGGAGGTTTAAACGTGAAAACAAGTAAACGCTCAGTAAAACAAGAACACCAGTTAAAAGTACTTACGAACACGCATTCACTGAGCTTTATTCTATAAGACTGCATCTGGCAACAGAAAAAGTTATCTTGAAAAAAAAAAAAAAAAAAAAAAAAACAATCACGAAGCAATCGTTGTACATTTACTAGAATTTCTAGTATTTACTGTGACGTGAAAACCACGTGATCATCCACCCTGCTTAGAGTTACTTTCCCTTAAGCACTTAAATAGCCCATATTTGACCTTGCCTTGGGCATAATGCATGCTACATCTCAGGATAGCGTCGTTGCCCATTGGGAGACGTACATCAGTCATAGTGCAGATTATATTTTATTTTCGTCCTTTGAGATCAGAGGATATATTCTGAGATATCTGAAATTTAAGATTGGTATATGTTCATAATCTAAACCATGGTTTTATATATTATTTGGATCATTTTTTATACTAATCGGTCTTTAAATCGACAGTTCAATTGATATTAAGAAATTACAGTATGCTTTATTTCTGGTTTCGTCACCAGATATTGTCAGGGTCACTGAAGAGGCTCTATAAGCCGAAACTACGTAGTCTGGCCTATTTTCCTTCAAGATATGAACGTATTCTCTGCTCTTGAAGGAACTCTTTAAGATTTTAATTTTACCCCATTGCAGCTGGTGTTGTGCCGTGTGGCGGCCGTAAAACGTCTCTTTGTACATCATCCAATATGCAGATTATATTTTATTTTCGTCCTTTGAGATCAGAGGATATATTCTGAGATATCTGAAATTGAAGATTGGTATATACTCATAATCTAAAATATTGTTTTATATATTATTTGGACCCGTTTTGATATTAATCAGTCTTTGAATCGACTGTCCAATTGAGATTAAGAAATTACAGTATGCTTTTTTTCTGGTTTTGTCTCCAGATATTGTCAGGGTCACTGAAGAGGCTTTATCAGCCAAAACTACGTAGTCTGGCCCATGTTCCCTCTTGCGAACGTATTCTCTGCTTTTGAATGAACTCTTTAAGATTTTTTTTATCATTTGTGTAGGTAATATAATGGGGCAAAAGGTATGTCCTTTTAGCAACATCCCAAGCAAGTTGTTCATAGGACAAGATACCGGACACCGGCTCAGGCGCTTATAGATTTTAAGAATCAAGATAAAAACTGCAATAAGCCACATTCCGAGTTCGCTTCCAAGTGCAGTTTTGTAATATAAATATGACATGATTCTAGGACAAATTGCTGTCGTCTTATACTTTGACATTTAGTAAACATCATACTTATGAAACAGTTTTTACCTGACTTTAAGCAAGGATGTAGCAACCGCCCACTACAATATTTAGTGTAAGTAATTTTCATCGTACCATATTTACCCAAAACTCCTGGTAGGCACATGACGTCGGAAGGACGTCGTTTCGTAGTCGACACAATGTCTACGAATGCCGGTTCCCGCTGTGTTATTCGAATTTGGACGTGAATTCGTCTTTTTAGACGAGTCTTTGCTAGCTTGGTTGCAAACGGTGCATGTTCTGGTAAGACTCTTCAGAGGATACACTGTTTTACCAAGAGTTGTCACGATATTTAGAATTAAATTGTTTGAAAAAACATGAAATGCATCCGTCATCGGAAACACATAGGGTTTCATCAGATCATGTTTATCCTTTTTTTCGGTTGAATTATGACATGTTGTTTACCTAGACAGTAGATACTAACCGAGTTTATTGTAGGATCGGCACCATCTGAGCCGCGACACGAGAAAACCAACAAAGTGATTGTCCGCCCAGCTCAGACTCAGATCAGCCTGGACATCTACCCAGCCTGATCAGACCCTTCGCTAAGCGCTTAAAGGATAGTTAAGGGTCTAAGCTACCTCCATGCGGATAGCGAAGACTGATCAGACTGGGCGGATGCCCAGGCTGATCTGAGTCTGCGCTGGGCGCACAACTACATTGTTGGTTTTCTCACGCCGTGGCTCATATGATATTAGATATCCCAATGGGTATGCGCGGTATCGATAAACTTGTTCGACTAAGTTCGATGATAAGATGATCATGTATTATTGAATGTATTAAATAAGTTGAGTAAAAAGCGATGCGAGGCTATGACGAGCATGTTATCGGTTTTCCCCCAACGAGTTTGATAAATTCAATGATACAGGAGCACGAATGCAAGATTCTATTTATCATATGACACTAACATTGCAGTTTATTAGCAAATTTTGCACTAAAACGTCACGATTCTTGCTCCATCTCGGAGTGTATGTGATTCCGGTCCTTGAGTCGTAATGAGCACCGGCGCTTGTTTACCTCCTTACTTACTTACTTTACTTATTTACGATTTCGCCATTAGAAAACGCGATGTTTTATTGACGTCAACGTATGACGTTACGACCTTATTTGAGCCGCGACGCGAGAAAACCAACAATGTGGTTGTGCGCCCAGCGCAGACTCAGATCAGCCTGGGCATCTGCCCAGTCTGATCAGAATCTTCACTTTGCGCTCAAATGGTAGCTAAGGGTCTAAGCTACCTTCATGCGGACAGCGAAGACTCTGATCAGACTGGGCGGATGCCCAGGCTGATCTGAGTCTGCGCTGGACGCACAACCACGTTGTTGGTTTTCTCACGTCGCGGCTCATTTGCATATTTAATACACTAGTGGATTATCGTTTTTTAATGCATGGCTATATCACCCTCTCGGATTCGACGTCTTATGATAAACCAAAGTACGAAAGGACCTAATTTCTCTTCAAGCGGCGTGGGGGCTACAGAGACTGGCACAAGTATGTAAGTCGATCTTTGCAGTATGCAAAGTAGAATAGGTTTGGGTAGCTGAAATCATTTCTCAGTCTGGCATGTCTTCCTAACTCTTAATAACAAAGACCAGCTCTCTCATTATAACTTCATAAAGCTGGGACTAAGTATTACGGAATTTGATGTAAAGAGAATGCGAAGCTAAGTTTAAGATTGATGTTGTCAAACAGGGAGGTACACTATCTATAATTACTTTCGGAAACTTTTTTTTCAGAATCTTTAGAGTTTCAGAACAAAGATGTGATCAAATTGATAACCTCTAGGATCGTTGGTTGGCTGTCACTTCAACCAATGCATTTTTAGGGTGTATGCACGTTTCTCGTTCGCATGGTTCAGTTTGTTAAGTAGCCGACACATAAGGAGAAAAATAATGAAAAAAGATAACGTCTAACCTTGAATCGACAAAAATGCGTACTTCATGGCATCTCTGGGGGTTGCTCGGGTGGTGCGATGGTGCTGCGTATAACTTCCAGTGCCTGGGCGTCCTACGAATTTGGAACATTGTAGGGCAAAGGCCTACTGTGCTTGCAGTAGATGCAGTTGGGGGTTGTTTGGACATTTTTTCTCTTGTCTACCAGTTCTCTTCTTTTATCTCCCGACCGAAAAGTTCGGGAGATATATCGATGAGCCTGCCTGGCGCCCGTCCGTCCATAAACATTTTCTTGTCCGCTCTGTATCTTGAATACCCTTTGGAATCTTTTTCATGCTACTTCACAGTTACATGTATGTAGAAAAAGTCGTGACGATGTGTTTGCGTACAAGAATGGTGACTCTTGCTATTGTACTTTTTGAGTTATATTCCCTTTGGTGTTTTTTGGCAGATTTGTTTTCGCTCTATAACTTTAATATTCATTGAAATATTTTCATGATACTTTACAGATATGTAGAACAGGTCATGACAATGTTTCGGGAATAAGAATAACTCTTGCTTTCTTCCTTTTTGAGTTAATTACTCTTGATGGTTTTTAGTGTGATTTCGTGTCCGCTTTATAACTTGAATACCCTTTCAAATATGTTCATGATACTTCACAGATATGTAGAACAGGTCATGGCAATGTGTTGTGAACAAGAAAAATAACTCTTGCTTTCTTATTTTTGAGTTATTTCCCCTTGATGATTTTAGGTGGGATTTTCGTGTCCGCAATATAACTTGAATGCCCTTTGAAATATTTTCATGATACTTCATAGATATGTAGAAAAGTCATAGCAATGTGTCGTGAAAAAGAATGACAACTCTTGCTTTCTTACTTTTTGAGTTATTTCCCCTTGATGGTTTCGGTCTGATTTCCTGTATGTTCCATAATTTGAATATCTTTTGAAATATTTTTATGATACTTCACAAATGTGCAGAACAGGTCATGACAATTTGTGTCATATATGAATGGCAACTTTTGCATTCATACTTTCCGGGTTATTTTTTTTCTTTGGAAATTTAAAGAGTAAATACACTTCAGAAAACTGACAGAATCAGATCCCAAACCCTATCCCCAACACCAAAGAGAAAGACTGAAAAATACATCCCAACAAACAATAAATTACAAGTGATAAGCCGAGTCAGCAGCTTTTTCCCAAACAGGTGGCAACTCAGCTATCTTTACAGAACTAAATAATTTAGACCAACAGATGAGTTGAAATGAAAACACAATAAGTTAAACAAGACCGAACATAAAACAAATGCAACCGCAACAAAAGTATCGCCTTGGGACGGTCAGTAATAACTACTGGGGGTTTAAACCGGTTTTACTGAGCCCAAACCTTTACACTCACCCTCCGCAGCGGTTGGTAGTTCGGCTCGTATGGAGGTCCCCTAACTCATCAGCGAGTCATCACGGGCAACAATTAAAATCAAGAAAAGACTGATGAAGCAAGGACGAGGACTCGACAGCCGAAACGTGTTGAGACACCTGGATTGATTGATTGTTTTGGGGTTAACGGCCCTTTGAGACAGTATTTCAGTCTATATCGGGCCGTCTCTCAGAGAGGGAGAAAGAGGAGAAATGATAGACGAGAAAAAAAATGTACAAACAACCCCCACCCGCACCTACTGCAAGCACAGTAGGCCCTTGCCCTACAATGTTCCAAATCAGTAGGACGCCCCGGCACTGGAAGTTAAACACAGCGCCATCGCACCCGCCGACCAACCCTGAGACACCTGGAGGTCTCTGGGGCGTCAACAACACAACTGGAACACTGGAGCAAAAGAAGACCACCAGTTGAACCCCGGTGGGCCAAGAATCAGACAAACATCCGGCCCCAACCAACTACTATATAGCTTTATGCTGGGGCTGTCATAGAGTCTGAACCCCGACCCACCGGCGTGCAATTAAAGTGGACAGCAAAGTTGTTAACCGTGATTGGGTTAATCAATAAGCATGCAGACTGTCGCATTACATCTATGTTATAGCCAATGCGTTTAAATCGCATGATAATTTTCTCAGATTGATGAGGAAATTCTGTTTTCCCTTTGATTTGAGCTGCAGTTTTGTGCCGAGGCTCCATTCCTGTATAACCCTGGCCTGCTCAACAAGTTTAATACACTTATAACTTTCATAATATTGATGATAATCATGACATGATATCCTAACAGTCATAGTGAAGAAACTGCGTAAGGCACTTCTACGGGTGTGAACCAGTTAGACATATACAAGTAATAAGGGAACATATCATTTTCACGTTATAACTTTTTTATTTCTCAAGATATTTTTACATCACAAACGGTATCATAAAGTAAAATTCTTCATCTTTAATATCGTATTTGAATTTTGTTTCTAACACTAGTACAAAATGGTCACAATAAGTGTAATTTTCTAGAGGTATATAATTTAATGGAACAAAAAGCAAGCCATCGGAAAACAAGTAATAGCATATGAATTCAACGACTTATTTCGAATCAAATTGATGCAAAATTTTATGCATCATGAATGGATCATGATATGAGACGAAAGAGTATATTTTCATCTGATGTATTTTTAATAGTCTAGCAAAATAATTAACTGGTCTTATTTTTGAATACTTGTTCAAATTGTAATTAATGATTTTGTTGCCGGTCGTTTCCGTGCGTTTCCGTAAGTGTCACTGATGAGACACGACTCGACTTTAAGATTATAGCTTAGGGCGAAGTTTAAACCGCAGAATGTAAACGCAATTGAAGATAGAATATTGAAGTTATTAATCTTCAAGAAGATGAATTATGCAAATGCAGATTTATCCAGCCTGCTTGAAACAAAAAGTTTAAAGTATATAGTTTTAATATGCTGGTATAGAGCTGCCCTAATGTAGATCAAAGTGAACACTTTTGTTTTTCTGATGTTAGAATAAAACGTAATATGAATGTAATAGAAGATGAATATCACTTTTTACTCGTCTGTCTAAAATATCGCGAAATACGGAAAAAATATTTAAAATCATATTTTTGTCATTGGCCAAATATACATAAATTTGAGACCCTGCTATCGTCAACATCAAATAAACTTATCTGCAAATTGGCTTAATTTATATTTTTTGCAACTTAAGTGCGTATCTCCTAGACTGTACATATATATTTATATAGATATATATATTTTTCTCATAACTTCCGCTTAAGATTTTCAAGTTTCTTTCTTTGTAATAAAATGCCGTTTGACAAAGTATGAGTGAAAAGTATACATCTAGGTCTACATATCGTTTGTGATTTGTATTTTTGCTCTTCTGTAATTTGTATTAACCTTTGTCTTGCCTGTAAATAATTTATTTTGTGTGGCTATAATCATTGTATTAATGTTTTATGCTAAATAAACTATTGTATTGTATTGTATAAAACTGGAGCCGTGCGTCTGAAATATACTGAACAAAATGTACTTTCAATGCATGTTTTCCTTGAACTGAATAAAGAGTTTGCCAATTTTATTTTACGCCTAGCTGACAAAAAGTATTCATAGTTTCGAAAATGAATATCACATAAAAAAAACTGCGAGATTAATGTCTCCAGATGAGCTTGATTCAATGAGGGGTCAGAATTTGAAAGAGCAATTTTGAGGTGCTTTTTGAATACCCGTATTTTACTCAAGTTGTCAGCCCATGTGAGCAAGTCATTTCTCAGGCGTTTATTAGGCACTAGTTGTTACGAAAACTTCAATCACCGCTTCCAAAGGGTTGATCCGTGAAGCTCGAGGCTTTGAATATCGCTTTTCAGAACACTTGACTCCGACTTTCATGGTATGCACTGAAAATCCCATAGACAATGCAAGGTGATATGCCACGAACAATTACCCAGTTTGCTAAAACTTTTTCATCATGGCCTATTGTTTGGAGAAGCTGGAATAAGATCCAAGAATTGAACCCGACAATTTTATTGAAACGTACTGGATAATCGGAGTAAATGATTTGCTATTCTTTTAATTGCAAGGGAGATAATTTCAAAGACAAAATCTTTCACAACTTATCTGTTTGAAGTGCGGATGAAATGTCATAAGGTTCATAGGGTTTCTTATTGGCGGTTACAAGCCAAATCCGAAAGGGTAAAAAATTAAGCGCTTGCGCATGCACAATAAGCGTTTCAGATTGTCTGTGGTGTTGCCAGTCAAAGTGGAATAATTCTGCAACAACTGATGCAAATCGAAAGCCGATTAGTTCATTAAGTTGTCTGACGTCTGGCATGTGAAAGAATAACTCAGAAATATTAGAAAATATAGTTATTTAGCTTAAAATTCATAAACAATCAATGTAACGTTTCTTTTTTTTTTTCTTTTTTTGTTCAGTATATAACTGACGCCAACATATTCAAATCTCAGGCTTTGATCCGGTCTGATTAGCACTAAGGTCGGTTAACTTCTTTTGACTTCTGAAATAATTGGTATCACTGGTGTCGAATTGAAAGACAAGATATCAATCATTTTATGATTATATAATGGCAATTAGTAATGTCGGTGTGTTGCGAAATTTAGCTGTTTGCTCAATTGCTGCTCATTTAAATGTAATTATTAATGTGAGGCAAACAAAGAGCCGCACTAGGTCTCTCTCTACCTACCTACCTACCTACAACAATTTGTCTAAATTTGTTTTGAAGCATTAATATGTTGACAAAACAGTTTTACTGCTATGATGAACTGAATGGAATTGCGTTATCTAGTAATCTATTTAATTCAACAAGTTATTAATTAAATTATTTATTATAATTCTTTTCTTTTTAGTTTTATTTATTCATTTTTTGTCAAGCTCTTTGCAAGGGATGCCTGCTCTGGTACGTAAGAAGTTTTTTTGTATTGCTTGTTACTTTGGTTTGAAAACATTAAGCATTCGGCGGACTTTCGATGTAGTACAATTTTGTTCAAAAGAACCTGGTATTGTACACTTCTGCAACGTTAAGTTGTTTGTTGTTTATTTTTATTCTATTTATTTAATGTATTTTTTTATTGTTAGATCTTGAAGGAAGTGTGGTTACTTTCACAGACGCTCTACATGTTTTTTTCCCTTTTCATATATGAGCCGCAACATGACAAAACCAACAAAGTAGTTTTGCGCCCGGCGCAGTCTCAGATCAGCTTGGGCATCCGCCCAGTCTGATCAGAGTCTTCTCTGTTCGTGTGGCTGTTCTTAGACCCTTAGCTACCCTTTGGTTTAAACATAT
Source organism: Ctena decussata (assembly GCA_963989385.1). Taxonomy (NCBI): domain Eukaryota; kingdom Metazoa; phylum Mollusca; class Bivalvia; order Lucinida; family Lucinidae; genus Ctena; species Ctena decussata. The sequence goes on along the minus strand of OZ022499.1, from coordinate 116,614,505 downwards.
TTATTGTTTCTCAATTACAACTAACATACAATCAAATGTCAACAGTAAAAGCTTAGGGATTGGAACGAAAGCAAAATGCTTATCGAGTTCCTCTCCCCTTTAGCTACTCTTTAAGCGCTTAGCGAAGACTCTGATCATACTTGGCGGATGCCCAAGCTGATCTGAGACTGCGCTGGGCGTAAAATCACTATTATTCCATGTCGAATAAAGTTAATGTACGTTATCATCTGTCAATAAACAATTTGTGTCGCAATAAATGAGCTGTGACATGACAAAACAAAGTGGCATGTGCGACCAGCGAAGACTCAGAGCCGCCAGAGCATCCGCCAAATCTGATTAGAGTCCTAGCGGTGCGGCTAAAGGGTAGCTTAGGATGTTAGCTACCTCCATGCCCACAGTGAAGACCTATCAGTAATAGCGGATGCCCAGGCTGATCACAGTCTTTGCTGAGCGCACAGGCCACTTTGTTAGTTGTGTTGTATCGCGGCTGAAGTGTATATTGTCTAAAGACGACGAAAGCAATCTGCGAAAAGACCGTTATCACATTGTTTCTGCCCATGCGCGTAACGCTCAAGTAACGCGCCTTATCTCGATAAATGACAAGACTGCAAATATGGATATTTATGCTATCAAGATAATAATAAACAAGTTGACTTGTTTAAAAAGAATCCTAGAAAGGTCTGCAGCACTGTTTTATACAGTTTAGTAGAGGGTTTTCAATCAGAACCTCGTCAGTGGCATCTGCTGCATACAATGTAACTGCATGTCAGATTTAACTAAATGGTCATAAACGAAATGCTTAAAACCGCAATGGCAGCCATTTACACTACCCTCTTCACTGTATACACAGCAACCATATACTTGCCAAAGAAACGGTATGGATGGGTGAATGGCTTTTGTTTTTACGTCCTTTTTAACAGTATTTCAGTCATATCAGGACGATGGGAGGTCAAAATGAAATGCTGTGTGCAATGAAACCCCGTTTACAGTTTGAAAGATTCTCACCTCCAGCGGCCCAGTGCCTGGGCTCGAACCTAGGACGGCTAGATCAGTGGGCCAGCCCTAAACCTACTGAGCTTCCGGGGCTCCTAGAAACGGTGTGGATCTGAAGGATCTCATTACCAGGCCAATATAGTGATACTTACATGCATACTATTTTATCCACTTCTTTGAACCAACAGCGTTTAGGTTTCAAAACCTTGCATACGTGCCGCTAATACATACGCGGACTACATCTATTCTGTACTATTCTATTTTATCCACTATTTTGCAAGGTCGTTGGGGCACCATGGATGACTTCGCAACAACCCGTTTTTGCCTTGTGTTTTCAGCCGTATTTTCAGTCGCTCTAGTTGAACTGACAAAGTCCATCCCTGTCCACTCTTTAATATTGTCCTACCACCTTTTCTTCTGCCTACCAATTTTTCTTTTTCCTTTCACTGTGTCCTGTAGAAACGTCTTTGCTAAACTAGATGATCTTGAGACGTGGCCAAAACCACGTTAGTTTCCGTTTCTTGACCATGGTTAGGAGTTCATCTTATAATTATCCAATGGCTGCTTGGGTCTTTCTGCGAACCTCCTCATAGATTATGTGGTCCTAGTACTAAATGTTCAGTAACCTTCGGTAGTAACTCATCCCAAAGGCCTGCGTTCTTTTTTTTTCTAACTCTGCTGTCCACGATTCACAGGCATACAGAAATACGGAAATGATAAGAAAGCGCATCATTTCCACCTTTGATCAAAGCGATGGTTATCTCTCCAAATTGGCTTCAGCTTTGTTAAAACTGCAGTGGCTTGTTCAGTCCTTGAGAGAACCTCCGATTTCAAGCCATCATCTGAAACAACGCTTCAAGGTATTTGAAGTTTATTACGATGCCCAGCTTCTGATTTGTTTACTTGATGGCCCTCTTGATGCCATAGGCAGTATTTGTCATTAGTTTCAGTGTGTATTTTGACAAATATTTGGACTTAGAGGAGACCATTTTTTATCTGCCCAGCCTGAAAATGTGTGAAAAAAATAATTGCTAGGACGCTCTCCAACTTTACCACGCACTCTGTATTCTTAAAAGCCTCGATCACAGCTCTCCCAGTGGTGAAAGCGTCTAAACATAAATCCATAAAAACATCGGTTCTACCGCCACGTTTATGATAAGATGTCGGTTTATGTGCACTGCACATACTGGGTCATATATAAACGTATTCATGCCAAATTTAGTGCGACATACGCTCATATATGATGGTATGTCTCGGCAGACAACGAGCATCCCTCTTAGAGCCACAATTACTGTCGCTTTCCGCGGGATACACTAGCCGCTTGCATTAGGTAAGAGACGCCTACGTATTTACTCGTGCGAAAGGCGGCAGACGAGGGCATCAGTTCAGAGATGCCCGATGCAGCAACAATCCGCAAAAAAATAAAACAACTCAAAAGAATGGAAGCTAAACTCCACTGAGATTCATGTCACTCTGACGTCAGTCTTAATTTAGAAATTTTATCAGATACACATCAAATTGAATAAGGTTGCTTTAAACCAGTATTTAAGCAGTGACCACAATGCTTGAGAACCAGAATCAACATTGAACACCGACTTTCTGGGTTGATGATATCCTCATAACTGGCAAAAGTAGGAAGAAGTGGCTAATCACATTTCCCATCGAGCAATGCAATTACATAGAAGCGAGTACAATGAGTAGTTTATTCGTCAAGTGCATTGTATTTTTATCACTCTGATATTTAAAAAATGTCTGATTGGTTGCCAACTGAATAGACCCAAAGAATTTACCTAAATTTTCTTATTGAAAACTTAACGCAGTGCTAGTCAATTTAGGTCATTTAAAATATCGAAACTGCTGTAGAACTTTTCAGCGATATCCAAAATGTTTACAAGAAATGAATTATACTTTTGGCAAAGCAATGGCAAATTTAATTGAACAGCAGCTGGTGTTGAATAGTGGGCGTTCTGAATATATGAAATGTTTGTACATATACGAGCTCAGCGATTCAAGAAAGTACCTGGCGAAAATATGTGTAGTTAGTACTGGTTAACCTCTTAGGAGGTCTAAGCCTGTCCAGGAATAGTGTGGTTGGGTTAACTGACCCTCCCGACATGACCATAGTTGTTTACCTTGGACACAAAGAAACAAATTAATCAATCAATCAATTAATCAATCAATACAAGCATGTAATGTATTATCAAAATTTACTGTTTATGCACCACATTCTAGGATCCTTGTGGTATCAGTACAGCGGAAGGCAAAGTCGCTGATGCGCTTGCTGAAATGAATCTTCACACTTTGCACAATCCGAAAGGTGCCTTTGGTAGTTGCAGGGTTGATATAATTTGTAGGCCTATGTATAACAATATTTTGACATGTAGCTGATTGAACGATATTGTTGTTTTATTGAAAAAGCTTGAACATGCGAACATGCTTTTTATATCGACTCGGATGTCGCATTGACGTTGCTAATAATCTTTGAGCAACATCTGTGCAGCAGGCAGTAAACTAATCTAGTATAATGTGTGTTTACCTGTATGTATGTAAGAGCCTTTCTGACCCCTATTTGAATATATTAGCAGGTGTTATTGATTCGTTGGTTGCATTATGGGAGCGTGTAATATATACCTATGCAAACTTTAGTGTCGGACATCGTGCGAGGTGTGTGCAACTATAGTAACTGCAAGGTGTGTGCAACTATGGTCACGTACCGCTGAGCTTCCTGGAGAACATCGTTATGAGAACTGAAACAACAACAGCGTCTTCCATATTGCTGGATGAGCATGTAACCTTTAAACTAGTAGAACAATAGTAGGCATACAATGTTGAAACAACATTAGATCACTTTAAGAAGTTGAATCAACGTTGTTTCAATAATATTTTAACGGTGTATGCCTGCTTGAAACGTTTTAGGTCTTGCCATAGAACAGTTTTGTTGCCGCACATATCAACAGTATTATTTTCTCGTCAAACTTCCCATCCGTGTCTGGTCTGTGTCTTCGGTATTTTGTCAGGATACATTTTGTCAGGATCCAGAATTTGTTTATACATGTACGACCAGTAAAGGTTCTTATCAGAGTGTGTGAAAGTGCAGGCGTATCTGTGTGTCCAATGTCTACACAAGCCTCAATGTCCTTTCTCAAGCATCGCATCTCATTTGCATGGTATGAATTATAGTTGGTCAAGCACTTTCTGTGTAGTTCGTTGACGTTTTGCGCATCTGTCCTGAAATGAAAATATTGTATAAGTTCCCATAGCCAATATAAATTGAGCCGCGACACGAGAAAACCAACAATGTGGTTGTGCGCCAAGCGCAGACTCAGATCAGCCTGGGTGTCAGCCCAGTTCGATCAGACTCTTTGCTTAGGACTTGAAGGGTAGCTTAGGGTCTAAGCTACCTCCATGCGGACAGCGAAGACTCTGATCAGACTGGGCGGATGCCCAGGCTGATCTGAGACTGCGCTGTGCGCACAACCACATTGTTGGTTTTGTCGTGTCGCGGCTCATATGTAAAGGAGGTATAAATTTTCCAAAATAAAAGGACAGCCCAGTGTCGTACATAGTTTACAAAGAAAGGTAATCATATTACATTAGAGTGGTTTCCATTGTGACAAATGAAAACCAACAATGTGGTTGTGCGCCCAGCGCAGTCTCAGATCACAATGGGCAGCCGCACAGTCTGATCAGAGTCTCGCTGTCCGCAAGGAGGTAGCATAGACTTTTAGCTACCCTTTTAAGCGCTTAGCGAAGTGTCTGATCAGACTGGGCAGATGCCCAGGCTGATCTGAGTCTGCGCTGGGTGCACAGCCACTTTGTTGGTTTTATCGTGTCGCGGCTCAAATGCTTATGATGAATAGTGTCACTTTCAGGGGACCATTTTGACTTTTGTCGCCCCTCTCAATGGGGGTAACTATTAAAGGAAAGCATTTGCTCCCATATGCTCAGATTCTTTACTTTAAGAGTAGACCACATTGTGGATTGGTTTACCGGTTGGTTTTGGGATTTATAGCTCGTAGAGACAGTATTTCAACCTACAGTTGTATTTAGAACAGTCTCCCAGAGTGAGAGGAAGAAGGAAAAGAGCTACGATAGCCGTGAGAAGAATATCACAAACCCCCACCTGCACCTACTGCAATCACAGTTGGTATTTGCCCTAGTATTATCTAAATTACAAAAATAATGAAAACGGAATAAAATGAGCCGCGACACGACAAAACCAACAATGTGGTTGTGCGCCCAGCGCAGACTCAGATCATCCTGGGTATCAGCACAGTCCAATCAGATTCTTCGCTAAGCGCTCAAAGGGTAGCTAAGGGTCTAAGCTACCTCCATGCGGACAGCGAAGACTCTGATCAGACGAGGCGGATGCCCAGGCTGATCTGAGTCTGCGCTGGACGCACAACCACATTGTTGGTTTTGTCGTGTCGCGGCTCAAATGATGAATAACTGAAAGTTATACCAAGCAGCCTCATCCGACCCAACCACCCCACTCCATTGTGGAAGGGCTAGGCTTGTCCAGGGGTAACAAACAGGAACTCACAAGAGTTCTTCTCTTTTAGAATAAATGGTAGAAAACATAGAGGTGCTCCCACACGCCTGAATAAAAATAAAGGGAAGAATAACTGTCCAACAACAGTTCACATCACGTTCAGCAATAGCATCATGTCACATTCTATGATAATCCAAACAAGCAGTGCCATAGACTATTTTCTTCTCTTTTTCTTTGAACCATTTGGCTTTCTCATGGGATGTTTTTGATAAATATAAAATGCTGATCGCGCAACTGATATTTGTTTGCCAAATTTCTAGGAACCCCAGTGGAACATTATATCAGAATCGATGTCAGTTTAAGTCAGCTCAGTGTAATTGTTTAATGTTCGAATGCATGAATGATTTGATTAAAGGCCTCATTGTTCGCAATGTGGTGTATCTAAGGCGTCTAATCAACAAGAATTCCGGGGAATGCGGTGTCTAGCCTGCCCGCTCTTTATTACAAAATAGAGCTAAACCGGTCACAAAGTTTACACCGCTGCTGACAGCTGAAAAGGAATACAGTATTCAATATTAATGCCGGTTTAGAGCTTTACTCTTGCAGATGTATGCATGACCCAAGTTTCATGGCTCTAGCCCTTATAGTTTTTGAGAAACAGCTGAACATAAAAGCCTGACAAACATTGCAAAGTAAGTGTAGCGTAAAAAGTAGGTCAAGACTCAGTACTGATGATAGCTTTGAGCTTTACTCTTCCAGATGTATGCATGGTCCAATTTTTATGGCACTGGCCCTTATATTTCTTGAGAAATGGACCTTAGCGCGAAAGCTCGACAAACAATTGCATAGTCGGTGAAGCATAAAAAGTACATCAAGACTCAGTATTGATGGTAGCTTTGAGCTTTACTCTTCAAGATGTATGCATGGATCAAGTTTCGTGGCTCTAACCCTTATACTTCTTGAGAAATGGACCTAAACGAAAAACTCGACAAAAGTTTACGCCGCCAACGCCGACGACGCCGACACCGGAAAGCAATACATATGTCTCGCTGCTGCTTCGCAGGCGAGACAAAAATCGAATATTCTTCAGTTACCTTTGATGACAGTATGTCGATGACGTGCATCCATTGTGTCAAATAACTAGCAAAAGGTAGGGAAACAGTTTTGAGAAATGTGAATCTCTCCATATTGTTTTATTATTATTACCATATTGTTGTTATTATTTTTCAGTTTTGCCGGGCCCCCTGTTGAGCAATGAAGTATTCACAAAAGCGAGGAGGCGGTGGTCTGACAATGGTGCCAGTTATAATTTCCAGTGCCGGGGCGTCCCACTTATATGGATAAAAGTAGGGCACGGGCCTACTATACTATCAGTAGGTGAGGGCGAGGGTTGTTTGGATTTTTTTTTCTTGTTACAGTTTCCGGAACGTTTGACGGGCTGACAGTGTCCAGTTCTCTGCAGTATGGAGAAGAATCTCAGATCCAGTGGCTGTTTTAGATGAGACGCATGTTCCAGCTAATATTACGTAACGGTTTACATATTATAAATATTACATAACGATATACATATTATGAATAGCGTTTTCTCTGCAAACATCAGATGCTTCAATAGTTAGATGGGCTGTATGACCACCAAACAAGAGCACAACCAGGTAGATTGTAGACATGGAGTAAATGCGGAAGTTGACCTAGTCACAAACAACTCCGTATCCATCAAGCCGAAGATGCGCCATTAACCAAGGCTACATCTTTCCTTGAAGGGAGAAATTAGGTAGAAAAGCATATTTAAAGATTTACACCCTAAATATTTCTATTATTTTTTAAATTTCTCACAAAACATTATTTCCTGGGCACGATAATGATTGCTATTAAAAGTACATTTATCTGCCAAATTTATGAATTGTGATGGTCACTGAAAATAGGAGAATTTAAGAAAATACGCAAACAGAGCGCCAATAGCGGACCGCCATTCCCGCAAAAAATGAAGACTGGATATGCCCAGCAATTATGGTTAATCAGGTTAAAGTTATACCATGAATAATTTTAAGCTCTTTCTTTTAATATCGACTTCAGACAGTTTTTGGCTGAAAAGAACTCACGTGCACAGATAAGAGGTTAATGCTATTGTAAAGTTATTTACTCCACCAATCATAAAACTCAAAACATGCTTGAAGAAACGCCTGTGCGAGTCAATCAATTTATGACGACAAAATATTCGTGAATATTCAAGAAGGGTATGCATCGATATATCGTCTCTGCCTCCGTAACAAAGATGTTTTCGCTGAAGATTTTTTGTACAGATCTAAATTGTGTTGCATACAACTAACCCGTTTCATAATTTTGTGATTATTTCGTAATGACATACAAGGGAGTATACCTTTAAGGGGACAGTTGGCACATACTTACCTACGATACGGAAGTATATGTTCGCATTCATCTTACTTTCGATACACTGTGTAAACCTATTAATGTTCCGCATGCAATCCTAAGTCAACACACCAATTTTCGTATTTAGGTCTCTGTCTCGTATCTTTGATCGTCCAATAAAACACGTTGATGTTATTCTAAGTTGTTATTTAAGACACATCAGTAAATAAATTTGCTTGTCATAACTGTCGAGACAAAATCGTAATTTAACCATCTTAATCCTTTTATTAATGGAAATATAGGCCCTGTCTTGTCTCAAGACATTTATGATGTAAGATCTTAGAGTCTCCATAGTCCTACTTGTGGTAAAACGTCTAAACACAAATTATTATGCAACGCGGTTCAGCTTTCACAATAAGTTGTAAAATTAGGGTTTATGTGCATATGCAGAGTCAAATAGGTGGCAAAAAGTAGGGAGAACATGTTTTTGAAAAACCACATATCTCTACATTTTTCTGTGTTTTTTTCCGTCCAGAGATCGAATATTCCGTCCAGAGATCGAATATAAGAAATAGAAACAATGAATGGGTCCCTGCGCTTTTACTTTGTATTTTATTCAAATTTGCCAACTTATTTTTCAAACCTTTTCTACTTGAAAAGATGTTTGATTTGTTTTTTTTAAAGTTGGTGAATATAGGTCATTGACAATGATTGAAATTATAAGGTGAAGCTTGCAGAGGTACCTCACAATAACGTATTTCATAGTGATGGACATTGGGCCTTTTAACTTAACAATTTTCAGACTGGAAACTGTTTCTAATTTACGACAACCTAATGAAACCAATAATGATATAAACCCTACACCATAACTTAAGTTATAACCACATCTTGCTAAGACCTAGACAATACTTTATTACGAGCTTCACTTGAATTACATTCTGTTTTGGCGTCAACAGATCGACTACACTGGGGTAGTCGATCTGTTGACGCTAAGACATAATGTAGATCACTTATTTTGCCACTTCTATTTCGGAATTCTTACCGTATTTTAGAACTAGCAACAAAGTACAGTACCCGATAAAACAACATGGTAACAAAGATCATGGCGTTGCACCGACGCAGATACGACTTGTTTCGGAATTTTCGTACCTGCTTGTTGACTGTTGCTGTAAAACAACTTTATAAGACAGTTTTATTTCATCAGCAAATACGAGTAGATTAGCAGATTCGCTTATTTTAGCAATTATAGTAATACATGCAATAATAAATAAGTTCCACGGAACACTATATCGCACCTGCATGGCGCCTTCATATTAAGTACCCATAGTCCTATCGGTTCTAAAAACGTGTAGACACAAATCGTTACGAAAAGCGCTTCAAACTATACATTTGGTGATAAAATGTGGCTTGCTGTGCATATATTGAGTCATATACCTAGCAAAAAGTAGAGGGAACAGGTTTTTGAAAATGACAAATTGCTCCACAAAAATACCTCTGTCCTCTTCTGGTTTCCCGTCTATTAATGTAACCTAGCTATAGGTGGCATGATTAATGGGGTTCCACGCCTGTATGTTGTATTTTTACCATTCTATTTATGTTCACGAAATCGAAATTAGGTCATAGTAGTTGGCAACTAAATGACCCAAACCAGATTTCAAAACCGTTTATATGAAGCTCAAGGATATTATTTTAAAATATGCTAATCATTGCCGTTTACTATGACGAAACTGTAGTGAGAAACTTGCAGCGATACCTCATGATAAATATTTCTCTACTGATAGAGCAATGGGGCCTTTAAGAACTCAATAAAAGCATCAGTTTGACACATATTTGGTAAGTTTGTGAGATATTTTCTCTTTCACACTTTTGCTATTTTAACAACGGCGAATAGCAGCCATTCCGGATGGTGAATTTGCAAAAAAAAAAAAAAAAAAAAAAAAAAAAAATGAAAAAGCTTCGTGCGAGAATCATTCTGACACAAGGTTGGATCAAATTAATTCAGAGGTTCTTCAGAATTGTCATTTTCACATCTTGCTATTTCTAGTAACAGCAGTCGACAGACATCTTGGATTGCCTTTACACATAAATTTGGAAGAACTCCATTTGCGGATCAATCTGATTGTATTTGACTAAACACTGTTCAGCGTTTCTTGAGATGTTGGCATTTTAGCAAACGTGGACTCGTAATGTAGGTCACTGTTTTTTTTTGTTTTGTTTTTTCATTTTGATAATAATTGTGACAACCAAGGTCACATTAATGCTCAATGCCAAAAAAATCGGCCAAATTTATCGTGGTTCTGGAAAAAGTTGATTTTATTCGTTTTGCTTTTTTAGTACATCTAACAGCGGCCTGGCTAAAGTTTATCATTCTGAAGCCAAGTAGTCTGATCTTGCTGCATGGGAAAGGACAAGGTTCACGAAGGGTCGAAATCGGCCCTGTCTCAGAAATCGATGAAATTTTATATATCATACATTTGTGTTTCCTGCGACTGAAAAAGGATTTTTTTTAAGTTTTGCGTATAATTTACGCATTTGTGACGTCATTTACATACCCTACCCTACTCGACGTATTTAAGGTGAGGTGGGAGTAATTGTAGCCACGTTACATAATGACACCAAACGTTCCGTTTGAGAAAAACCAGATGGCGTCAACAATAGCCGCTTCTGTGATCACTACATGGTCTACTCATAAAATGCAAAGAGGCTGAGCGCTGGGTGAAATTTAAAGGAAATAGAAAGTGTTGCAGAGAAGAAACTGAAAAACGTAAAACAGGTTTTATGTGGGGAAAGACTACTAGCGGGAAAGCTGTTCTCTGACAGTTTCTCATCAGTTTTTCAGACGGAGTTCGCTGCTGCTGAGTTGCAATAATCTTATTATCAATTTTATACGACAACAAAACCTCTTAAAATTGAATCCAGAATCGTACACTTAGTACATGTAGTCATGTCTACCCTTCGACCACGCACTTTATAGTTAACAAGACAGGTTTTATCATCCACATACGCTTAAAATACTGATCAGCAAAAGTTACTCCACATTTCAGTTATATTTAAAATTCTTAGACTGTCCCCAGCGTTTGAACAACGCCAGGCAGCCGTATCACCGTCGATGCAATGTCCTCAGGACCTTTTATCGGCGTTCATACGATAATTCGACGATCAGTTCTGTGTCAATAAGCTACAAAAATATGGTGTTTCTTTTTCCTTGCCCTTCTTTCACTTTTCTGTCATTTTTCCAAGTGTATATCAAAGAGTCATTTTATTGAATCTCCTAAACACTCAAGTGAATCCAAGCTGCCTATCAGTTTCAGAGAGAGAGAGAGTCGCCGAAGTCCAGTCGTTGGAAAGCTCTAGGTTATTGTGCAGAATATTATCGGTGCTGTGTTGGGTCGGGTCAGGTACATGTAACTTGACTCGCTTACACTGTACAAACGACAAGTGAACGGGGGAATTGTTTAAATGTCATAGCACGGGAAAGCCCACCCTAAAGTTGTTCCTTCAGAGAGTTTGTCAACTCGGGTGCGCGTTAACTGTATCGGAGGGCATAGGGGAATGTCAGTGTTTTCGATTTTCGATTTTAATTAAATTAAAAGTTAGCCGAGACGACGGCGAATGCAGAGACTGAGAGAAAATGTCCTGCATCTGCTTTCACCCTGCACTTTCCAGAATATTTTATTGCATAAAAGCAGTGCCGAGAGGTATTAACAGCCGTGCATCAACCGGCGAAAAGCCGTGTTTCAACAAGAGTTTGATACGCGCTGTTGATGCACGATGACAGAACTTTCATTATCCTTGTGCCGGGCCACTAAAAATGCCCCGCCATGCAACTTCGTCTTTCCCGTTTCGGTCGAATTACAAAAATTGGTGGTGCGCTACCTACATGTATGTATGCCAATATGACGTCATCACGACTTTGTAATCTGACGTCATCGTCCTGACTTAGGTTTACATTCTTACGATGCCAAATATAGAGCAAATAATTGTTAAAGAAAACATGCATCTCAAGCTTCCAGCAATCAAGAACTGCAGGATGGTATATGAATGGGGCAGGATTGATCTGCATGGAAATTATCGCTCAAGGTATCTGCTTTTGTTGATTAATTTGCAATCTATTTTGCATCAACTACAACGACCATGTTGGACACTTTTCCGAAATATTGAGGTTGAATAGAATGATGGCAGCCATTTTGAATAGAAGGAATGCTCTCGGGCCCGGAAGATGAATAATAGTAAAAAGATGCACCAGCGCGTTGGCTGTCAAACGGTGACAAAATATAGTGCCAAGTTTTTTCTCAAATTTTAACAGATAATTCGTTGAATTTATGCAATAACAGCGATCAAACATTTGTTTCCAATGCTTTAACATTTGCCAAGTCCCGAGGGAGATGTTGAAAACCTCGGCCTTCGGCCTCGGTTTCCAACATCTCCCTCGGGACCTGGCAAACGTTAATGTATGAAAAACCATGTTTGATCCCTATAGTGATGTAAGTCCTAGACAGATTTTGCAGGTAACCTACTAAAAGCGATAGCTGATGCGTGGCGCGAAAATTTAGTAACGTTAACGTCACCATGCGCGACGCTACCATTTCAGGCAGCAAGAGACAGCAAGCCGGGCATTTTATGCACTTCAGCTCGAAAGTTAAGTCAGCGACCTACTATTTATATTGCTTTAGGGCGCGTTTACACGAGCAAAGTTTCTATGTCACAGAAACTTTAACAAGGAAAGTATGACAAACATTTTGCGTTTACACGGATCAAATTATTTGTTAAAGAAAATGTGCCATAGAATCTTTGTCACATAAACTTTGGCAATGAAATATTTGCTGCAGCGTTCACACGACCAAATATTATTCGTCAAAGTTACCTGCAGTAATGAAACAAAATCTTTGTCACAGTTTCCACGCTTATAGCAAAGTTCATTGTTACATAATCTTTAACAAAGTTCTCCGTTTACACGGACAAAGGGGGCTGCCTATAAGGCCCTTTTTCTGCCCAAGAGAAATGTTTATTTTCAGCTGATGATTAGACTATAGTGTCCGCTATACTGAATCAATAGTGGTTAAGCTCCGTAAGCCCTACTTTTGGAATAATGGGGTTATTAAAGTGGGTGGGGTAAATCAGCATGAACCAGAGGTGTCATATTATAAGCTATATTTCTCCTTCAAATTTAATGGCATTCATAAATACCTTCCTTTATAAGTTGAAGTAATGTCTTTGGTGACATCTTTTCTCAAATTCCATCTTTTAAAGTAAAATCTTATGTCTGCAGAATTTCTTTTAGAGACACTGTCAATTTTCATTAATTTTGGTACTTTGAATTCAATATATTCTACCATATCTCTAGAACCAATGGATGACTTCTTGCCAAACTAACACGGGTTCACTGTTGGGAGAGTGCACACTGCTGATTAAATTTCGGTGACCTTGGCCTTTGTTTCAAGGTCACAGTAAGACTTATAATGTCAATTTTAAGTCAGGTTTTGGCCATTGTCTACACAGTAGCTCCTAAACTGATATGAAATCACGACCAAAGTGGCCTTAATCAATAATTATGAGGAGTTAGAGCACTTGTTATTATCAAATGGCCATGACATCATCTTCAAGGTCAAGGTCAAGGTTAGACTAGACAGAGTTTAACCAAAGATCTCACACAGCTAGTAAGCAGAAATTTAACAAATAAGTATGTTTCTATTTGTAAATCAATGCTAAATATGCATATAATGACCTTGACCTTGATCTGAAGGTCACCAATACATTCAGAAGTTCATTATTATACAATAGACTTTTCTATAACCTTTAAGTTTAACACAATTCTGTTTCATCATGTTTGGTTAATACTGACCTTCAAACCAATGTCAAGGTCAGTCTGTGCACATAAAATATTGATTTTCAAATGAAAGCACTCAGATTTGGTAAATTTCTGTCGACTGATTGATGAAATCTATAATTTAACTCTGTTTAGTCTAGCCATGACCTTGACCTTGAAGATGATGTCATGGCCATTTAATCATGATGTCATGGCCATTTAATCATAACTAGTGCTCTAACTCCTCATAATGTTTAATTTAGGTCACTTTGGGGACAATTCCATATCAATTCATGAGCTACTACGTATACAATGGCCAAAACTTGACTTAAAATTGACATTATAAGTCTTACTGTGACCTTGAAACAAAGGCCAAGGTCACCAAAATTCAGTCCACAGTTTGCACTCTCCCAACGGTGAAACCATGTTAGTTTGGTAAGAAGTCATCCAGAGATATGGTAGTATATTTTGAATTCAAAGTACCAAAATTAATGAAAATTGACAGTGTCTCTAAAAGAAATTCTGCAGACATAAGATTTGACTTTAAAAGATGGAATTTGAGAAAAGATGTCACCAAAGACATTTCTTCAACTTATAAAGGAAAGTATATATGAATTCCATTAAATTTGAAGGAGAAATATAGCTTATAATATGACACCCCTGGTTCATGCTGATTTACACCATCCACTTTAATAACCCCATTATTCCAAAAGTAGGGCTTATGGAGCTTAACCACTATTGATTCAGTATAGCGGACACTATAGTCTAATCATCAGCTGAAAATAAAACATTTTGCTCTTGGGCAGAAAAAGGGCCTTATAGGCACCCCCCTTTAATTTATCGAAGTAACTTTAACATATATATTTGTCAACGAAAAAATTGTCATATTTTGGCATTTACACAAGCAAAGTTTTCTGTGACAAACCAACTTTGTCAAGAAACTTTGCTCGTGTAAACGCGCCCTTAATGTAAACTTCTAATATTGGGCCATACGAGGGTCATTTCAGAAATAGTGTAAATGTGTCGGCCATTCCTAGAAATGTTGACCGATTTTTTAAATTTATGTCTTAACTTTCAGGTTTACATATCACCCAATGGCATTCACTCAAAAAAATTGAGGCTCTGGTATTGTCTTCAAAATATGTCTTGACAATTTTTGAAAGGGTAAGGACACTGAGTAGAAATAGACGGAATATTCATGTAAAGACAATTTCAAATTTTCGTAACTCTGGATAAAAGCAGCTCTGGATTGATATCATTAATACCTTTTGAACTGAAAATATTTCAGTATGAAAATCATTGTATTAGCCTTGCTAACGCACAAGATTTACCTTGAATAATAGGCTAATCATGGAACAATGCGCATTTCTGATGACGTCACTTCCTGCGCTAAATTGCAATGTAAGTTGTGTAAGCTTCGGTTTTGAGGTGAAATTATGTGAAAGAGAATGTTTGGTGACAGTTATGAAATATAGAAACTACTGTCGAACTTTTCAGCGATATCCTATATATTTACTAGTAATGAATTATACTTTTGGCAAAGCAATGGCAAATTTAATTGAACAGCAGCTGGTGTTGAATAGTGGGCGTTCTGAATATATGAAATGTTTGTACATATACGAGCTAAGCGGTTCAAGAAAGGCAGTTGTCAATACCTGGCGAAAATATGTGCAGTTAGTACTGGTTAACCGCTTAGGAGGCCTAAGACTGCCCAGGAATAGTGTGGTTGGGTTAACTGACCGACCCGAAATGACTGGTTAACCGCTTAGGAGGCCTAAGACTGCCCAGGAATAGT
This sequence comes from Ctena decussata, assembly GCA_963989385.1. NCBI lineage: Eukaryota > Metazoa > Mollusca > Bivalvia > Lucinida > Lucinidae > Ctena > Ctena decussata. Next base: position 116,599,052 of record OZ022499.1, on the reverse strand, counting down.
GTGGTTGGTTTAACTGACCGTCCCGACATGACCACCGCTGTTTACCGTTGACGTAAAGAAACAAATTTATCAATCAATTAATCAATTAATACAAGCTCAGCATACCGATATGTAATGTCTTATCAAAATTTACTGTTTATGCACCAGATTCTAGGATCCTTGTCGTATCAATACAGCGGAAGGCAAACTCGCTGATGCGCTGGCTGAAATGAATCTTCACACTTTATACAATTCCGAAAGGTGCCTATGGTATTAGCAGAGTTGATATAATTTTTATGTATAACAATATTTTGACATGTAGCTGATTGAACGATATTGTTGTTTTATTGAAAAAGCTTGAACATGCTAACATGCTTTTTTATATCGACTCGGATGTCGCATTGACGTTGCTTATAATCTTTGAGCACCATCTGTGCAGCAGGCAGTAAACTAATCTAGTATAATGTGTGTTAACCTGTATGTATGTAAGAGCCTATCTGACCCCTTTTTGAATATATTAGCAGGTGTTATTGATTCGTTGGTTGCATGATCATGATGATGGGAGCGTGTAATAAATACCTATGCAAACTTCAGTGTCGGACATGGTGCGAGGTGTGTGCAACTATATTTACGTACCGCTGAGCTTCCTGGAGAACATCGTTATGAGAATTGAAACAACAACAGCGTCTTCCATATTGCTGGATGAGCATTTAACCTTTAAACTAGTAGAACAATAGTAGGCATACAATGTTGAAACAACAATAGATCACTTTAAGAAGTTGAATCAACGTTTTTTCAATAATATTTTAACGGTGTATGCCTGCTTGAAACATTTTAGGTCTTGCCATAGAAAAGTTTTGTTGCCGCACATATCAACAGTATAATTAAATTGACAGTGTCTCTAAAAGAAATTCTGCAGACATAAGATTTCACTTTAAAAGATGGAATTTGAGAAAAGATGTCACCAAAGACATTTCTTCAACTTATAAAGGAAGGTATATATGAATGCCATTAAATTTGAAGGAAAAATATAGCTTATAATATGACACTCCTGGTTCATGCTGATTTACACCATCCACTTTAATAACCCCATTATTCTAAAAGTAGGGCTTATGGAGCTTAACCACTATTGATTCAGTATAGCGGACACTATAGTCTAATCATCAGCTGAAAATAAAACATTTTGCTCTTTGGCAGAAAAAGGGCCTTATAGGCACCCCCCCCCCCCCCTTTAATTTATCGAAGTAACTTTAACATATATATTTGTCAAAGAAAACATTGTCATATTATGGCATTTACACAAGCAAAGTTTTCTGTGACAAACCTACTTTGTCAAGAAACTTTGCTCGTGTAAACGCGCCCTTAATGTAAACTTCTAATGTTGGGCCATACGAGGGTCATTTCAGAAATAGTGTAAATGAGTCGGCCATTCCTAGAAATGTTGACCGATTTTTTAAATTTATGTCTTAACTTTCAGGTTTACATATCACCCAATGGCATTCACTCAAAAAAATTGAGGCTCTGGTATTGTCTTCAAAATATGTCTTGACAATTTTTGAAAGGGTAAGGACACTGAGTAGAAATGGACGGAATATTCATGTAAAGACAATTTCAAATTTTCGTAACTCTGGATACAAGCAGCTCTGGATTGATATCATTAATACCTGTTTAACAGAAAATATTTCAGTATGAAAATCATTGTATTAGCCTTGCTAACGCACAAGAGTTACCTTGCATAATAGGCTAATCATGGAACAATGCGCATTTCTGATGACGTCACTTCCTGCGCTAAATTGCAATGTAAGTTGTGTAAGCTTCGGTTTTGAGGTGAAATTATGTGAAAGTGAATGTTTGGTGACAGTTATGAGACAAAAAATAAATATGATTTAATTCGTCATGCTTGTTTTTTTGTTATAAATAATCTTTTATGGCATCTTATGCTCTTTTGTCAGTGGCCTACCTGCTTTTTGACGATAAGTTTTCCCACCCACCCACATATTTCAATGTCAGTTTGTCATATTAAATAGCAAGTCTTTTAAGTCTTTACATGTATATATGAATTTTTCTTTCAACATCTCCCTCTAATTTTTGACATTAACCAAAGTTAAATATATTGAGTCTGTGTCTTTTTATTAGAAGATAATTTCATTTTATTGTTTTGTATTTTACACTAATTGCTACTACTTTGCAACTTCCGGCGTGGGGTTTACACACGTATCATGAAGTTTCATCAGTGATTTGATGCCAGTCGTAACAAAATATAGTGACTTAATCATTTCAGTAATAAAATGTCTGTCATTTGTTGAAATTGGATGTGATTGAGTCAAAAATCACATTTTAATTGATATAATGCATTTATGATAACTTTGCATTTTAAACCACATGGCAGACAACAAATCTCGTTTATTATGTTACTTATGTAGAATGCATTTATGATAACTTTGCATTTTAAACCACATGGCAGACAACAAATCTCGTTTATTATGTTACTTATGTAGAATCTGGATACGATTTCTGTATAACTTTCTTTTATTACATTGAAAAGACAGTATTACGTGTTTCTTTGTTAAAATATATCATTTTCTCATTGAGCAAACAGCAATAGAACACGAGAGACTTTCAGTGAAAATGTGTAGTTTCCAGTATCCACACCCTTATGACGTATAAGCATGTGCTGTCAGGCATGGGTGACTTACAAATTCTTTTAATGCATACCATTCTAAAGCACTTGAATTTACCTGTCCAATGATATATAACACCACTGCTAAATATCAGACGATAGGCTACCCTGAGATCATTTACATTATTTCTGAAATGCCCCTCGTACTGTGTTAGTTTTTATACCCCGCCACACGTTAGTGGCGGGGTATTATGTTTTCACGTTGGCTATCCGTGTGTCTGTCCGTCCGTCCGTCCGTAATACGTACGTACGTCCGTTCGTCCTTCCGTCCGTCGACACTTCGCTTCCGTTCGCTATCAAGTATTTATCAACTAATTTCATTCAAATTTTGCATATGCATTTGTACCAAGAATGTCTTGCTTGGGATTGTTAATGGGCAAATTTCGATCATTTCTGACAGAGTTATGGCACTTGTCAATGTTCAAAAAATGGTTTATGGCCTGTAATTTCTTTAATACTTGGAGTATCATGACGAAACTTCACAAACATGATCGAAGTAACAAAAGCTTTGTATGAGCACAGAAATATTATCATCAGGGGTTATCTGCTGGGGCTATATACATGTATAAATAACAAGAGGGCCATGAGGCCCTGAATCGCTCACCTGAACAATTGGCAAAGTGGTTTTTTCTTATGTTTTGAAATTGTCAAAATATGAGTCTTGGGTCAAAAGTCAAAGAATGACCATGACCTATTGTACTCATAAATCTTCATGTACTCATTAAGGCAACCATAAATACCATTTTTTAGGCAAAACTTTCCATGAAATCTTATGTTCTAGCATTTTCCCATATTTGACCATGCCGCAAAAAAAAGTTAAGGAAAAACCGAGATCATCATTTGAACAGTCTTGGTAGTACTCTAGTACTCCATACTACTTACCAAGTTTCAAGGCCATTGGTGTATTGGTTCTGGAGAAGAAAAAATATTTAAGGTTTATACCATAAATGGGTATGGTGGCCATGTTGGTCATGTGACCTGGACCGTTTGAACAAATTTTCGTTCAATCAACCCCTGGAGGCTCTATATGAAATGTGATTACAATTGGCCCTTTGCCTTTTGAGAAAATGTTTGAAAATGTCAAAATATGAGAGATCTGGGTCAAAGGTCAAAGAATGACCTTGACCGCTTGTACTCATAATTCTTCATGACCTCATTAAGACGACTGTATATACCAATTTTTAGGCCAAAAACTTCCAATGAAATCTTATGTTCTAGCATTTTCCCATATTTGACCTTGCTGTAAAAAAGGTCAAGGTCAACCAAGGTCATAATTTGAACAATCTTGATAGTACTGGAGTACCCACTGCTACATACCAAGTTTCAAGGCCACTGATCAATTGGTTCTGGAGAAAAAAATTTTGAAAGGTTTTTACCATATATGGTCATGGTGGCCATGTTTGTCATGTAAGCCAGACCATTTGAAGAACTTTTCATTTCCTCGACCCCTGAAGGCTCTATATAATATTTGGTTACAATTGCCGCATTGGCTTTAAAGAAGAAGTTTGAAATTGTCAAACTATTCTGAGAATATAGGGTCAAAGGTCAAAGAACGACCTAGACCTCTTGTAATCATGGATCTTGATGTACACATTAAGATGACTGGATTTACCATTTTTTAGGCCTAAATCTTCAAAACTTTCCATGAAATCTTATGTTCTAGCATTTTCCCTTATTTGACCTTTCTGTAAAATGGCCAAGGTCACCCCAAGGTCATCATTTTGAACACTCTTGATAGTACTGGAGTACCCAATGCTACATACCAAGTTTCAAGGCCATCGGTCAATTGGTTCTGGAGAAGAAGATTTTTTTAGGTTTTTACCATATATGGGCATCGCGGCCATGTTGGTCATGTGACCTGAACCATTTGAACAAATTTTCATTCCCTCATCCCCTGGAGGCTCTATATGAAATTTGGTTACAATAGGCCGAGTGGTTTTTGAGAAGATTGTTTGAAATTGTCAAAATATGAGAGCTCAGGGTCAAAGGTCAAAGAATGACCTTGACCTGTTGTACTCACAAATCTTCATTGTACTCATTAAAGATGACTGCATATACCAACTTTTAGACCGTAATCTTCAAAACTTTCCCTGATATCTTAAGTTCTAGCATTTTCCCATATTTGACCTTGCCGTAAAAAGGTCAAGGTCAACCCAAGGTCATAATTTGAACAATCTTGATAGTACTCGAGTACTCAATGCTACATACCGAGTTTCAAGGCCATCGGTGAATTGGTTCTGGAGAAGAAGATTTTTCAAGGTTTTTACCATATATGGGCATTGGCGGCCATGTTGGTCATGTGACCTGAACCGTTTGAACAAATTTTCATTCCCTCATCCCCTGGAGGCTCTATATGAAATTTGGTTTCAATTGGCCCGGTGGCTGTTGAGAAGATTGTTTGAAATCGTCAAAATATGAGAGTTCTGGGTCAAAGGTCAAAGAATGACCTTGACCTCTTGTACTCATAAATCTTCATGTACTCATTTAGATGACTGTAGATATCCATTTTTAGCCCAAAATCTTCAACAGTTTTCAAGATATCTTATGTTCTAGCATTTTCCCATATAAAAGCACAAGGAAGCAAATTTGACCTTGCCGTAAAAAAGGTCAAGGTCAACCCAAGGTCATAATTTGAACAATCTTGGTAGTACTCATGTACCCGATGCTACATACCAAGTTTCAAGGCCATCGGCCTTTTGGTTCTGGAGAAGAACTTTTTTAGGTTTTTACCATATATGGGCGTGGCGGCCATGTTGGTCATGTGACCAGGACGGTTTGAACAACTTTTCGTTCCCCCTTCCTCTGGAGGCCATGTATGAAATTTGGTTACAATTGGCCCAGCCGTTTCAGAGGAGAAGTCGTTTGAAATTGTGGACGGACGGACGACGACGGACGACGACGGACGACGGAGCCTTACCATCCTATAAGCTCCCCCGGAGCCGCTGGCTCAGGTGAGCTAAAAAAATATATAAAATCAGAGTTTGAAGCATTTTCTCTGAAACTTACAGCAAATGATCAGAGTGATGAAAGCCTACGGTCATGCTCAAATTTACCCTATGGGAGTTATCACCGGGCTGTATACATGCATAACATGATGATAGAATATATTCATTCATGTGAAACAGATTTTTCAGAAATTTACAACTGATGATAGAAGTAATAAAAGCTTTTTGTGCTGATTAAAATTTGACCCTTAAAGGGTTATCTGCCCCTGCCCCATGGCCACATGTTTAAAATCTCGAAAATTGTAATTGATAAGAGTGGTAAGTGATTTATCGGAAGCTTATAGTAAGTGATCAGAGTAATGAAGTGTCTTGTCATGACAAATACTTCTTCCCATGTGTCATGGGGTCTGGCTGCCCCTGTCCTGGGGTAATACAGAGAAAATAAAAATCTTGAAAAATCGGCGGGTGAAAAAGCTTTGCAGTGGCGGGGTATCACGCAGTCGTTTGCGATGCTTTTATTGAAGAAAAAATATGATTTGTTCTCTCAGAATAAAGGTTACTATCCAAGAGAGACGTGCAAAAAAGTGCGTTTTTCATAGAACGCCATTATAACATCCGGTCGAAAATGAGGAAAAAGTGACGTTTTCAAGGTCAGATATCTTGAAAACGACAACGGCGACCCCTCTTTTTTATTACATTTTCTAAAAGAGGGACTGAAAATGTACAATATAGGGAAGTATGAATAAAATCATGTGTTATGTCAATTACTCCCACTTCACCTTAATGATTTTATGACGTTAACGACGTAATAAGTTTGCTGTGTGACGCTTTCCGTTTGCTCTGTGCTGCCGCTCTTTAACGATGTAGATTAGCTGTTGCTATTCTTTCTGCGGGAGCTCTTACGTATATCTTAATATTTATCTCCCGCGTTTGTCCTGCGTAATGGTTTTACATGTAATACTGACGGTCGTAGAGCTTAGAAAGCCTGTGAGCTTCAATTTTCGCTATATTACCACATTTTATAAGGCACTATTACGATTTCTGAGTCCCGTGTTAGTTTTTGTTTAGCATTTTGTCCACAAAACAAATTTTGATACATACGTTTTATTTTGCGGACAAAATGCGAAGCGTAAACCAACTCCGGGCAAAACTGATGTTATATATATATGTTTCAATATGTCTTCTTGAAAATCTGTCAATCAATGAAACCGCGGTAAAAGTTTAGAACAAATAGTGATATTTGGCAATATCGGTCTTTTTGATTTTTCTTTATACATCATAGAAAAGTTAAACAAAGGAATGCCGTTGTATTCTTTAAATTTACTAATAACTTAATGACTTAACGCGTTTCACTACTACAAGTGTTGATCATCAGAAGGCATAGTAAATGACATTGGCGTCTACAGCAACGACGTTATTAGATACAGGAAATGACGCCACAGGTAATTGTAATTGAAATAATTTTGAAACATGTGAAAAATACTAACAGATGCATTGTATATTAAACATGCCTGTTTAATTTGGGCTTAAATAAATCTATAGAATAATTCTCTTTCATTTTCTTTGCAGTCGCATTATCATTCTGCATTTTATAAAGTGGGAAAATTTTAGATTTGATAGACTGATTCCTTGCGCGATCTGCGGTATGGCCACTAACATACAACATCCTTGTAGAAGGATCTCTTATTTGTTGTTTATGAACTGTCACTCGGTGGCAAAGGGTGTGGCTTGTTTCACCTATATATGCCTCCTGACACATAAATAAGGTTCTTAACCTCACATGACATAGAGCATTTGACTTTAAATGTTTTACCAGATTGAAAAATGAAATCCGTCTCTGTGATTAAATGTTCACAGAGTCCGCAGTTTGATCTATTACATTTTTTTTATTCATGGCGATTCCTTGGTATCATTAAACTTTGCTCTAGTAAGTAGTCTTTAAAGATTTCTTGGTTGACGTTTGCTTTTAATTATATGGGATTCTTTAAGTATTTTTTCCGTTTCATCCCGGTGTAAAATTGGTAGGTTTTGTCGTATTGCCTCGAATAATTCAGGGTTTTGGGGGTTGAAAGTATACATGTTTTAACAAGCTCCCAGTAGGTGTCTTTCCCTTCGGTAAGTATGAGTCTTTTAATCCTTACCAGTCTCTGATTCATGTCATAATCTGATAGAAAATCGTCTTCGGAAACCTGCTGTGGTCGGTGATATAATGGACCATCTCAACTACAGTACCTCATCAACGGTCTTGTTCTCAATATCCATCTCCGGATCATAGTCATGATAAGTGCTCTGTGCATCCTCTCTTTCTTTTCGCTCAGACTCCTCCATCATTTCATCTGACATGTTTGTGACCGCGTTGTCTGTCTCCTTGAAAGTTGATTGTCGCTTTGATACTGTAGTCGCCCTTATATATGTGTCTGTGTGTGTTTGTGTGAGAGGGATTGTGCCGGTTCCTGATCGTTGCCTTCTCATTTACTGTGTACTTGCAAAATAAGCAGATAATTGCATTAACCAAACTCGTACCGCCTATTTTACAACATAAAGGTGGGTTTAACAAATGTGTTATGCAACATGTATCAGCGTGTAAACATCGCAAAACAAGTTGCATGACACAAATCTGTTGCACGCATCATGCCTCATCGTCCAAACAAAACCTGATGCGACAAAAAACACACAAAAAAACCGGTTACATGACACAAGTATTATGCAACATGTGTCGCCGTGTTTACCCACTACTAACTATCGGAATCTATTATTATAATGCACTTGCGAATATAACGTGACGTCTGATTGGATAACGCCAAAAACTTTCGACAGTATATCCTGCGATATGCTGTCGTCATTAAGAAACGTCACTCTTCATTTGTTAATGTCTAGTTTTACGTTGCTTAAACCGATTGTGTAGGATGCCAAGAAGTCCACTTTGTAAGGTAAAGAAAAGAAAAGAGTGCATTGAAAATTGTCATTTGGGGAGGTTAGTCGTCGGGGTTTTTTTTATAAACAATCGATTTACCCGCCAAAAATGTCAATTTTTAGTACAAATATCCCCTAATTATACACAGCATTTAAAGTTGAGCATGCTAAATTATTTTGAATTTATACTGCGTACGAAAACTATATAAGAAATCTAATGGGTATCGGGAGATAACAGCGTTTTTTCTTCAAATAATTAAAGCAGATATCGATTCTTTGATATCGCTGTAATGATCATTCTGCCTTTAAGTACGCGCAGGACGTACCTTTTAAATAGAAATATGTAAGTTCAGTTTGGCATAGATGTCACTTATCTTTTGACATGATTATTTGATTCATTTTGTTTTCTTTATTATAAAATTAATGAAACTAAATTTATATATTCGAGCACAGTTGCTCTGTAAATCGGTACGCTTGTAAATATTCCTATAGTAAATAATTTATAAGAAGTGTCTTGTTTTGCTAGATCTAATGTCCAAAGTGGTGTTTTAACCAACTGTTTACAAAGAACCGGATTCATTTTTACGGGTGCTCTTTCATTTTTTCTAGTTTAAATAATATCTCAGTCTCGTACATTTAGTTGGACGAATCCAACTGCCATGTCTCTTAAACATGCGTGTTTGCAGTTTCTTTTTGAACGAAGAGGGGAGAAGGCGTCTATAAGTTTTAGCTTGCTGTCTAATCACCCAACAAACTCAGGAATTGTACTACTGTAAATGTTAAAATGGAAATAGAATATTGTTTAAACTAACTTCCTGAACGTCGGTGATTTATTTTTATCACATGCTTTTACATTGTGGAAATACTTGAAATTCAAGTCTTTACTGTGAATGTGACTTTTAGTTTACAAACATTTTTACATGTAGCTGGTATTTTTATATTATTTATTTGTTTCGAAGTATCGAAATTTGTTGGCTTAGTCTCCTTACAATAAGCAGGCAGTTCGAAGCCAGAGTAACGGTAACGGATTTGTTGTGCAGTCTGAATTGCTCGGGCAGTATCTATGTATCAATGAATGTCACTATGGTCAGGGTGCTCCAAAACAAAAGGGTAACTCTACAAGTCAGTCTAATCTGGATCTTACAACTATTTTATATATTTTGAAATCTACCTGAGCTAAAGTAAAGTTTTCGAACGAACATCCATTTGTCGGAACGGCAGCTCACATGGAACGTCTTTTAAATATCTTTGAAGGCATCTGAGAACGAGGTACACAAAATGAACTAAGACCTGTGTGCCGTTGGCAACTTGATTGAAACATTTGTACGATAGGCTTTTATCCGTATTATAGCTTTATGCTCTGGAACCTCTACTTGAACAACCAAAATAAATGGATCAAAATCCGAACAAGATATAGCGTTACTCAAAATGAGTTGATTCAATTTGAAAAACCAAAACGTGTCAGGTCACAAAATAAGTGCTATAAATGACCCGTCAGGCCTGCACTGTTGAACAATGTAGATCCATTTTTTTTTCAACATCGTGCGCACTGGCAGTGGACATGATATATATGACAGCTACACTGATTATGACCGCGTATATAAAGATTCCAGTGCCAGGGCGTCCTATTGATTTGGATAATAGGAGCTGGCTATGCTTGCAGTAGATATGGGATAGCAGATGTTTGGACTTTTTTTTTACTCTCATCTATTTTATCTTCTATTTTCTCCTTCTCTCTGGTAGTTACTCGATGCAGACTGACGTACTGTTTCAAAGAGCTGTCAAAACCTAAACCAACCGAGACCACCAACATTCCTACGTATACATGCCCTTGGCGGTTTATGTTTCTGTTTCAAAACAATATGTTTACGCTTCTGCAAAATTGAATCCTAATTGTTGATAAATAGCTTGACTTATATCTGACGCTACATTAATATAAAAACCGAACTCCGTAATTGCTTAAGTAGCTTTCTCACAGAGATTTAAAGAAAGAAAATTAATCAGCTAATAGCTTCATTGTTAGTAATGTAGCTGAAACAGTGCAAATTACATGTCATTACAACTGCTACAGAACGCAAACTTGAGCTTGAAATAGTTTATAAAGTGCAAGATTTACACTGATTAGTGTGTAATAAAATGTTTATACTACAGTTTTTTTTCAGGCATACGGTGAATAATACGCCCGCTGCAGCTCGTGAATGGTCTTCCTGAACAGGCAGGCGAACTTGTATATGCTCAAGCCCCAGTCTCACTGTCCCTGTTTGGCATCCCCGGTAAGTCCCGGGTTGTGATACGGGTATTAATGAGGCAGTGACAACACAGTATTCTTTTTGTGGGGATGCGGGGAGTGATGAACTTCCTATTAATGTTCGAGTATGGAACTCACAACACGAAACCGAACTCAGTCAATTTATCGAACATCTCATAAAATATACTCAGCGTCAATGAAAACGCACCAGTTTGGAAATCATGGCTCATATGTTCTGTTAATGTTTGGATTTATGTAATAGACAATTTGGTTAATCTTTATTTTCTTGTATTGAGAACGAATGTTTGCAAATTACATTTCATTCATCAGTGGGTGCTATCAAGCGTGACGTCAATACTGACGTATTTGAAAACAGTCGATATCAAATGACTCATTTAAAGCGTAATAAATCCATATTTCGTGCTCTGCCAGACTCTTGATCGCAAATGAATTGTTTATTGGAAGGTGTCATCACATAAATTCCACTTTTCCTCCATTGAATTATGACGCGGTTTGGCGAATGAGGGTGACGTTATCCATGTAACGTCATGCTCTGGCTTCAGTTTTTCTTGATTTCAGAGCTTATGTTACACTCACAGCGTACCTTCAGGCAGAATGGCATCATTGGCGTAATAAGATGATCCGATATGATAGCTATACCCTGTTGATATAGTATGATCATTGAATTTAAGCAAAATTTTTACATTTTAAGACTGGTGCGTTTTCATTGACGATGAGTATACAATACTTTCTATGACTAATTGAAAGAGTAAGTACACTTCAGGAATGACTGAATCAGATCCCAAACCCTATCCCTAACATCAAAGGGAAAGATTGACAAAGACATCCCAACAAACAATAAATTACAAGTGATAAGCCGAGTCAGCAGCTCTTTCCCAAATAGGTGGCAACTCAGCTATCTTTACTTAACTAAATAATTTTGACCAACAGAAGGGTTACAGCATACTAAGCAAATTATACGAAAAAACATTTACAACTATTTTTACCTATTTTTCATTTTTATTATATGAGGGTTAAAATGAGAACACAATAAATTCAACAGCACCGAACATAAAACCAATGCAACCGCAACGAAAGTACCGCATTGGGACGGTCAGTAATAACTACTGGGGTTTAAACCGGTTTTACTGGGCCCAAACCTTCGACCTCACCCTGCGCCGCGGTTCACACAATTAGTTGGTAGTTCGGTTCGTATGGAGGTCCCCTAATCCATCAGAGAGTCATCACGGGCAACAATTAAAATCAAGATAAGACTGTGATGAAGCAAGGGTGAGGACTCGATAGCCAAAATGTGTTGAGACACCTGGAGATCCCTAGGGCGTCAGCAACACCACTGGAACACTGGAGCAAAAGACCACCAGTTGAACCCCGGTGGGCCAAGAACCAGCAAACATCCGGCCCCAACCAACTTATATATAGCTTTATGTAGGGGCTATCATAGAGTCTGAACCCCGACCCACCGGCAATTAAAGATGACACAGTGGTCAAAATATCATAATAACACAAATGTTGTATTATTGGTGTTTATATACAAATGTCATAGAATGATGTTCGACTCTATATTCAGAAGAAGGGTGCCTAAAACAAGACAAGACAAACATTAAACATTGACGTATTACGGACAAAACAATACTCAGGCAACTTATTCTGCTATAGGAAACAGAATAGAAATGCAACATACATGTATTACATGTACTGTAGAGTACTAATTGACTGGAATACTTTGACAGATGATACACAATGTAAACACCCAGGAAAACATGTGACAACGGACAAACTTAACTAAAAGCAATAAAATAATATCTTAAGGGAACTGCAGACTATACGGACGGACGAATTCATGTGCACTAAGTGCCAATATGGTCAATATGCAAAGTAATTAATCAATTAACGTACTACATACTTCGTTTGCAAATTCCTTCGTTTAACACAACATTTGGAAAACCGAAAGTAGAAAGTACAAATACACAATATACATGACCAAACCACGGACAGACATACCTGGCTAATATTTATGAATATCTGTGAAAGATATGATAAATAAATGGAGTGATAGGCTCTTGCTGACTGCGAAGTCAGCAAGGAACGTCTCCCACTAAAGATGGCTGATGGAATGATTTGAATTTGTGCGCATGAAAATGCAAATGTTAGAATGCAGATTAATTAACCAATCATTCGTCTCCTTACTTACAAGTTTGGATTATTTTACACGAGGTTGGATAAAAGGGAATCGCTGATTGGATAAAATAAGTTTAGGCTATTTTGAAAGGTTGAAAGGTCAATAAGGTCACGGGTAAAAATTGAGTTTATGGTATTGCGAAATACCGTACAGAGGAGAGGTAGTAACACTGAATGGAGCAGGAGTGGCTAAAAACACCAAAATTCACCTCTATGACATTCTCCTCTGCTTTGAGAAAAATGTCTCCTGACATTTTCAAACTAATGAAATGCTGAGAATCTTATTGGATAGTAATATATTTAATATTCACAAAACCAACTATCCATATCACAGATTGCTTATTTGAAAATAATTCTAATTCTCAAGGATTTCAAATCATGAAATCAACACTCAAGCACTGTTCTATTTACAAATACAAATGCAATAGATATAGAATTACTGCCTACATATAAATTGTATAAAATTACGCCCCTTTTGTATTTTTCGTATAGTAATTTCATATAAGCTTTATGTCCGCTCCATATCTCTAAAACGGTTTAAGATTTCTTCATAAAAGTTTGTATAAATATAAAGCACTATCAGACGATGTGCAGAGAAAAAGAACCATAACCCTGTTTTCATTTTAGACAGAATTATGTCCCTTTTTATTTTTCATATAGTAATTTACACATAAGCTTCTTGTCCGCTCCATATCTCGAAAACAGTTAAGATTTCTTCATGAAAGTATGTTTACATATAAAGCACCATCAGATGATATGCAGGGAAAAAGAACCATAACCCTACTTTCATTTTTAACAAAATTACGCCTCTTGTATTTTTCATATTGTTATTTTGTAGTAAATTCGTGTCCACTCCATATCTCCTTAACCTCTTGAAAGATTTTTTTGAAACTTGAGTCCAATGTTTACCTTATCGAGGCAACTTGCAGAACTTGTATATCAATAATGTCCGACTAAGGTTAAGGTCACACTTAGAGGTCAAAGTTCAAAAGGTAACATTATTTGTCAGCTCCATATCTCAAAAACCGTATAAGATTTCTTCATATATGAAGCCTCATCAGACAATGTGCAGAGAAAAAGAACCATAAACCTTCTTTCAGTTTTGACGGAATTATGCACCTTTGTATTTTTCAAATAGTCATATCGTGTCTGCTCCATATCTTGAAAACCATTTAAGATTTCTTCATGAAAGTTTGTACAAATATCAGACGATATGCAGAGAACAAGAACCATGACTCTGTGACTTTCAGTTCTGATACAATTATGCCCCTTTGTAATTTTTGTCTAGGAATTTCATATTAGCTTCGTTTATTTTGTAGTTTTATATCTGCCTTATTATTGAAGATTTAAGCTACTGGCAAAAGTTCTGTCATCTCTTGTTGTCTTTCCAACTTTAAGCCCCAACGGGCGTATATTGCTCCGCTCAGCGGAGCTCTTGTTACACTGTGTTTTAACTTTTCTGCACCAAACACAAGGAATGTACTTATTAGTGTTCTGCATCTGTCGTCACAACAGAGATTTTAATTTTCATACAATGAATGTATTATATTAGCTATTTCTGAAAACATGTCTAAAGTAACGCATTTTTTAACATCAGAATGTCTGAATGTATTTTCGTATTATGTACTCATAATAAAAATATAGAAAACATATTTAGGTCCAAGCTAGGATTGTGGAAGGTGAATTAGTTGGTCTTACTTTCTTCTTTTCAAACACCGGCTGCTGCAAAAAAAAAGTAATTTCACGATTAAACAGGTTGTCGTCTAAATAGTCGACATATCAATGCAAACATGGAGGCTGGAAATGAAAATGAGCCGCGACACAAGAAATCCAACAAAGTGGTTGTGCGCCGAGCGCAGATTCAGATCAGCATTGGGCATCTGACAAGTCCGATCAGAATTTTTGTTAAGCGCTTAAAGGGTAGATAAGGGTCTAAGCTACCTCCACGCGGACAGCGAAGACACTGATCAGACTGGGCGGATGTCCAGGCTGATCAGAGTCTGCCCTGGGCGCACAACCACTTTGTTGGTTTCTCACGTCGCAGCTCATTACTGGTGTTTTATAGTATAGACAACTTTCTGAGCTTCTATTTATAGCACTGCTACTCAGCACCAGGAGTCAGCTGATTGACTGGGGGTAAAAAAGTGTAAACAAACCGATGATAAACCTATAATTTCCTAGCATTGAACACAGCATCATTAAGATTTGAGTGCATTATTTAAGCAAAGGACATGCAGCCAGAAATATTAACACACTGATAGATCACAGTTCCAGATTCATTTCAATTATTTATTAGTGATATAAAATGGTATGTTTTTGGAATATTATGGCAGTACATGTCACGGTGGGACATGTATTAACCAAGTTGTGATTTTCTTGATTAGAATATGCTAAAATATTAAATAATGACGACTTAGCTATCTATCTAGATCTATCTATATATCTATATAGGAAACTCTAAAACCTTGCCAGACATTTGTTTTAATTAAAGGTCAGTGGCTGAACAATGCCAAACTGTGGCCAGATTATTTGTTACCCTGATATATATACAACTATTTTGTTGACAGTAGCAGCTTTTATTCAAAGGATAAATTTAAATTCTATAATTCTGGAAGGATATGAATACTTCACTGACCGGCCTGTACAGCGATGTACAGTTATGTTTCATGACCCAGAAATGGGTGACCTTGCATATAGATTAATGGCCGATGTTTTGCCCAGTCAAAGTGGAAAGAAAGATGACCTGTACCACACATACCTCATTATACCCCACCATACGAAGTGTCATGAGGATTATAGTTTTTGTCATTCCGTTCTTTCGTTCGTCCGTCCGTTCGCGAACTTTACGTCAAAGTTTTGCCACATTTAAACATTCTAGGATTGCTCATATCTCTGTAACCACACATAGGATTCTTTTCATATTTAGTTCATGATATCTCTAAAGTTGTACTTTTGTTATAAACTATCTAGGCCCCTGGGTCAGACTCCAGGGAGTGGCCAGGGGCCAATAATTAGGACTTGAGCATTTTCATTATGTCAAAGTTTTGCGTTAAACCTTTTTGATTGCTCATATCTCTGTAAATGCATTGAGGATTTCTTCCATATTTGGTTCATAATATCTCTATAGCATTGTTTATAATGTGGACTACCTAAGCTGCTGGGTCAGGATCGTGGGTGGGGCCAGGGGTCAATAATTAGGACTTGTCAATTTCTTGTAGGTTTTTTGCTCAAAGTTCTAATATATGTGAACGGAACTCAATGATGCATGAATAGGTTTATTTCATTCTATTTTTATTATATGGATGCTGCTGCTGACCTAAGGTCAAGGTCATGGAATTGCAATTTTGTACATGTATAACATTTGTATTGAAGTTTTGAGTAGAGTAAAGGTATGCTTTCATAAGGTGAGCCCCTCCTCACTTGCTCTAGTTGTCGGTAAAACTGGAGAAATTCACACAGCACATTGTACTTGCATGGCTGGGAATGTTAGGCTACTTATTTTTGTTTGCAGTGTGAATGTATGATATTTAGCATGTATCATAAATATGCGCCACAACATGACAAGACCAACAAAATGAGTGTGCGCACAGCGAAGACTCAGATCAGCATTCAGCTTGGGCATCCGCCTAGACCGATCAGAGTCTTCGCTGTCTGCACGAAGAAACTTTGGGCCCTTAACTACCTACTGAGCGCACAGCGAAGACTCTGATCCGACTGGGTGGGTATTGTGGAGGGTATTGTGGAATTTTATGCAAAGAAATTCCCCTTTCCTTATTTTGTTTATTTGAACATCCTGCCATGCAGCTGCTATTCACCATTGTTGGTGATTTTATTACACATTCTACTGCTGCAGTTTCACTGATAGTTTAATTGTGGGGGATGACCTTTTACCCCCACTAAATTATTCATGAGAAACAGCTGTGTTTACCTGTTCTGCAGAAAGTTGTCTATACACTCATATGCATTGCTTCAGCTTCAAAATAAGAGACGTTAACATATACTCATTAACAAAAACTACCTCACTATTAATCGTATGCATGTTCACAAACATCCTAGGTGTAAGCTTAATAGAACAAGTGCGCTGGTTATGGCGAAACACAAAACATAAAAGACCCCGAAATACTCAGTCCAACAACGAGTTCATAC
Source organism: Ctena decussata (assembly GCA_963989385.1). NCBI lineage: Eukaryota > Metazoa > Mollusca > Bivalvia > Lucinida > Lucinidae > Ctena > Ctena decussata. The sequence goes on along the minus strand of OZ022499.1, from coordinate 116,581,942 downwards.
ACCCACCTTCACTATCTACTTGATAAGAGATTTGAACGGCACTTTTTATGTCGTTTTCTTTTGTTTGATGAATAGCTAAACTTTTTTGACATATTTTGTTTCTAATAAAAAATGAGATTGTAACTTGTATCACTCACAAAATTTGAGAAAGCAATAGGGAACTTATAATGGCGCTGGATTGGAGAGCAAACAGTGAGAGCAAACAAGCTAACCTTTACCACTCCATGATTATGAACAGTAATGCACGAGTCACAGGGTACACCGAGATCGGATTTCTCTGGTTTGTCATCCTTGCTACAAGATAAACACACATGTGTAGTGTCGAATTATAAAAACCAAGCAGTGCTGGGATAAAAGAAACACATGGTAAAAGATACTCTTCGCAAAAAGTTAAGCATTATTTAAAGATACCATAAGAATTTAATTCTTACCCCCAATGGGAAAATAAATGTATTTGTCATTAATGCCAACGCTGAAGCATTGCAAAAACACCAGATTTAAATTGATTCTGAGCCTAAGACCTGCACAAAACAGTACAAGCGCAGAAGTCATTGTAATTAATGCATATTTCTGAGAGAAAAAAGGGGGGATCGCTTTGATGTTTAAGCAGGAATTTCGTATTTGCCAGGAACTCTTAGAATTACACATCCTGAAACTGGTAGAACATAAACAGGCAAGTCACTCACAGTGCGTTTCACAAAAAGGTTCGTCCTCAAAATATGCATTTTCAGGCTTTAACATCTGTGTTTGTTTTGTGCATTTATTAATCAAAATCAATTCGAACATGTTTTTAACACAGGTCATGTATTTGTTTTAATGATAACATGCATTTATTTTCCAAGGAAGTTAGATTTAAGAATTAATGTTATTTGATAATTTTTTATAACATTGACGTTTACATATTATTTAATGCTTCACCTTTTGGCGAAGAGTTTATATGATAGCTCTGGTATATTGAAATTCGAACAATACTGTATTTGCTTGCCGTAAACTTTGATAATACATTTGATGTCATGGGTATATACTAGTTATATAAGATGTAGAAAACTAATCTATTGTTCTCAGATTATTAAAACTACTCATTTAGAGCGTAATATAACAGTATTTTCAACGCAAACATACACATCCCCAAAGAGCAGACGAAACATATCATATAGCTGTTGGTTTCAAACTGGAAACTTTAATCGGTATAAATTTGGTTTTGATTAAGCTTTTTTCACTTCACTTAGTCTGCAATTATACGCACATGCAGTTGTTTGTATCTTACTATGCGGCGGTAGTAGTGTTGCGGAAGGTGGATGAATGGTGTTAATCCCCGAGAGAAGCCTAAGTGTTTCTTTCATCTAAGACTGACCAACTGTTGGCCTGTAAAAATGTTAAAGTGGCGGTTTACTTACTAATAGGCCTTTTCCTGCATCACGGATAGTGGGCAACATTTCTTATAACTACAACCACCTCCTATCTACAGAGAATCTTGATTCCAGAAGTTGAACTGATGAAAAAAGTAGCTATTTCTAAAATGCTTAACCATTTATAAGGCACACGTATTACTAAATGGATGTATTTATTATATAAATGTGAGGCAGGTTTAACTGTATTACACAGAAGTAAAAACTACATTACTACGTACATACAGATGTGTAAGTGAATTAATTTAACCTTGAAAAAATAGACTCCTAATTAACTTATATAACTTTCTAAAACAAATGGAAACATGCTATTGTTTTTAGCTCACCTGTCAAGGTGAGCTTATAGTATAGACTTGGTCCGTCGTCCGTCGTCGTCGGCGTCGGCGTCGTCCACAATTTTACACATCTTCTTCTCAGAAACCACTGGGTGGATTGAAGCCAAATTTCATATGGAGCCTTAACAGGATGGGGGAAAGAAAGTTTATATATTTGGTCCCGGTCACATGACCAAGATGGCCGCCACGCCCATATATGGTAAAACCCTTCAAAAATCTTCTTCTCCAGAACCAAAAGGCCTATGACCTTGAAACTTGGTATGTAGCATGGGGCATGCGGGCCCATCATAATTTATATAAATCATGACCTTGTGATGACCTTGACCTAATTTATGACATGGTCAACTTTGGTACGTTAGGCTTTTATATGGGTAAACGCTTATACGGTGGATTTCTCAGAAACTATTTAAGTCTTAAGGTACAATACTTGGTATACATGGTCGACTAAATGACCAGATGAAGATATTATGTCACTAAAGGTCAAGGTCATTCCGTCGGACCATCCGTCGTCAAGATTTTCAAACATCTTCTCCTCTGAAACCACTGGGCCGATTGAAGCCAAATTTCATATGGAGTCTCAATGGGATGGGGGAACGAAATTTTATACCCGGGGTCTGGGTCACATGACCAAGATGGCCGCCATGCCTATATATAGTAAAAACCCTTCAAAAATCTTCTTCTCCAGAACCAAAAGGCCTATGACCTTGAAACTTGGTATGTAGCATCGGGCATGCGGGCTTATCAAAATTTATACAAATCATGACCTTGCCTTGACCTTGACCTAATTTACGGCATGGTCAACTTTGGTATGTTAGGCTTTTATATTGGAAAACGCTTAAACAGTGGAGTTCTCAGAAACTATTTTAGTCTAAGGTACAATACTTGTTATACATGGTCGACTAAATGACCAGATGAAGATATTATGTCACTAAAGGTCAAGGTCATTCCGTCGGACCATCCGTCGTCAAGATTTTCAAACATCTTCTCCTCTGAAACCACTGGGCCGATATACTGGCAGGTGAGCGATCGTTGCCCTTGGGCGACTTGTTTGTGTATTGCTTGCTTTCAAAGATTTATCTACTATCATCACTGCAGCTGGTGTTCTGCCGTGAGGCAGGCGCCGTACATCATCATAGTGCATATTATTTTTTGTGGTCCTTTGGGATCAAGGAGATCATTTTGAAAGTAGAGTTCTGCTTGGGCCGGTGCTAGGGGGCGTTGCTAGTGTTACATATTTCATTACTAGTTATGATTTAATAAAACGAGACTGCTAGTTTTATTTCTTTGGTGTATTCCTTACTTCCAAAGGATCTAACAACTCCAGGGGCCGTATTCATGAAGCCACTTAAGCCGTTGCTATGCTGTTGCTAAGGCTAAATATCTATAAAGGAGATTCCCTACAACTATGAAATTTGGTCTGGAGGAACAGTCTTTGTAAGACTGTTCCTCCAGACCAAATTTCATAGTTGTAGGGAATATCCTTCAAAGAAATTTAGCCTTAGCAACAGCATAGCAACGACTTAAGTCGTTTTATGAATACGGCCCCAGACTTATTCTTTCTTATCTGTTCGACCTGGTGATTTTTAAAAGACTTGCAAAAAATAATTTAAAGGACACTGTTCTTAATTCACTGAAGTACCTTCAGGCCAAAATGCATTTTCAATATTGATGGTTATTTATTTTAGGTTTTGGCTCAACAAATTACCCTATGATCGTTTCTTATATTAACCCTTTTTGGCACTGACAAATCACAAACTCTGGAACTCTAAATTATGAAAACAACAAAAAAACGTTTGGGAAAGATTTGTTGTATTTTCAGCATTTTGTGCAGAGTTTTGAATTCGCACCTACTCAGTGATTATATCCACCTAAAATGGGCGGGGTAGTGCCATAACGTCTATTTTCAAAACGTCTACTCCCAAAACGTCAACTCTCTCAACGTCTACTCCCATCTGGTCTACTGTGCCAAAACGTCTACTCCCATTTGGTCTACTATGCCAAAATGTCTATTCCCTTTTGGTCCACACATAAAGTAACTATGAATTTTAACTAGTATTTGGGATAATTGTCACTGGTGTTAACGTATTATCTAGTGATGTATAGGGTAGAAGGGATGGTGTTTTGGACTTAAAATATAAATATGGGTGCATCCAGCAAGCAGTTTTTGTGAACCTACTATGTACGTGTAACATTTTTTCCGCAATTTAACAGAAAATGTATTGTGAACTGCCGAAACATTGAAATGTGAGGTCATACAAATTTTGTTTCCAGTCTGAAGAAAATTTAACATTGACCTTCAGTTAGCAGTAGACCAGTGAGTTAGCAGTTCATCTCTTTGTGGTTCAATTTAGCAATCTGGAGATATTTCTGCGTTTTTAATTGTCAACATATATTTCTGTACCATAAATATTGCCTTGAATAATCATTAGTTAAAACGACAGGGTAGACTAAACCAGATTAGATATTTTGGCCTAGTAGACCAAATAGGGGTAGACGTTTTGGCACAATAGACCAAATGGGAGAAGACGTTTTGGGAGTAGACGTTATGGGAATAGACGTTTTGGGAGTAGACATTATGGCCCTAATTCAAATTGGCTACCATTAAGAAAACAATCTGAAACCACACCTCATTTTCAAATGTTTTTAAATGTTTGAAAATAAAGCAATCTACACTCCAATAATGTTTTAAATACACTTGCATATTGAAAATAAAGCAATCTTCACTCCAATAAGGTTTTAAATACACTTGCATATATTGAACAAAAACAGCAATAGATTTTAAGTTTGGCTTTGTTAAACTTCCTATTTGATTAAATTGCTTTGGTCTTATTTAAAAAATAGCTTTTGACATGTTTAATTGAAGATAAATACAATCATGAAAGAAAATCTTACTTGGCCCTTCACAAATAGAATTTAAAATATGAACATTGTAACGGAAATAATTAGTTCTCTTTTACTGTCATTTACGACGAAAAGGCTCTGTACAGATGCATTATATTACCAGATAAATACCAGCCATACCAAAACCAAAGGGCCCTTAGCTTAAGGAGAACGGGTAAACCATGTCTTTTGTTCTTGCTTTTTATGCCCCCATGACGATAGTCAGGAGGCATTAAGATTTGCCCCTGTCTGTCCGTCCGTCTGTCTGTCCGTCACACTTTAGGGTATAGAGTTTGTGTAATCAACTTCTCCCACAGTTTTCAATGGATCATTTTTAAACTTTGCATACTTATTGTGAATATATTGAAGATGTGCATGTGGGTTTTTGGTGGAGCTAAAATTAATTTTGACAGAATTGTGGCATTTTGAACTTAGTCATTTTAGGCAAATTTGTGCACTGTAGAGTATGGAGTTTGTGTAATCAACTCCTTCCAGAGTTTTCAGTGGACCTTTTTCAAACTTTGCATACTAACTGAGGACATATTAAAGATGTGCATGTGGGTTTTTGGTGGAGAGAAAATTAATTTTGACAGAATAATGGTCTTTTGAACTTAATCATTTTAGGCAAATTTTTGCAGTGTAGGGTATGAAGTTTGTGTAATCAACTCCTCCCCCAGTTTTCAATGGACCTTTTTCAAACTTTGCATACTTACTGTGGACAAGCATGTGGGCTTTTGGTGAAGCTAAGATTAATTTTGACAGAATTATGGCCTTTTGAACTTAATCATTTTAGGGAAATCTTTGCACGGTAGGGTATGGAGTTTGTGTAATCAACTCCTCCCCTATTTTTCAATGGACCACTTTCAAACTTTGCATACTTACTGTGGACATATTGAAGATGTGCATGTGGGTTTTAGTTGGAACTAGAATTGATTTTGACAGAATAATGGCCTTTTCAACTTAGTCATTTTAAGCAAATTTTTGCATCGTAGGGTATGGATGTAATCAACTCCACCCACAGTTTTCAATGGATTGTTTTCAAACCTTGCGTACATGCTGTGGATATATTGAAGATGTGCATGTCGGATTTTGTTGGAACTAGAAGTAGTTTTGACAGAATTTCGACCTTTTAAACTTAGTCATTTTAGTCATTTTAGGTATATGTTTGCATTGTAGCATAAGTACTTTGTGTAATAATCAACTCCTCCCACAATTTTCAGTGGCTCTTTTGTAGACATTGTAGGCTTGTTGAGGACATAATAAAGAGAAAGATGTGCATGCGGGGTTTGATGAAAAAAAAGGAATAGAAAATTAATTTTTAAGGAATTATGGCCTTTTAAACTTAGTCATTTTGGGCTGCAATTTTGCACTAAAGGGTACGAAGTTTGTGTAATGTTTTCAGTGGGTGTGTGAATAGTATTTGTGCTTGAAAGTAATGTATGCATGTCCTATGACAGGTGCTGCATGGGGGCATCATTAGTGTCTTACAGACACAAAGTTCTAGTTTTAGCTAGTTTTGCAAATATGAAGCAACCTTTAATGATCCCTTTTTATATATTTATTAGTAATTTATTGATTAGATATATATATATATATTATTCAAAGGATTGGACATAGGCTATGCCTCCCCTCTTAGGCAGAGGACAAATATAGGCATAGCCTACGTCCAGTCCTTTGATTAATATATATATGCTTCCAGTTTGATTCCCTGGCTAAAGTATGTTCTGATCGCTCAGGTAGGAATGGGCTCTTAAGGAGCTCCCGAGCAGGGTTTTAAAGTATAATTGACAGCCCAGCAGGCACATAAGATTAAAAATACCTAGAAGTTACCTTGATTCACAGTCGTAACGTTGAATCAGGGTTGATTCAAGCACGATCAAATCTTGTATGCCCAGTGGGAGAGTTGCTTCCTTGAAAGTGTTCGAATTCAACTTGACACCACGTCCCCTTAACTCTTTTCTTACTGTAGCGTACAACAAAAAAATCGGACCACACTATCTGACCGCGCAGGCTGATTTGAGTGTAGATGTTTGCACACTCCCAAATTTTCATTTTCTCAAGCCCCGGCTCATATATAAGCATTTGAATAATGAAAAGAACATACGATTAATATTTATCGTCTTTGATTCAGATATCTTAAGGGTACTCACTGAGATAATTGATATATGCAAGTACTTATAAAATGAATCAAAGCACGGAAAAGTGAAATCGGAAATTTCATTCGAAATAAGGCTCACCATTAAAAATAATATAACGACAGTAGTTTGTGCAGCAGTATATAGTAGATGAGAGGCAACTTAATCGAATTCCACATCCTGCCTCGATCATCAAATAAGCCGCGACACGACAAAACCAACAAAGTGGTTATGTGCCCAGCACAGAGTCAGATCAGCCTGGGCTTCCGCCCAGGCAGATCAGAGTCTTCGCTGTACGCATGGGGGTAGCTTAGACCCTTAGCTAGCGTTTTTGAGCTTAGCAAAGAGTCTGATAAGACTGTGTGGATCTCTAGGCTGATCTGAGTCTGCGCTTGGGAAAAAAACAATAAAGATGGTACCCAAAGCAAAACCTAACAAGTGAAAAGCATATAGATCAGATCTTTCTAGCAGATGGCTGCGAGGCTATCCAAAATGTACAAAAAGTCAAAGACTAATAGAAAGCGGATAAAAAATGACAGTTATAGAAATACGAAGTATAAGCACTGCCTTGGAACGGCTAGCATTCGTAGCTTAATGTAGACGCGATTTACTCTGTCTATTTAAGTTTCCAATGAATGGTGTCTTTAGAGGCAAACGCGATTATTTTTTATACAGTTTTGATGTTTAAACGACAACGTATGATTCTGTTTCCTATTAAACCCAGGACAAAATACGGAATATCGATGATCGCGGCTGCACATTCTGTTGATATTTGTAAACGGGTTCAGATTTCGGGATTGGATTATTCAGTCATATATGACAGATCATGGAGAGTTGGTACAATCCCGAGCCTAAGTCAACGTCAGCGTTGGCGTCCACACCAACGTTAAAATTTAGCGTTATTAGGGCTCATATTTTTGAAAACCAAACCGTGCATTTTTCTTTACATTTGGCAAAGCTATTGGTCTTAAATTTTAAATTATCCTGCTTCCACCCTCAACGGTCACCCTGTGGACAGGGTCACTGATACGTCCCAACCATTGTTGTTTTTTTTTACGTACGGTGCTGTCCGGTAAAATTGCACACTTAAGACATATGATGGATAAATTTATTCATGAGAAAACAATACAGAAATAAAACTTACCGTCAAGCAGTAGCTATGGCTTAACCACTCAAACATAAAATAATCAATCGGCGCAATTTTTAAGCTCATGTCACGGAAGATGAGCTAAAAACTTGACACCCTAATAAAAAAAAAACGAAGAGCAAATTTGTCGCTATTGGAATCAACTGTTTTTTACCTTTGAAGATGTTAGTTGACACACCAATAATTATGTCAACAATTTTATATAGCCTCGAGCGTAAGAAATAGCGTAAGAATTTGTTATAACCATCACTAGCCCCGTTAGGAGACATAGAGGTCAAGGTCATAGACCTAAAGTTATGTTAATAGTTGGCCGTTTTCTGACTTTTTGGACACTTGACATTTTCCAAACCTAATGATAGATTTTGTTTATATTTACATGTACTTGACACCAGATGTTGGTCTAAAGTTTACTGTAGTACCATCCCCGCTAAACCTAATAATATGCTTTGTTTATATTTTCATGTACATGACAACAGATGTTGGTCTAAAGTTTACTTTAGTACCATCCCCGGCAAACCTAATGATATATTGTGTTTCAATTTTAATGTGCATAACAACAGATGTTGGTCTTAAGACTACCTTAGTACCATCCCCGCCCCAATTTAACATTGGATGCATAAGTGTTATTGTTTCTACGATTTCAGAAAATCCAGAGTCAACTATGGTTTGAGGGCTGGATTTGGATTTTGATTGTTTCAGTTCCTGGTCTTTGCATACTTTTTACTTTAATCGAATGTTATCCTCAATGCGATCCCCGTCCCTGGGTGCGACCTAGACCGCGGACTTAGAAGTTAAAGATTTACTTGATTTTTTTTATATATAATGGACACACGGGTCATCAGGCAGGTATTCTTCCAAGTGGCAGGTTTCATTTTCTATTCTTTTGTTTCTTTTCTTACACGAAAAAGCAATTACAAAATATTATTTGCAGCCACCTTGAAACAGGAATATCTGGGGCCGTATTTATAAAACGACTTAAGTGGTTGCTATGCTGTTGCTAAGGAAAACTCTCTATGAAGGAGATTCCCTACAACTATGAAAGTTGCTCTGGAGGAACAGTCTTTCTCAGACTGTTCCTCCAGAGCAACTTTCATAGTTGTAGGGTATCTCCTTCACAGAAATTAAGCCTCAGCAACAGCATAGCAACCACTTAAGTCATTTTATGAATACGGCCCCTGAACTCCCATACTAGTACAGATTAACCAATACAGCTTCTTAATGTATCCTCCGATTGATCGAAACTGTCCTTTTTCATTTTTAGATAGAAGCTGTTGTGCTGTAAACACGGATGTTAAATACAAGTTATTTGAATATATGCTACAAGTTAATTGTGTTACTTTTATGAAAAAAATGTATTGGAGTTATTTTGAAGAAGTGAGTACAATATTTGAAGATAGCGCATCATATAGCTTGTGTTTGTCATAATGTAGAACCAGTGCCGATGCGATGTTATTTTAAACGTTGTGTGCACGATGGAAAGACAGTCTTGCGTGTTCGTCCAGTGTTTGTGCATTAGACCAACACAACACTAACTTGTTTTTATATTGTCATATTATTACAAGAGTTCACTGCCTCAGTCGTTTTGCGGCTAAAGCATGTATTTGGCAATGCTGCCGTCAATCTATATCTCAAATGCAAGATGTTGGAAGCATTATTACCTGTTCCACAAGTCTTCGAAAATATGAGAAACTTTCGTAGCAGAGTTGTTTCCAACTATGGTTTGAGGGCTGGATTTGGATTTTGATTGTTTCAGTTCCTGGTCTTTGCATACATTTTACTTTTTACTTAGCTTGAAATCTGTGCTTTGTTTTGATACGCCGCATGGGAAAATGTGTCTGAATCGTCTAGTTATATAGCTTATTATTAATTTAAATCTTTTAATACACAGATTCATTTATGCATCGCTTTTCGGTCCACGTCTTATGTGTCTTGATAGAACCCCAAAGATTCTCACTGTGGGCAAGGTCTTCGTCACATAATATCAATTAGAACCTATCGAAGCTTATATGTGCGCGTACTCTGCACGGATATGAGTTGACATTTTGACAAAGAGCTCTTGCACTTGCTTGAAGTACGAATCGAAGTGTCGTTAGAACAGGGAAGATGAGGACTTGGAAGTGATGCATAGCTCATTCGTGAGGGAAATAACCGGCTGATGTAACATAAGAAAGTAAGGGTAAAATTGTTTTACACTGACATAAACGAAGATTCACTTACAACATCGCCATTTTCCCTCGGAGCGCATTTGAACCAGGTGATCCCTTCATCTTATTTTGAATTTTCTGCTTCTTGATAGTGTATGAGCCGATGTATGTATGCATATATTGTATATAGAAACGCATGTTAAATAAGACAGACAAATGGGTTTGTTTCATTACTATTAAAGTTTGACTTCAAAGGTAAAAAGAGTGGCAATGATCTGGAATCGATACAATCAAATCCCACATTCCGTTCTCAAAACCAATAGGGAAAGAAGCACATACACACAGAAAGTGACACAAGTTTACGAAAGACACGCACAGTAAACCGAATGAGCAACTCTTTCCCAAACAGATTGTCATTGAGCTTCCCCAATAACAGCATCATTATCTTGTTTACTTACTTTATATTTTAGTTACAAAACAAAACAGAAGGCAGATTGGGCAGCAATACGGGTGACCAAACCGCCAGAGACCATAGACAAGCGCTCAAAGCACAATTTAACATCAAGGAACCGCAACAGAAGTACCGCCTTGGAACGGCCAGCAAAAGATAACTGGGGGCTTAAACATGTTTTACTGGGCCCAAACCTCGCCCTCTGCTTCTGCAGTGGTTTGAAACATTGTTAGTTGTTTGGTCCGCATGAAAGTTTCCTAACTCATCAATGAATCATCACCGGAAACAAACAAATCACAGATACGTCCTGTGATGAATCACAGATGAGGACTCAACGAAAAGAACGTATTGCGACACCAGGAGACCCCTAGGAAGTCAGACAACAGCACTGAAATACCGGAGTAAAAGAAAACTATCAGTTGAACCCCGAATAACCAAGCAACAGACAAGGCAAACATTGGCCCCAACCAACTTAATGAAGTAGCTTTATGTCGGGCCCATGATTGAGACTGATGCCTTGACCAACCAGCGTGCAATTAAAGAGGGAAGCAAAGTGTTTAACCATAATTGGGTTAACCACTAAAAATGCAGACTGTAGCATAACATTTATATCATACCCAATACTTTGTAACGAACGATAATTTTCGTGAACGGATAAAAAAAAATCGGACTACCTACAATTTTTTTGAATTTATAGTCAAAATCACCATAAAATTCTTGTTCCGATAGGCCCTTTGGAAAATACTTTTTAATCCAACATTGAATTTAGAAACCAATTCATAGTGTCGGCGAAAGAATTTGAAAATGCTTTTCGAAGTTTATGATACCTATAGCCCTGTTGGAGAAGCCTAGCAGTTAAAATTTTATTACTTAGTATTTGTTTTGAGTCTTGTTTTTTAAAACTTGTAGCCAAGATTTTTGTCATTAAAAATTGGTCAGTGTCTTCATTTAAGATATCTAAGTACACTTCCATGTTTCCCGCCATTTTACGAAGATGGGCAACATTTTGTAACTTCCAGCTTGCTTTCCTCGATGACGAAACCCTTCCAAACTGGGGTCTACTTTTTAATAAAAGACTTTGCTTAAATATTTTCTTTAAGAGCTGGGGCCGTTTTTGTAAAATGACTTAAGTGGTTGCTATGATGTTGCTATGGCTCGATTTTTATGAAGGAAATTCCATACAACTACGAAATTTGCTCTGGAGGAACAGTCTGAAAAAGACTGTTCCACCAGAGCAAATTTCATAGTTGTAGGAAATCTCCTTTATAGGAATTAAGCCTTAGCAACAGCATACCAACGACTTAAGTGATGTTATAAATACGGCCTCTGACTTTTTTAAAGGAGGTAAAATGACAGAGTTGCTTCCACTGAAAGTATAGCCATTTCTTGGGTCATTATTGATTGCTAATTTTAAGTATAAGATATATTGAGTCGGCACATATTTTGTTAGATATATCTTATGTTGTGTACTGTCCAGCTAAGATACTCGGAATGTTAACAGACTCAATTATTTACCGATAAGTTGGACTGTTGCTTGTGATAATATATACCGTCTAAGTAATGCTTGCCACGACAGCTTTGCAAAGAAAATGTTGCTGGTTCGAATTAGGAGAACCAAATGAAATGTACTTTTGTTTATTTTCATTTCCCTTTTTGTTAATTTTTGTTTTATTCCATTTTATTTATTAATTTTTTTTATTCTGGTTTATAAACTATCGAAGCTACTTTATGTCTGTATTAATAAGACAGCGAATTGGATGCATGTTATCATTTTACGAAAAAAAAAAAGTTTTAAACTCTCTGTTTCATGTTTCATTCCATAACTGCATAACAAACATTTGTAATTATGTCTCCCCCCGAAGGGGTCGGAGACATGTTGTTTTTGCCTTGATCGTCTGTCTGTCTGTCCGTCACAAATCGTGTCCGCTCAATAACACTGTAGCCGATTGAGATAATTTCACGAAACTTGGTACAAAGATAAAGCATCATCAGACAACGTGCAAAGAGCAAGACCCGTAACTCCATCCATTTTTTATGGAATTATGTCCTTTTGTAAATTTTAGTATAAAAAGCATGTCCGCTCCATAACTCTGTATTAAATTGAGATAATTTCATGAAACTTGGTACAAATTTAAAACATTATCCGACAATGTGCAGAAAGCAAGACCCATAACTCCACCTACATTTATTATGGATTTATGCCCCTTTCTGCTTTTTAGTATGGAAATCGTATCCGCTTCATAGCCCTGTAACCGATTTGAGATAATTACACGAAACTTGGTACAAAGATAAAGCATCATCAGACGACGTGCAGAGAGCAAGACCCGTAACTCCACCTACATTTTTATGGAATTTTGCCCTTTTGTAAATTTTAGTATGGAAATCGTGTCCGCTCCATAACTCTGTAACCAACTGAAATAATTTCACGAAGCTTGGTACAAATATAAAACATAATCAGATAATGTGCTGAAAGCAAGACCCGTTACTCCACTTACATTTTTATGGAATTATGACCCTTTGTAAATTTTAGTATGAAAATCGTGTCTGCTCCATAACTCTGTAACCGACTGAGATAATTTCATGAAGCTGGGATCAAATATAAAGTATCGCCAGATGACATGCAGAGAGAAGACCCATAACTCCACCTACATTTTTTATGGAATCAAGCCCTTTTGTAAATTTTAGTTTGGAAATCTTGTCCTCGCCATCACTCTAAAACTATATTAGATACTTTCATGAAAATTAGTACAAATATAGAGCATCATCAGAGGATGTGCAGAGAAGAATCATAATTCCACCTACATTTTTATGGAATTATGCCCCTTTGAAAATTTTAGTATGGAAATTGTGTCCGCTCTATAACTCTGAAACTATATGGGATATTGTTGCAAAACTTAAAAAAATATGAAGCATCATCAGACATTGTGCAGAAAACAAAAACTGTACCTCCATCTACATTTTTACGGAATTATGCCTCTTTTTATATTTAAGTATGGAAATCGTGTCTGCTCAATAACTCTGTAACTGATTGAGACAATTTCCTGAAACTTGGTACAAATATAAATCATCATGAGACCACATGCAGAGAACAAGAACCATAACTCAATCTACATTTCTAGGAATTATGCCCCTTTGTAAATTTTAATATGGAAAGGGCGTCCGCTCCATAACACTGAAACTAATGAGATATTTTCGCAATACTTGGTACAAATATAAAGCATCACGACTTGATTGGCAGAGAAAAGGAACCGAAATTCTGCTTATATTTTCTACAGAATTACTTCCCTTTGAAAAATTTAGTATGGAAATCGTGTTTGCTCCATAACTCTGAAAGTATAATGTTTTTTTCGTGAAACTTGGTACAAATATAAAACTTCAGACAATGTGCAGTGAACAAAAACTGTAACTCCATCTACACTTTTAATGGAATAATGCTTCAATGTAAATTTTAGTATGGAAATCACGTTTGTTCTATAACTTAAAAATTGTAAAATATATTTTCATCAAATTTAATACAAATATAAAGCACCATCAGACGATGTGCAGAGACCAAGATCCATATGCTCTGTATCTAAAAACCTTTAGAGATATTTTCATGAAACTTTACACAAATGTGAAGGAAATTAGACAGTCTGGATTTTTTGGAGTTACCCCCTTTTGAACATTGAAAATAGTATATTTTGCTTTAATCAAATGTATTTTCAGGAAATTTTGTACAACTATAAAGTATCATCAAATTATGTGCAGAGAAAACAAGAACGGTAGTTGCATTTACTTTTTTAACGAAATTATGCCCCTTTGTAATTTTTCAGTATAGAAATGGTGTTCACTCTGTAAATTTAAAACCGTTGAAGATATTTTTACAAATTTGGGTTTTAATATAAACCATAATTAGAAGATTTACAGAGAAGAGAACCATGCATCCACTTACATTTTTCACTGAACGTAACTTTTCAGCATGGAGATCTTGCCCCCTCTATCACATTAAGAGCATGGTTAGTTGATGTTCAGAGAATAAGAATCATAACTCAATCTACATTCCTGGTTAGGGGTGGGGATGGGGGGAGGAAGCGGGGAGACATCTGTTTTTATGCCCCCGCCATTAAAAATTGGGGAGCATATAGTATCACCCCTGTCCGTACAAACGTATGTACGAACGTACGTAACATACGTATGTACATACGTCCCGTACGAAACTGTTTCCGCTCGATATCTTTTGAAAACATTGCTGTATTGAATTCATATTTTATACACATGTATATAATTATAAAATAAAGGTCAAGTTCGATGTTGGATAAAATCCGTCTGTTATTGTAGGAGTTATGGCCCTTTTTCGATTTTATTTTGTATGAAAAAATGGTTTCCGTTCGATATCTTTTACGAACATTGGTGTATTGAATTTATATTTTATACACAGCTATATAATCATAAAATACAGGTCAAGTACGATGTTGGTCAAAATCCGTCGATTATTGTGGGAGTTATGGCCCTTTTTCGACTTCATTTTGTATGAAAAACTGGTTTACGTTCATTATCTTTTGAAAACATTGGTGTATTGAATTTATATTTTAAACACAGGTATATAATCATAACATACAGCTCAAGTTCGATGTTTGGTTAAATCCGTTTATTATTTGGGAGTTCAAAGTGGAGTTTGGAAGTTTTTTCAACTTCATTTTGCATGTACAAATAGTTTCCGTTCATTATCTTTTGAAAGCATTGGTGTATTGACTTCATATTACATACACAGGTATATAATCATACTGTGGTTTGGGGGCTGGGTTTGGGTTTTGGTTGTTTCGGTTCCTGGTCTTTGCATACTTTTTACTTATATTATCATAAAATGCAGGTCAAGTTCGATGTTGGGTGTAATCCGTCAAATATTGTGGGAGTTATGGCCCTTTTTCGACTTCATTTCATACAATAATGGTTTCCGTTTGTTAGGTTTGGAAAAAGTTACTTGTTTCCGGACTATTTCTTTGGAAAGTTGCGTGGCATACATTTCTGTGATAAGATACAGAATGTTATCATATATCACAGTCATGACACCTCCACCCCCCCCCCCCCCCCCCCCCCCACACACACACACTTTCTTGATCCAAGAAGCACAATACATCTGTCCAAGGAAAATAATAAAACATGTACCACAGAAGTCTGCCTTTGTGAAACTAGTTATGCTACAAGTGCCAGTACCTTAAACAAGGCGCCATCTTACTTAGTGCACTAGGCGGGGGCATCCGTGTCTTATGGACACATTTCTAGTTGTTTCAAAAACAAACATCTAGTCTTATTACTTTGTTTAATATCCTTTGGACGGCCGGATGTTTCAAATAAGTCGTTGAATAGGGGGTAGGGTAGAATAATTTAACATTTATTTTGATTTATATTATAGTTAGGTTCTGTTTTAGTAGTCGAATAAAATCGGTAATAAGATTTTCTTCGTCAAATTAATTTAGTTTGTTTGACTTCGGTCAGAAAGTAGAAATGTTCCATTTAGATACATGCATAAGTACGACTATAATCAGGCAAACAAGCTTCCGCTTACATTTAATATAATACTGATCAAATGATGTTTCGCATCAGCATTTATTTTCCCATCAACTTGTAGGTGATACAAGCATAGAATTTTAATTACTGAAGTTTAAATATTAAACATTTTATAACCTGAAAAACTCACATTTATCGGTTAGCATTGGTCATGTGAGCCAAGATAAAAAATATCTAAAAATCTTTTGTGTTCTGTGTTTACACGGAGATTTCTGGATTATGAGATTTGCTTATAACAGTGACTTAACTAAAAGTAAAAAGTATGCAAAGACCAGGAACTGAAACAATCAAAATCCAAATCCAGCCCTCAAACCATAGTTGGAAACAACTAAGATTACAAATAATCAAGATACAGAGAACATATGGCCAACCGAGTGAGCAGCTTGTTCCGAAAAGGTGGCCACTCAGCAACCCAAACCGAACCAAAAATAATAAGAACATACATAAGGTAAAACATCACAGAAACTCTGACACCAAAAACAGGCAACAAAGAACCACAACAGAACTACCGCCTTGGAACGGTCAGTAATGAATTACTGGGGGGCTTAAATCGATTTTACAGGCCCAACCTCACCCTCAGTTTCTGAAGTGGTACAAAACATTTAGTTGTTCGGTTCGCATGATAACCCTCTAACTCGTCAATGAATCATCACGGTAAACACATAAATCAAATTTCAACACCATGAAGAAGCAAAGACGAGGACTCAACAGATACAATGGGCCGTCTGACAGGTGGAGATCCCTGTCCTGCCAAACAACCCCACTGGAAATCTGAAGCAAAAGAAAGTCACCAGTTGAGCCCCGGCGGACCAAGCAACAGACAAAAAGGCTCCGGTCCCAAACCTAAATACGACAAATTTAAACGCATTTGTCTCTTGAAATATATATCTGCATCTACATTAGTATATTGGAATAACTATGATGTAATCTTAGCCGTAGATGCAGAATTTTAGTCTTTCCTTAGCGAGCCTTTTCAGATCAAATTCTTATAATCATAACGTGATTTAGAGATTAAAGATGAAGTACAGACATGACTAAATAAAACAGAATCTCGTTAATAAAACATCAGACCTTGTCTAGTCGTATTTTATATATAATTTGTATCAAGATGCAAATGCTCCCGCTTTGTGTGTGTTTTAGTACGCCTGCAAGAATGTTTTGGACAGTGTATTGGTGTTCTGCGAACCATCGTAGAAATCTGAAAAGACCGCATACAAGGTAATTTTCGCGGTGTTTCATTTTTCGCGGTATTTCGCGGTCACTTAGAAACCGCTAATATTAAAATCCCGAATTATTTCCAATTTCTTACAAAGTGTCTTCTGTAGACACAGTGTTCATATATTTTGTTTCTGTTTGCTTCGGTAGCTGCTGGTATTTTTCACTTGAGCCATTTTTTTTCATTAACCTGCGGCGGCCCTGCCGCAGGAAAATAAACGAACTGACTCAGTGAAAAAGAAATAGATTTGCTTTTTGCGCATGTTGCTAACCGCGAAAATTAAAAATCGCGAAAATTTTTGTTTATGTTTTCGACCCTAAACCTCGAAAATTTGAACCCGCAAACATTACCGTGTATACGGCATTAGATTTGTGCCATATCAGTTGAATTTCTTAGCTTCTGAGAAATAGGTTCATTTTTCACCAGGGAACGTGGAATTTGCGCACTACTGATTGGCAGCGCATGTTCTAAACGAACAGACATGAATAAACAATTTAAACCAATAAAAGTTATTGAAATAATGGTGGCATAGTTGAATTATAAGCCTTCCGTTTGTTTCGGCAAGACGCAAATTCGGTTATTGCTTTAGTCTGCTTATGGAATTTTTACACAAAAACAGAAGCTCACAACCTCGAGCATTCTAGATGAGTGCCCCCCCCGCCCCCCACAACCCCCCACCCCACCCCACAAACATTCAAAGTGATTGGCGAGCTGTATTGAAAACAATTTTTGTTATCAGATAGGTATATTCCATTATTGCTGCTCACTATAACCCAACAAGGATTATGGTTCATAGGTTGGTTGTTTAGGGCTTGATGAAGTTTAAACAGCAAAACTTCTCAAACAAGGTTATGGATATCATTAAATTCGTAAAGCGTTTTCAAAACTTAATCGACGTCATTTCGACTTAGTTACTAAATATTATGTCGGATTTAAAACACTTCTTCTTCAATGCCTTTCGGAACCTGAATTTTTATGGCGACTTAGTATATATACATTCAGAAACATAATGGGTAAACATGAATTTCATTATCTTTATAAGAAGATGATATTTCGATATATAAAAAAATGATTATAATATAAAAGATTTCCGACAAACTGCATGCTTGGTAATTAACCCAATCAAGGCTAAAAGCTTTGCCTGACTCTTCGATTGCACGACGGTGGGTCGGGTCTCAGACTTTATGAAGGCGGCAACCTAAACCTAACTTAAAGAGTAACACAGACGGTTTGTGCCTGACATCCGTTCCGGGACGACTGGGGTCGGGCCCATGTGGTTGAATTGGTCGGTTTCTTCTGCTCCGGAATTTCCGTGTTACTATTTTTGTGAATCCTCATAATTGTTTTATCTTAGTTTTAATTTTGATTTCTATGTTCCTGAGATATTACACTTATGAACTAGGAATCTTCTACGCAAACCGAACAACTAAGTGTCTGATGAACTAGTTTGAAAGCAGAACCAAGGGCTCGACCGAAAACCGGTTAAGCCCCATTGTCCGCGCTTCCGTTTTGGTTCTTCCTGATTGTTTTATTTTGTCTATTATTTATTTAGTATGTGTGATGTTAACGCTGGTCCTAAAATAAAAAAATATAATAAAGGTAAAAATAGCTGTCACATTTTGATGCGTTTGTCAGTGTGTTGCGTGGGTGGTAATAGTTTTTGTTAGGGTGAACTACTTAATGTCTAATGAACCAAGACAGAACCAAAGGTGAGGGTTGGTCGACCACAAACCGATAATTATTTACTGGGTGTTCCAAGGCGGCTCTTCTTTGTTGCTTTAGGTGTTGACTGTAGCTATGTCTGTTATTGATATGATGTCTGTGATGTTAAGGCTAGCCCGGTGACCACCTACATGGGAAATGACTGTTCACATGACTTTTCCCCACGTGGTGTCTTGGGTGGAATCTGGAATTGAAGTGCGTCGATCGTCGATACAGCGAAACGGTACTTTGTTTACTCACCTGTCACATCACCCGATTAAGACCCGCCCATTTCCGAGCAAGAAATGAACGGAGCCAACGCGAATGTTTATTGGCTTCAATGAAAAAAGACTGATTAAACGTCATGTGATAAATGCCAATGAACGAATATTTTCGGCATAACAGTTACAGCTGAAATGAAAAGAAATCAGATGTGCGGCGGATCGTTTGATGGGACAGATTGATATACTCATATACTTTAATAATCTCATTTTTCACATTACTATATATAAGCACTCTGACTCGGGTAAATTAGTTGCTACGGCAGGTCTGAGCAAGGAGTCTGCTGTTTGCTTTTTTTTCCATAGCTGATTTACATATAAATGGGTAGTTCAGTCATTTTTCTCCTTTCTTGGATAATTGCAGTACACATCGAGGTTCGCCAGCACTAAAATAGGGTAATAGTCAACTTATATGATGCCAATCCACGATGACGAACATATATAATGTCGCAGAAGGCCAAGAAACTTTGCAGGCAATTTTAACCTCAGATTTATTTTCTTCTTAAATAACAGTTTCTGTGATGGAAAAAGAATGTAAAAGTACAGTGCTGCTATTTGCGAGTCTGTCTAAAGAGCTTTATCCGGTCTATCCGGAAAATTAAAAGCAAAGCGATGATGAAATATTCAATCTGATCAAACGCATCCAACGACAAAAATATTTGAGCCGCGACACGACAAAACCAACAATGTGGCTGTGCGCCCAGCGCAGACTCAAATCAGCCTGGGCATCAGCCCAGTCTGATCAGATTCTTTGTTGTCCGCATAAAGGTAGCTTAGAACCTTAGACTCCCTTTAAGTACATAGCCAAAGGTCTGGTCTGAATGGTGGGATACCCAGGCTGATCTGAGTCTGCGCAGGGCGCAGAACCACTTCGTTGGTTTTCTCGTGTTGCTGCTCATTTGTAATAATGAGATGGTTTTAAATAGGGTTTAATCCGAAATGTCAGCTTTTGTGTCTGTAATTATCTTTATTTATACCAATACAAGGTTTGTCTAGTTGATCCTGAGAAAGGCTAAAGGAATATATGCTTTCAGCCATATATTTAGGAAACAAAGTGCACATATTTATAGTTGCAGCTTCCAAGAAAAAGGAAACTGAAAAAAACATAACACGTCCAATACACTGAAAGAAGAACACGTCACTGAAAAGAGGTTTGCAAACTAACAACTATTGTATTCGTATCATCTTCACATATCTCAAGCTTAACGAAAGTGTGGCTTTCAGCTTTTTGCTCCCTAGGAAATAAAATAAACATTATTCAATAGTTTATTAAAAGCAAATGGGTACCGTTCTACGTTTTTTTTCCCTTTTTTCAAGAGCCTGTTTCATACATATCAAGACTTTGTTGAAAGAGACAATGTACTCATCCGTACACTGTTGACACAAGGTTCCGAAAAATAATAATACGTCACAAACGTATTGGCTATAATTTAAATGTTATGCGACAGTCTGCATGCTTAGTGATTAACCCAATCACGGTTGATAGCTTTGCTGCACTCTTTAATTGCACACCGGGGGATCGGTCGTCAGACTCTATGATGGCCCCGACCTAAAGCTATATATTTTAGTTGGTTGGGACCGGAGCCTTTTTGTCTGTTGCTTGGTCCACCGGGGCTCAACTGGTGACCTTCTTTTGCTTCAGATTTCTAGTGGGGTTGTTTGGCAGGACAGGGATCTCCACCTATCAGACGGCCCGTTGTATCTGTTGAGTCCTCGTCTTTGCTTCTTCATGGTGTTGAAATTTGATTTATGTGTTTACCGTGATGATTCATTGACGAGTTAGAGGGTTATCATGCGAACCGAACAACCAACTAAATGTTATGTACCACTTCAGAAACTGAGGGTGAGGTTGGGCCTGTAAAATCGATTTAAGCCCCCCAGTAATTCATTACTGACCGTTCCAAGGCGGTAGTTCTGTTGTGGTTCTTTGTTGCCTGTTTTGGTGTCAGAGTTTCTGTGATGTTTTACCTTATGTATGTTATTATTATTTTTGGTTCGGTTTGGGTTGCTGAGTGGCCACCTTTTGGGAACAAGCTGCTCACTCGGTTGGCCATATGTTCCCTGTATCTTGATTATTTGTAATCTTAGTTGTTTCCAACTATGGTTTGAGGGCTGGATTTGGATTTTGATTGTTTCAGTTCCTGGTCTTTGCATACTTTTTACTTTTACCACAAAGTGAAGCTTGTGTTGACATTTAAAAATTTTATGGGAGACACCATGACCTAGTTGATCCTACATGGTGGCCGTTTCTAAACTAATTTCCGATATGATGGCTTCAGCCGAAGCAAGTCAGGTTTTTAAATACGGGAATACCGGACTTTCATGTTTCCACTGGTACAGAGATTAGGTGGGTGTATTATAATAGGCAGGTAATGCTTACTACTCGCAAGCACCTGATCACACCTCTATTTCGGGGTCCATGTCTATGTATCTATAATATTACGGAATTGTCAATGCTTAAATGACATATGAGTTCGGACTTTTGATTTGCGTACTTGACCACTTTCATTTCAAAAGAAACTTTTGTTACTTCTCTTTTGCTTTCTTGACGGTGAAATCTTTATTAATTGAGGCTTACTCTCAAGGAAAAGAATTTGTTCTTACAGGAGTATTTTCTTTCCTTTAAATCTTGATCTCCACTGAGAAGGGAATCAAAAATGAAAATAATAGAGAGTTGCTTTGTGTGTACTTATTATACGATCAACGTAATATGCGCGAACTGATTGTCTTTTTGCATTGTTATGTACTCGTACGATGGTCCTGCATAAAATTCCATCATTAGGGGTGGATTTCATAACTGAAATACATTTTTGAAATCTTTTTACCCAGTCGTGGATTGTACTTAGATTTTCTTTTTTGCCATTTATTGAAGTCATTTAAATATAGCGTTGTCCAGAGAGCTTATCAGATTGTTTTTTCTTGTCAGAAAGCTTTACTTAAGCCTTTTATCACGCCATTACGACCTACACTTTAAATTTAGTACGGTACTGAAAGGGCCTGTTGGAGCCTGAGTTTTGAGTAGACTGGGTGTTTGGAATCAAATACATTGTTGGTCGGAATGATTTTTGATCAATCTAATAAAGATATCTCTCCTTTTGGAGAAGCCGAATGCGGCATGGGTGTAATGCGGCGAGCTGCGTGGTTGGTGTTTGGCTAGCGTGCTGTTGTTGTCCTTGCTGAATCTAGCAGAATCCAGGACTGTGCGCCGGTTTAAAACCGGTTTAAGGAACCCCATGGTAGCTTATTGCTGACCATTTCAGGAAAGTGTTTCTGTTGTGGCTGACTATTATTGTCATTGTTTGTCGGCTTTCTAGACGATAATCATCTGCTTGGGAAGAGCAGACTACTTGGACTTCCGAGTATCTTATTGTGCTCTGTGTGCCGTCCTTATTGTTTTCTCTTCTAAACAGGGGCCGTATTCATATAGCCACTTAAGTCGTTGCTATGCGGTTGCTCAGGCTAAATATCTATAAAGAAAATTCCCTACAACTATGAAATTTGCTCTGGAGGGGCAGTCTTACACAGCAAATTTCATAGTTGTAGGAAATCTCCTTTATAGATATTTAGCCTAAGCAACCGCATAGCAACGACTTAAGTGGCTTTATGAATACGGCCCCTGGTGTTTGGGACAGCCTTTGGAAACCGACTTGTCTGTTCCTATTCATTGCACCAATAACGTTTTCAAGGCGGTTCCTATGTTTTGAGATGACTGTGTCTGTGATCGAATATTTGCATTTGTGATGCTACCTGCTTTTTTTCGGTACATGCAGCTTGGATGGGTTGTACTTTGCGCTTTGCCTTTCCTGGGATTGTATCAATCAGATCCTTCTCTCTTTTTCTTTGTGTTTATTTGGTCAAAGTGAGACACTTTTGTGACTTTGCTTGCATAGATGATATCGCATCTCCAAACAAAGAGCTCACTCTAAAACGAAGGTATCTGCCTCAAGCGGAGGGAACTCTTTTCAGAAAGAATCGATCCCCATTAAAAAGGGATGCAAAAACGAAACTGACTGAGCTGTTCTTCTGAAAGTGATTGTATTCACTTTACTTTCAGTTTGGAGGTCGAAAAAACGACTCCCGCTCTTCAGTGTAATGTAGTTTATATATTGACTGGTCCTTTGATCCTTTGTCAACGTTCAGAGTCATTTTCACAATTCAGCTCAAAAAGCTGTTAGAGGGCGTGAGTGAGTGAACTCGGGTTTAACGTCCCACCAACAACGAGGTCATATGGAGACGGGACTTCGGTTTAAAGTCTCATCCGAAAGACCGGAGAAGCGGGGGATCGATCTTGCGACCCCTGGATTGGTAGTCCGAAGTGTTATCCACTACACTACAGCCGCTCCTGTTAGAGGGCGTAACCAGTGTGAAACGTTGAACATAAATAACTGATCACGAATGGATGCAGCGAAAACAAGCCTGCTGTTTTGGTGCATTTTTTGTATGTTCCTTGACTAATCATTACCAGAATGATGTAATTATATTCTGATCTTTCTTTTTATCCCCCGACCGAAAGGTTTGGGGGATATAGCGATGAGCCTGGCGTCTGTCTGTCCATCCGTCCGTCCGTAAACATTTTCTTGTCCGTCCCATATCTTGAATACCCTTTGGAATATTTTGGTTTAAACAATATTTTATTAATCAATTCACATTATATAATTTACAATCTCAAGTATCAGGATCTGACAGTAAGCTATAAGCCTATAGTGGTCATCTCCTGAAATCTGAATATTTTCATGATACTTCACAATTATATAGAACAGATCATGACAATATGCCGCGTACAAGAATAACAACTCTTGCTGCTGTACTTTTTGAGTTATCTCCCCTTAAATGCCCTTTTTGGCAGATTCGTGTCCGCTCTGTAACATCGAAAACCCTTCGCATATTTTCATGATACTTCACAAATATGTAGAAAAGTCATGACAATGTGTCGCGTACATGAATGACAACTCTTGATTTCTTACTTTTTGGGTTATTTCCCCTTGATGGCTTAAGTGATGGTTTAGGCTGTGATTTCGTGTTTGCTCTATAACTCGAATACTTATTAAAACATTTTCATGATACTGAAAATATATGTAATACAGGTCATGACAATGTGTTGCGTGCAAGAATGACAACCCTTGCTTTCACTATTAGAGTTACTTCCCCTTGATGGTTTAAGCTGTGATTTCGTATCTGCTCTATAATTTGAATACCCTTTAAAATTATTTCATGGTACTTCACAGATATGTAAAACAGGTCTTGACAATGTATGGCATGCAAGAGTGACAATTCTTGCTTTCTTACTGTTGAGTATTTCTCCTTGATTGGTTTTAGCTGTAGTTTCATGTCCGCTCTATAATTTGAATACTCTTTAGAATAGTTTCAGCATACTTCACAGATATGTAGGACAGGTCATGCGGATGTGTCGCGTGCAAGAATGACAACTGTTGCTTTCTTACTTTGTGAGTTATTTCCCTTTGATGGTTTTAGCTGTGAGTCATGTCCGCCTATAACTTGAATACCCTTTAAAATATTTTTTATGATATTCAAAGATATTCAGAACAGATCATGGAAATGTGTTTCGTAAATGAATGACAACTCTTGCGTTCATACTTTCAGAGTTATTTCCCTTTTGAAGTTTGAGCTGCATTTTTCGTTCCGCTGTGTATCCTTACAACCCAGAGTTCACGAAAGTCTTCGAGAGTTTACAGGACCGAATCTGGCAAAATGATTAAAATGTATATTTCTACCAGACCGAATGAATTTTTACCAGACATGCAAACCCAGGTCTGATCAACAATTTGAATATCCTTATTCCTTTTAGAATATTGTGGTGGTTATGCTTTGATAGCATTTCAGTCTGTCTAAATCTCTGTGACCCCTGCTCTCGCCCCTCCGCCACCCCCCAACCCCCCCTTCTCCGTTCACTCAAAAAAAAACTTTTTTAGCTTTTTTGGCAGATTTGGATGCTTTGTCAAAATTGACTTACTAGAGAGCTCAAAATTAGAGTTGTAGGGTTTATACTTATGAAGTTATTCACACATTTTGAAATATTGATTGTATCATATGCTATACACCGTTTGGGTGGCTGCTGTTTGAGAATTTTCCTCTTTTGGCAGTCTGGCATACTGTTTTGGTCAGGGTGTTAGATAATCATGCATCTGTTAAACAGATAATGTCAATAAAGCATATATTACTTATATGTGTTTTGAAGTGTACCTTCTTTACTAAGGAGCATGTGACATTCGGTCGGGGGATTTGCCATCATCTCTGATGGCTATATTTTATTCTGCGTATATGTGCTTTTACTTACGACCACAGCCTCCAGCTCATGAAAGTGTTTGTGCTTTGATTGTCTTAACACTTGTGTGGATGAAACATAGCAATTGGGTGACAGATAATTATCTTTGGAAGCCTTTTTATCATGCACATGTCCGAGACCTTTCATTTAATTTTAAAACAAAGTACAGAAAATCTGTTGTTGATGTTGAAAATCTCGTTTCTTTGCGGCTAACATTTGCCGGACTAGCCATTTTTTTCTTGTATATATTTATATTGTTTTTGATTCAGATTGTCATCAGTTGTCTGGAAGTACTATATTACGGCTAGTCAATAAAAAGGACTGATGCATTTTCCAGATGCATGTGGACGAATAGTTAGAGACGCTTCGATATGTTGCAGAAGGTCGTGGGTTCAAATTCCCAATGGGAAAGTCAGCGATTGAAACCCCTCTGAGAAACCCAGCAGTAAATGGGTACTTATTTTCGATTCAAGGAAGGTTAAAGGCAGCAAAACAAGAGGTTCATATGCTGTGCCCAAGATAGGGTGGAACTCTAACACAAACTACTCATTCAGTCACAAGGCTGCGGGAAACCTTCACCTTTTACACTTACGAGATGGCTTGTATAAATATTTCATGTGTAGAGCTTGGATTTAAGCGGTGCAATTCTGAAGTGATCACCTAAACCACTAGCTTATTATCAGTTATTATCAGATACATAGATATGGCGGGTGTATTATAATAGGCAGGTGATGCTTACTACCCCGCGGGCACCTGATCACACCTCGGTTTTGGGGCCATGTCTGTGTATCTCAAATATTCCGGAATCGTCTATGTTTAACTGACCTCCGACTTATGATTTCGGTACTTTGACCACTATCATTTACCTATCTGTAAAAACCTCGAAGTTGTCATGCAAAATAATTTGGCGCCTGCGAAATAGCCCGTGTTGTTTCTTTCTTGTTGCATATCTTTGAGTTTGTTGCCGAAAGGTCTTGTAATATACGACAGTCTCGTCATATACGACAGTCATCCAATAACACTTGCACATGACGTGTTTAATCATAAACCATACCGAGATTTCTAGTTAAACTATCATATGCCATCGAAGTTATGTCCCTTTCTGTTATCAATTACCACGTTCCATCTGCGTGGAAGATTCGCTTTACCCGTAGCTAGGCGACCACTGTTGATACGTCGTACCTGTGCGGCGGTGGCGGTGTTTAACTCTTCTAGATTACTAAAACGGATACCTCGACGATTTTCTTTAATCTTAGGGAAAAGAACGAAGTCTGTAGGACTCATATCGGGCGGTATGGGGGATGGTCTAACACATCCCACTTTAATTTCATCATCAATGAAACCACTACGCTGTTTGCCGAAAGCGTTGTCATGCAAAATAATTGGGCGCCTGCAAAATAGCTCGAGTTGTTTCTTTCTTGTTGCATAGCTTAGAGTTTGTTGCCGAAAGGTCTTATAATATTTACCATTGATTGTCTTGCCGTGCGGATCCTTATGCATTAGCAGAACACCACTTTGGCTTTGGTTGGTTGGTTGATTTGATGCTTAACGTCCACGGTAAACAACTAAGGTCATGTCGGGACGGTCAGTTAACCTAACCACACTATTCCTGGGCAGGCTTAGACCTCCTAAGCGGTTAACCAGTACTAAGTGCACATACTTTCGCCAGTAACTGACAACTGCCCTTCTTGAATCAGCGGAAGGAGAAACGAAAGTATGTGGCCAGACCGGGATTCGAACCCAGGACCTCTGACTTACTAGTCAGGTGCCCTACCGATTGCGCTACCCGGCCCGGCACCACTTTGGCACAACGCTACTTTAATCAACGCTACTTTAATCATACGCGAATATCATCATCGACTTTAAATTCGGCTGCTTTCTGACTTGGCGACGCTTGTGTTTGCCATTCTGCTGATCACTTTTCTTTTCGGGTTCATATTAGCTCAACCATGTTTCGTCGATGGCTATTATACGAGCAAGAAACAACTCCCATCTCTTTCATACCGCTCCAGCAACATTTGTGCTACCTCTAGCCTTCTTGAAATTTTGGTATTTTGTTAAGCAGTGTGGTACCAAACTGGCTATAAAATTTCTCGTGGTCAAACTCTGTGTCAAAATGGTATAAACGGAACCATGGCGTAATCCAGTCTCACAACCAATTTCTAGCATGGAATTCTTCTATCTGAATCGAAACATTATTTCGCTTTTTCCACCTGTCTTTGAGATCGGCCTGCTTGTTCTTGGCTCATATTGCACAGACGAGTTCCTTGACTTTAATCGCTGCATCCATCTGTAAATTGTTGAAATCAGTGTACGCAAGATCCCCGACAAGCTTCTTGCAGCGTGTTGTTTATTTCAGACGCCGATTGACCTCTCAATGTTTTAATGTTAACAACGGAATGTTGATCGTCTTCAGAAATCACCGCCGCCATGATACATAATACATCACCTTGCACAGTGCAGGGGCGTCCTACTAATTTTGATCAGGGCGGGATGAAAGGACTTCTATGATTAAGGCGAGGATTTTTCCCATTAGACCGGCACGACAGGTTCGAATTTTCAAAAGTATAAAAAACTTAAAGAGCAACAACACCCCAGGTACTGACCGAACCAGATTACAAACCCCATCCAAACACCAAAGGGAAAGACCGACAAAGACATCCCAACAAACAATAAATAACAAGTGATAAGCCGAGTCAACAGCTCTTTCCCAAATACATGTAGGTGGCAACCCAACTATCTTTACTGAACTAAATAATTTAGACCAACAGAAGGGTAACAACAGACTAAGCAAATTATACGAAAAACATTTAACAACTATTTTTACCTATTTTCTAGTTTTATTATAGAAGGGTTAAAATGAGTACACAGTTAATTAAACAGCACCAAACATAAAACAAATGCAACTGCAACGAAAGTACCGCCTTGGGACGGTCAGTAATAACTACTTGTGGGTTTAATCAGGTTTCACTGGGCCCAAACTACATATCTACTAAACTACATTTCTACCGACTACTGAAGTCTACATATTTTTCTTGGTAGAGCTTCCACAAATATGTAAACCGTATGGAATCAGATCATTTGCGATTCAGACCCGAAGACATGGGGAGATAATCCAGGTTGACCTTACGCACTTTAAATTTAAGGTTTTCTCATACCTATTTTTTGACGGAATAAAACTGTTGAAATCAGTCATTCGTTCCATATTTTTTTGTCATAAATGCATGCTAAATACGTGCATATCACAATACAAAGCAATGCTTTTGTTCTTGTTACGTCTGATTAGCATTTAAACTTGCAAAACCATAGTTATACTTCCCGTTGAAACGGCCGAAAGGGAACGCTTCACTATAATTAAAATACAAGTACTTCCCCCCGTGACCCAGTATTTCCTTTCTGCAGAAGACTTATGCATGGCAAGTACACAATATATATGACTGGGAAGCTGAGTCGGGGGGGGGGGGGGATGATACTCAGTAAGCCAAAGAAGAAGAATGGTCAAGAGTAGCACTGTGAACTTGAAGGATTAAATTGTGTCCACTGACCTTGAAATGCGGTCAAGGTCACATACATATAGTCAAAACTATCCTGTGTTGTCTGTTATGTAAGTATTGTAAGTAAAAAAGGTCTGAAATATATACAATAACTCATTATTTGTACCATCAGTTTGAGGATAATTTAGAATTGTTCTCAACAATGACGTCAACGTATGTTTAACGTGCTAACAGAGACACAACCACTTGAAAGTTCATTTGTCATGCAAGTTTCATGTCATAGTCATAAATGCAAAGCAAAAGTCAGTGATCCGTATAATTTTTTAATTATGTGTAAAATTAACACCTTAAGAATAGAAGTCCTTTGCTGAGATTGTTTTTAGTCCCAGCTATCCTATCTATTCCTGCTGTTTCTCCCTCTCTCTGGGAGACGGCTCGATACAGACGGAAATACTGTCTCAAAGATCCGTTAACTCCAACACAAATAATCAACCCAACTGTTGAAATGAGGAAAAGCAAAGCTATCGCTAATTTTAAGGAGAGTTTCAAAAACACACCGAAGTGAGGACACCATGGTCAACGTTCTTTTATCTCAAATAATAGCCATAACGACAGTAAATATTGAGACAGAGTACCTCGGGAAATCTTGCAGACGGACATCTGACTGCTGCTCAGAGTATTTCAGGTTACGCCTCTGACCAGTCGGATCTATCTCTGTATTGTTCGCCATTCAACCAAAGTTTCTGGCACATTTTCTTACAGATATAAATCGTCTTTATATTTAAAGGTTATTGACGACTCAATAAAATAGCCATCAGAGGAGATGGCAAATCCCCCGACCGAAGACCCCTATGGGCCTTGGTAAAAAGGGTTCACTTCAAAACACATATAAGTAATATATTGTCATTCTTTTATGCTTCTGATTGACATTATCTGTTTAACAGATGCATGATTATCTAACATTCAGACTAAAATAGTATGCTTGACTGCTAAAAAGAAGTAATATCTCAAACAGCCGCCATGTACATAAATATATAGCATATGATACATTAAACTTTCAAAATGTGTGAATAACTTCTAAACTACAAGCCCTACAAACCTAATTTTGAGCTCTCTAGTAAGTGAATTTGGACAAAGAATCCAAATCTGGAGAAAAAAAAAATTTTTTTTGGTGGGTGGGGGGATGTGGAGGGGTCAGAGAGAGAGTTAGGAACACTGATAAGATATCACAGCATGTTCATCAATATTCTAAAAGGTATAAGGTTATTAAAATTGTGGAGCAGGCAAGGGTTATACAGATATGGAGCAGAGACTCAAACAGCAGCTCAAAATACCAAAGGGAAATAACTCAAAAAGTATGAATGCAAGAGTTGTCATTTATGTATGAGACAAATCGTCATGACCTGTTCTTCATATCTGTGAATTATCATGAAAATATTTCAAAAGGTATTCAAGCTATGGAGCGGACACCTAAAATCATCAAAGGGAAATAACTCAAAAAGTAAGAAAGCAAGAGTTGTCATTCTTGTTCGCGACATATCGTCATGACCTGTTCTACATATTTGTGAAGTATTATGAAAAAATTTCAAAAGGTATTCAAGTTATAGAGCGGACACGAAATCATACCTAAAACCATCAAGGGGAAATAACTCAAAAAGTAAGAAAGCAAGAGTTGTCATTCTTGTTCACAACATATCATCATGACCTGTTCTACATATCTGTGAAGTGTCATGAAAATATTTCAAAAGGTATATGAGTTATAGAGCGGACACGAAACCACACCTAAAATGATTAAGGGGAAATAACTAAAAAACTAAAAAGTAAGGCAGCAAGAGTTGTCATTCTTGTTCGCGACACATCGTCATGACCCCTTCTACATATCTGTGAAGTATCATGAAAATATTCTGAAAGGTATTCAAGTTATAGAGCGGACACGAAATAACACCTAAAACGATCATGGGGAAATAACTCAAAAAGTAAGAAAGCAAGAGTTGTCACTTTTATTCGAGACACATCGTCATGGCCTGTTCTACATATCTGTGAAGTATTATGAAAATATTCGAAAAGGTATTAAAGTTATAGAGCGGACACGAATCTGCCAAAATATCACACCTAAAACCATCAAGGGGAAATAACTCAAAAAGTAAGAAAGCAAGAGTTGTCATTCTTGTTCGCGACACATCGTCATGACCTGTTCTACATATCTGTGAAGTATCATGAAAATATTCCAAAAGGTATTCAAGTTACAGAGCGGACACGAATCTGCCAAAAAACTCACCAAAGGGGAAATAACTCAAAAAGTACAATAGCAAGAGTTAACATTCTTGTACGCGACACATCATCATGATCTGTTCTACATAACTGTGAAGTATCATAAAAATATTCCAAAGGGTATTCAAGATATAGAGCGGACAAGAAAATGTTTACGGACGGACAGACGGACGGACGCCAGGCTCATCGCTATATCCCCCGAACCTTTCGGTCGGGGGATAATAAACGGAAATACTGTCTTAAATATCCGTTAACTCCTACACAAACAACCAACCCAACTGTTGAAATGAGGAAAGGCAAAGCTAACGCTAATTTTAAGGAGAGTTTCAAAAACACACCTTGGCGAAGTAACTCGGGAAACCTTGAAGACGGACATACGACTGCTGCTCAGAGTAGTTCAGGTTACCAAAATTTCTAGCACATTTTCTTAGAGGGTTAAATCATCTATATATTCAAAGGTTACTTACTAACAGGGTAATTACGCTAGTCACAGTGCTTCCTTAAGTCGACTCCTTTCCTTTTGCGTGTGTGTTTAATAGGAAATAAATGCTATTTTACAGCTCTTTTCACAGGTTTAACAAACAACAGATGTTCTTTTATCGGCAGCGATAAGAAGTAATAAATCAATAAATTTGCATAAAATCGACAAACAGAGGCAAGATTGTTGAACGGTGTCAATTCTATCACTTAGATTAGTATTGCTTTTGTACGTGCTAATACAATAATAAATCCTGTTCATCCAGTATAATACTATAGTATAGAAAGTGTTAGATTATTAATTTTGTTTGAGGAAAGATTTAAAGTATGGTGATTAAATTTGAAAAGGTGAGTAAAATAATATATATCTGTGTTTTGTTAAGGTCTTAACTTCACGACGTTGCACTGACGTTGAAGTTATTTTACCGACAGAAAAGGAATTCTAGAATATATTATGAAATAGAAAAAAGTGACAATAAAAAAGTAGATAACTAGACCGATTTTTATTTTATGAAAATACAGATCTTGATTTGTAATTCCTTCCCAAATGGCTATGTAGCGTGTTTCATCTCCCTGGAAAACGGCCACATGCTTAGGTTGGGCATTATTGATTCGACCTTATCATCTTGAAAAGTTAGTTAATCAACTGGTATAGTATTGCCAAGAGCAAAATGATTGGGCATCCAGTTGTCGCAACTTTCATTACAGCACTCCCCCATAGCATCTGCTTCATGTCTCAGTTTATCATTAAGGTTTATTCGTGTATCAAGAACACAAGAGCGGAGCCACGTCTAAATGTGCTTTAGGTATGCGAACAGTAGATATTCTGATCAGTCTGTATGTCCGCGCAGCATCGTATTCGATGTCGAGGCTCCTGCATATTTTGCATCAGCAGAAGTGAACAAGAATGATCAATCACTCTGTCTAATTCCGAGCTTTCTCTAACTTAATATAGACGCGATTTGCATAATGGAATGCTCTGTTTCGTAAATGCAGATTTTCATATTTACATGACCGAATTTTCTGACCCGAGATGAGAAATCGAAACTTGCTTGTCAGTTTATGTGTATTGATGGCCGGTAGAGGAGAGTCGGGTAACTTCGGACAGCGGGTAATTTCGGACACTGACATTGTTTCCTTTATATGTCAGTTGTTTGGAACTAAAACAAAAATTCATTGGGCAAACAGTGAAAATTCTAATTATGAGTCGTCTCATCTGGATTTTCACTGTTTGCAATTGTATGTCCGAATTTACCCGCTGTCCGAAATTACCCGACTCCACTCTATAAGATCCGAAATCTTTTATTATAACAATGCACAATAAGTGTCCTTGTAGGATAGGGAAATCTCAACGTAGGTGTCGGAATTTAAACCAGGGATGAGGCTTTCCACACTGACAATTATGCTTAACGTTTATTTATTTTAATTAATTGAAATTTTTCTCGTATAGCAAACTCATTTAAAAACGGTTTCTGGGACAATGACGGACGTGAACTGCCTTCCAATTTAAAAAGAAAATGTGCATTGCAAACAATTTATGCTAACGCTTGGGCAATCGACTTAGGCAGAAACAACGACCAACCATGTCCGAAAGTATACATTCATTGACAAACTCTATCAGATTGAGCCGCGACACGACAAATCCAAAAATGTAGTTGTGCGCCCAGTGAAGACTCAGATCAGGCATGGCAGCCGCCCTGTCTGAGCAGACTGTTCGTTAAGTGCTCAAATGGTAGCTAAGGGTCTAAGCTACCTCCATGCGGACAGCGCAGACTCTGATCAGACTGGGCGGATGCCCAGGCTGATCTGAGTCTGCGCTGGGCGCACAACCACATTGTTGGGTTCGGCGTGTCGCGGCTCGAATTTATTATTACAGAAATTTCTACCTTGGCAGATATGGAAATACAACTGATGCAGTCAGAAATAATGCACAACAACCCTAAAAACGGAGCACCGTTCTTGTTTGTGATTTGCCATTTTTGTGTCGAGAGTGTCGAAGTACAAAAAAAGAACTTGCTGAACCTCGGTCATGATATTGGGAATGGCTTCATTTGGACATATAGAAAACAAACAAATACAGAAAAGCTGGCAATTTTTAATTTTCATCTGGTGGGGGTACTTTGCGGCCACTTGAATTGATAACTGCTGCTACCTCCAGCATTGACGAAAATAAATTTTTGCACTCGAAAGCTTCTCAAACATATTTAATGAAAATATGAGCCACGTACCGAGAACCAGGCCTCACTGCATGTGCAAACAGCGAACACTAATATCAGAATGCGCAGATCAATGAGTTCTCTGTTCACATTTGAAAGTAATGGATCCTGATATATCCGTACAGCAAACTTGTAAAGGCATTTTAGACAGCACAAACGCACAGGCTGATCTTCGACCTGGCTGATCGCTCATGTTCAAAAGACATCACTTAATTGTGATGGCGTAGAAATTTAGTATTGATCTTCATCATTACAAAGGTTATTCTGTGGTAACAGCTGGTCCACTTTGTATGCTATTAACTAATGTTTACCTCAGCATACGTTGTAAGAAATCAAAACATAAATAGGAATAATGGCCAGGCCCTGAGAAAATCGACATTCTAGGATGAGCGAACAGAATGACTTAGGTCAACCGATGCATCGGATTAGACTAAATAGTTGTTAACATGCGGATTTCTCAGAATCTCTAGATTTTTCGTTCAAACAAGAGTTGCTTCCGATTTGACGGAGCACTTGTTATTGCTGATCTGAATATTTTCTGCTGGCACAGGTAAGATGTCTTTTTAGGTGCAATTTATTTATTTTTATTACATAAGATGTGCGCAAACGAAAAGCTGTTACAATTTAGTTTTGGCAAACTCGGGACCTCAGTTAAAACAACATATATATACGTCTTATTTCATAATACGTTTCTGGAAAAGGAGCTATTTGTAAAAGGTACTGACACACCCAGATCAGCTGTGCTTTTTCTCCAAGTAATGCATGTGTAAGAAGAGCAATTATCAAATTGTGTTTGCAGCAAAAGAAGCTTTGTAAAAAAAGAAAAGTATCTGTCATACATTCTTAGATTTGTTGTAAAGACACAAGTATGTACTACTGTACACTAGTAAAATGCATGACAGAAACTGACTTTTAACAGTTTAAGCAAAATGAGAGAAAACGACGGTAATATGCACATGTATATCTACCAGTACTATCTATGTATAAGAGACATGCAACCTATCAAAACAAGCAGGCGAAATAACATTATCATTATAAATTGAAAGCAAATTTTCCAGATATTGAGGCCCTTTATCTTGATTTGAATTTAACTAATTTAGATGGTGTTGTTTCTTCACAAATATACGATAAACGTGATGATTTTGATATTGTATATTTTCCATTTTAAGATTACATATTTCTCAGCTCATTTAATTTGCGTGGGGCTCTCAAAAGCAAAACAGCGACAGTTAGATAAGACATCCGACATCACAACGTAAAGTTTTTTTGTTTTGTTTTGTTTGTTTTTTTGTGAAAAAGATAACGACGCAATACGAACTGATCAATATTTTATACAGGACTCAAAACTCTTTCGTTGGAGTCTGACTGTTATAGTGACGCGAGTCGAAATCAAGAAAGTAAAGCCAAATTTTGATCGGAGTGATTTTCCGATCAACTGAGAAAAATAATCTCTGTTTATAAATGTATGACTGAGGGGATAACTGTCTTGAAAATTGTCATTTGGGGAGATAAATCATCGGTTTTAAAGTTTTACGGCGACGCGCCAGCGGAATTTGCGAACATAAAACCGATGATTTACCTCTCCAAATGACATTTTTCAATACAGTTATCCCCATTCTAATGCACTTTTCCACATTTTCACCTTTCATGTTGTACTGTCAAGCGCTGTCAGCAACGTAAAACCAAACGCCAAACCAATAAGAAGCAACGTTACTTAATGACGTCGGATTTGCGACAGTAAATCGCAGAATATACTGTCGCAAATGTTTGACGTTATCCAATCAGACGTCGCGTTATATTTGTAAGTGCATTAGAAACGGGTTTACGGTCATTTCAACAGTATTTCAGTCCCCGCCCTTTCTCACTAGTAATTTGTTAGTGACCGTTCCGATGTGTTGCTTTTGTTGTTTATTGTAATAATTGTTGCTGTTTTCCTTTATCATTCTGTGCTTATGGTAGGATAAGGAAATCGATTTGTGTCCGTTCCTTATCATTGCTTTCTCATCGACTTTAAATTCTAGGTCTAATTCCGAAGACAAGGTATGTATCATTACAGTGCACTTGGCTGGGCAATACTACGCGAACGTTTACTTCAGCTGAACAAGAGGGCCAAGACGACACTGAATAGCTAAAGTTAGCATAAGATTAGCATTGCTTGTTTGCATAAGGACGTGCCCAATGTGCTTTCTGAAAATTGCTTTGTATTTTGGTGCCCAGTTGATCCAAGACTTGTGGTTAATAATAAATCTCACCTATGAGCACTGGTACTTGTTCAAGATTAGGTCAGCTGCCTAAAGCTACCTGGTAAATTTGGCTTTATCATTTCTTGTTCTCTAACTAAGGGTAAGCATCTCGGGTGTTTATAGTTTCCGAGGCTCATAAACAATCTTGGCAAACTCTTGTAGTAACAAACAAACTGTAGTGAGCAGTTTGGTTGTGACTGCTCCGAAATATAGCCTCTAACGTCTTTAAAAGATGGTATTCAGCACTTTTAATGGATAAATGGAAACAACTCTGGTGTTAATGAACCAGTATAACCCATTATCATAGATACTATGCAAATTTATGTTAAGATCGCTAAAAATAGAGCATCTGGGGCCGTATTCATAAAGCCACTTAAGTCGTTGCTATGCGGTTGCTAAGGCTAAATATCTATAAAGGAGATTCCCTACAACTATGAAATTTGGTCTGGAGGAACAGTCTTTGTAAGACTGTTCCTCCAGAGCAAATTTCATAGTTGTAGGGAATCTCCTTCAAAGAAATGTAGCCTTAGCAACAGCATAGCAACCACTTAAGTCGTTTTATGAATACGGCCCCTGGCCCCTGTTGTGTTCATCTAGATGATACACATCAGTTTACACTAAGTAAGGAACAACAACTCTAGTATTAATCGCCCGATTGCCCAATATCTTAAAGCAAACAAAGCTAAGTCAAATTCTACCCTCCAACTTTAACTGGCAAGTCCTTTGTTTTATTCAGCAACTTGTTAACGGGCAAATATTTTCAAAAAGTCAGATAAGGGTAACTCTAAAACACTGGGCCAATCACAGACTTCTTATAAAGACCATGAACTCAATAAGCGTTTAGCTTCCGTTCAAATCCTATTCACTATATTAGTAATTTTGTATGTGGATATGTAGATGGCATGCTTTTTAGAATAAAACAATGTTTAAACTAAGAAGTCTGTTAACACACAAAAAAGAGTGGAGAAGTTGAGCTAATCAGACACTTTTTTTCAAATACATTGCGTACGTACGGACGTATGAGATGGATAAAAGTAAAAAGTATGCAAAGACCAGGAACTGAAACAATCAAAATCCAAATCCAGCCCTCAAACCATAGTTGGAAACAACTAAGATTACAAATAATCAAGATACAGAGAACATATGGCCAACCGAGTGAGCAGCTTGTTCCCAAAAGGTGGCCACTCAGCAACCCAAACCGAACCAAAAATAATAATAACATACATAAGGTAAAACATCACAGAAACTCTGACACCAAAAACAGGCAACAAAGAACCACAACAGAACTACCGCCTTGGAACGGTCAGTAATGAATTACTGGGGGGCTTAAATCAATTTTACAGGCCCAACCTCACCCTCAGTTTCTGAAGTGGTACAAAACATTTAGTTGGCTGTTCGGTTCGCATGATAACCCTCTAACTCGTCAATGAATCATCACGGTAAACACATAAATCAAATTTCAACACCATGAAGAAGCAAAGTCGAGGACTCAACAGATACAACGGGCCGTCTGACAGGTGGAGATCCCTGTCCTGCCAAACAACCCCACTGGAAATCTGAAGCAAAAGAAGGTCACCAGTTGAGCCCCGGTGGACCAAGCAACAGACAAAAAGGCTCCGGTCCCAACCAACTAAACCGGCAACTATATATCTAATGAGTATTTTAAGGCAAGTTAAGGATGACAAGAACATGCCCTTTGGTTGTAAATGAATCGTCATTTTACGCATGCGAATGAGAGAAAGAGAGATCTTGCTTGGGCACAGCCAACGTCACCGTAGTCACGTTGCGTGCTCGATGGGTTGACTGGTTTTTTTCAAGACTAATAAAATGTATGAAAAGTAGTATATATAGATATGTATGCGCACCAAACTACATGCATGTGTGTCACTTGACGTTCTGTGAGAAGGCGTCTATAAGCTTGATCCCAATAAATTCATGTAGTGTACTATGGTACATGTTTATATGGAAATAAAATATTGTTAAAACTAATTTCACCGTGGTCTGTTAGGTCGCCAACCCGTGCAGGTCCTCCACAGACTCCTTTTATGCAGATCTAGGGGTAAGTTGGGTAATTTCGGACAGTGGATAAATTCGGATAGTGATATTGTTTCCTTTATATCTCAGTTGTTTGGAATTAAAACAAAATTAACTGGGCGAACAGTAAAAATCCTGATGAGACGGCTCATAATGAGCCATTTCATCTGGATTTTTACTGTTTGCATTGGTATGCTCGAATTTACCCGCTGTCCAAAGTTGTCCGACTCACCCCTAGTCAGGAAGGTCGGAACGAGTGTGTATCGATGCTCTTACTACATGTACATTTAGAACCCAGGACTCCACTTAGATAGGAGTCCCACGATGTGGTTGTTTAAAAATCCCTGCAAGTGGGAGACACGAACAATAAAATAGAAATCCAGGACTTCAAATAAAGAGTTAATGAGAAGTTACTATGCAACAAGTGTTTTACCTCATTTGACATATCAGTGCCAGCCGTTTCAAATTGGATCTTTCTAACTCTTTTACTGCAGCTTTAATGCACAAAGAGCGGATATTGTCATTTAATATCCAGCACTCTTCATGTAATTAACTATTGGTTGATTAATTTACAGCGTAGCTCCTAGTGTTTGTTGCATTCATTGATGCCAGTTCAGGAATAGCGCAATTATTCTAAATACTGGGGTAGTTGAACAAGTTATACTAATTATCCTTAAACTTGAGTTTGTAAATTGACTGTACTATAAATGACTTACTAAAAAAGCTTTTGATGAACTGGCAAATAGTGCAGACTGTGATCAGACTGCTCCGTAGGAGCAGTCTGATCTTGGTCTGCACTGTTTGCTAAGACTTACATGTCCAATATTTTGGGTCGAAATAGTTACTGGAATTAGAGGCATTAAGCTTCCTTATTTGTATCGATGAATATTGTTTTCTTCTAGATGTATCCGGCCTGGCGCCAGATCAAAGTTTTATTTCTGTTAATAAGATATCTTCTTGCCAATCTAAATTCATCTGATTGATTTGGTTGGGTGTACGTATTTAAACCAAATAAGACAACGTATACATTCTTTGTCCAGTATTTACTGAAAACAAAAAACAAATACAACATTTTCACTCTGCATGTGTTCGCAGAATTTTTGATAGGATTGGATATCAAGCCTCCTTCTCCCGTCAATCGCTCTTCTCTTCTGAAACTACAGGGCCATTTTCATATACAGCCTTCAGGCAATTTCATTTCAGTTTAGTTTAGTTCTCCTAACGACGTTCCCTAGGCAAAGGAGAAAGCGAAATTTATATATTTGGTCTAGGTCACATG
The DNA here is from genome assembly GCA_963989385.1 of Ctena decussata. Classification (NCBI taxonomy): domain Eukaryota; kingdom Metazoa; phylum Mollusca; class Bivalvia; order Lucinida; family Lucinidae; genus Ctena; species Ctena decussata. The sequence continues at coordinate 116,542,399 of OZ022499.1, read as the reverse complement.
ACCATCAGAGAGGCGCGGTAGTCGAGTGGTTAGAGTGGCTCGGCTATTGTGCAGAAAGTCACCGTAAGGTCGTGAGTTCGCGGCTCACTGTCGCCATACGATGACGGGAAAACTCTCTCTGTCAACCCAGCAGTAAATGGGTACCTTTTTCGAATCAGGGAAGGATAGGGCAGCGAAAGGAGAGGGATGGGCTCCGCCTTTCATCAGCTGTGCCCAAGATACAGTGGGTCTCTAACCCCCACTGCCCCTACGGCTATTAGGCTATGGGAAACCTTTACCTTTACCTTACATGACCAAAATAGCCGCCATGCCCTTATATCGTAAAAACCTTAAAAAATCTCCTTCTTCTCATCTGTTGTCTGTCAACATTCTCAAATGACATATCCTCTGAAACTACTAAACCAATTTCATTAAAATTTCATATGCAGCCTTCAGGCAAAAAAGGAAAGAAAGTTTACATTTTGGTACAGGTCACATAACCAACGTACATTTTTCTGTTGCTATTAGACTCTGTTATATGGAAATGCAGTCAACTTCAACCCCTATGATTTCAAGAGGTCAGGGTCATTTCACGAGTTTGGCTAAAGGTCACTTTGGTTGACTCATTTAAAGACCTTTCTCTCAGAATCTAATTGGCTAATGACCATTATATTTCATATAAAGTCTTTCTGGAGAGAGAGAATTAAGATTTGGTCAAATTGGTCGGGTCACATGACCAAGATGGCCACCATAGTAAAAAATATAGAAAAATCTTCTCCTCGAGAACCAATGGACGCATTGCTTTGAACTTGGTATTTTTCATATACCAACATTATTACTGACTTAATGACCTTAAACTCTTTTACGACAATCTCAAATTTTGTCCCTTAGGCTTTTAATCAGAAAAGCTGAAGAGAGAGCATTTCTCTTGTTGCTATAATTGTACTCTGTACAAAAAGTTCATTTCACACGACAGTCTTAGTGCTCAGGGGAGCGATCATGACCTAATGATCTTCTTGTTTTTGTTCTACTGGCTAACAGTTATTACTGGTGTTTTGAGCCAGTCTATAAACAAAGCAAACGCCGTTGATAGCGAAACATCTTTTTTCTTTATTAAGACTAAATAAAGGATATAGCAAGACTGCACGGATTCGCAGACTGGTGAGAGTCTTTGCTGTTTGTAATCACATTAAGGTATATACGTACGCCTCGGTGTTTTTTTTTATTTTTCATAAATGGGAACAATTTTCATGACTTTCTGTTTGTATTTCGTTGAGGACAAACCGCTTCCCTAATGTTTTCTTTTTCCATTTGGTGTGTAGGACAGTATGTGCAAACCAGGCCTCGAGGTTATAAAACTTTTTTCGTGCTCAATTCAGCTGAGAATGAAATTTAACCTGCTAACTAGAAATGTTTTTCAGAGAAAAACTGATGTCCCCCCACCAGCCCATTTCCCATCCCCTCTAATGAATAAAAAGCCTGTACAAATAAAATATCTATGCAAGTTTGGAGAATATCCATCCACTGGTTCTAAAGATATCCTACATATAAGACTATGTCCTTGAAAAATGGGTCATGGTCATCAACTGCTAAACATGTCTTACACCTGTCAAACGATATATTCATGCAAGCCTGATGAATATCCGTCAAATGGTTCAAGGTATAACTCATTTAAGAGAAAAAAATAAGTATTTGTAAGTTTAGCTTTTAACCTTGAAAATGGGGTCAAGGTAATTAAAACATAGTAGACTCTTGAGATTGTCCCAAAGGTATATCTATGAAGGTAAAGTGCAAATCAAGCCAAAGGCTAATGAGACATATCAATTTTAGTGAAATTTATCATATCTAACTCCTCTTATTATCTTGAAAATGAGGTCAAGGTCACCAAAATCTGATCAGCTCTTGAGCTAGTCCTGGAAATGTATCCATGCAAGTTTGGTAAAATTCCATGTACTGGTTCAAGAGATATCATGGGTACAAAAAACTGTCATTTAAGTCCTCCAGTGACCTTTAAAATAAGGTCAAGGTCACCAAAATCTAAATAGCTCGTAAACTTGTCCCAATGATATATCCATGAAAGTATGGTGAAATTCCATCTATTAATTTAGGGGACATCGTGGGTATAAGAAATTGTCATTTAAGTCCTCCAGTGACGTTGAAAATGAGGTCAAGGTCAACAAAGTCTAATCAGCTATTAAATATGTCCAAATGATGTATTCATGCAAGTTTTTTGAAATTTCATCCATTAGTTTACGAGATATCATGGGTTCAAGATACTGTCATCTAAGTCCTCCAGTGACCTTGGAAATGAGGTTAAGGTCACCAAAATGTCATCAGCTCTTAAACTTGTCCAAATGATGTATCCATGAAAGTTTGGCCAAATTCCATTCATTTGTTCAGGAGATATTGTGGGCACCAGACATTGTCATCTTAGTCCTCCAGTGACCTTGAAAATAAGGTCAAGGTCACTAAAATTTAAACAGCTCATAAACTTGTCCCAATTATGCATCAAAACAAGTTTGGTGAAATTCCATCCATTTGTTCAGGAGATATTGTGGGTACAAGCAATTGTCATCTAAGTCCTCCAGTGACCTTGAAAATATGGTCAACCGTCAAGGTCACCAAAAACTTATCAGCTAATAAACTTGTCCCAATGATGTATCCATGCAAATTTGGTCAAATTCCATCCATTGGTTCAGGAGATATTGTGGATACAAGAAATTGTCATCTAAGTCCCCCAGTGACCTTGAAAATGAGGTCAAGGTCACCAAAATCTAATCAGCTCTTAAGTTTGTCCCAATGATATATCCATGCAGGTTTGGTGAAATTCCATCCATTGGTTCAAGAGATATCGCGCATACAAGAAATTTCATCTAAGTCTTCCAGTGACCTTGAAAATAAGGTCAAGGTCACCAAAATCTAATCAGCTCTTAAGTTTGTCCCAATGATATATCCATGCAGGTTTGGTGATATTCCATCCATTGGTTCAAGAGATATTGCGCATACAAGAAATTTCATCTAAGTCCTCCAGTGACCTTGAAAATAAGGTCAGGTCACTAAAATCTAATCAGCTCTTAAGTTTGTCCCAATGATATATCCATGCAGGTTTGGTGAAATTCCATCCATTGGTTCAAGAGATATTGCGCATACAAGAAATTTCATCTAAGTCCTCCAGTGACCTTGAAAATGAGGTCAAGGTCACCATAATCTAATCAGCTCTTAAGGTTGTCCAAGTGATGTATCCATGCAAGTTTTGTGAAATTCCATCCATTGGTTCAAGAGATATTGCGCATACAAGAAATTTCATCTAAGTCCTCCAGTGACCTTGAAAATGAGGTCAAGGTCACCAAAATCTAATCAGCTCTTAAGTTTGTCCCAAAGATATATCCATGCAAGTTTGGTGAAATTCCATTCATTGGTTCAAGATATCGCGCATACAACAATCTGTCACGCCAACGCCGACGCCGACGGGATCCGCACTGAAAACAATATGTCCCCCCTCACCTTTGGTGGGGGGACATAATAAATTTCATATTATTAAGAAATACAGTTGTTTTTTAGCTCAATTTAGCTGGGTATGAAAACTTCTCTATATGAATATGCATTTTCTCCTAGTTCCTATACAAAACAGAGAAACAAATCCGGAAATGGCAGACATGCTTCCCTAGAAAGCACACTTTTGCATGACGCGGCTAATCAAATATGTCGTGTTTTTGTTCTTTCGATGCATTCTATATCTATGACCTTTCCTAGCCATCTGCATCTGGGCCCAGTTTTTCAAAGCATCGTTAGTTTTAAGAAGTCGTACGTAAAATATTCGTTAAGCTTCTAACACATATAAAATCAAGTATACTAATATTTTTCGGCTGAAAACCTGGGAGGAGCCTTAGCTCCGCACATTCTAATGGGCAGAAATGACATTGTTTTTGCGTACAATATGTTTGGAAAATGGACGTCTCATTAGCTAACAACGTCGTTATGTTGAAACTGGGCTCTCTATATTTTCTTAACGTAATACTGCTAAGTTGTCGTTGTTTTCCGTACTGTACTTTTACACCTTCTCCCATTCAAAAGCCTAAGGGGGTAAATTAGACCTTGCCATATAAATGGTCAAGGTCAGCTCAGGATCATCATTTAAATATACTTTGTAGTATTACAGTCCTAAATGCTACATACCAAGTTTCAAGGTGATCGGCACAGTGGTTCTGGAAAAGATTTTTTTTTATGATGTCATCCATATATGAGCATGGTGGCCATCATGATCATGTGATGTGGACCAAATACATAAACTTTCTTTCCCCATTTGTCTGAGGGCTGCAAATGAAATTTAACTGAAATTAGCCCAGACACTTCAAAGGAGGTCCTTTGAAAATGACGACAGACAACAGATATGTGACCTTTGGCCAATGTCACTTAATGGCCTAGACCTCTAGAATTCATACAAATTGAATTTGAATGCAACTTCAATATCACAGAGCACAACAGAAACAGAAAAATCCACTTTTTTCCCCCATTCAAAAGCCAAAGGGACCAAATTTAACTTTGCCATGAAATAGGTCAAGGTCAGATCAGGGTCTTCATTTATACAAACTTTGTAGTACAAGAGTCCAAAATGCTAAATACCAAGATTCAAGGCAATCGGTCCAGTGGATTTGAAGAAGAGGGGTTTTAAAGGTTTTACCATATATGGGCATGGCGGCCATCTAAGTCATGTGACCTGAACCAAATATATAAACTTTCCCCCTTTGCCTGGAAGCTGCATATGAAGTTTGATTGAAATTGGCCCAGTAGTTTCAGAGGAGAAGTGCTTTGAAAATGTTGATAGGCAACGGACAATTGACCTTTGGCCAAGGTCACTAGATAACCTTGACCACAAGATCTTCATTAGGGTTGAATGTGAATGCATTTCCATATTATACAGCACAACAGCAACATAAAAATGTACTTTTTCAGTTTTTTCCCATTCAAAAGCCTAAGGGACCAAATTTGACCTTGCCATAAAATAGGTCAAGGTCAACTCAGGGTCTTCATGTATATCAACTTTGTAGTACTAGAGTTCAAGCTGCTACATACCGAGTTTCAAGGTAATCGGCTCTGGAGTGGATCTGGAGAAGAAGATTTTTTTAAGTTTTTACTATATATGGGCATGGCGGCCATATTTGTCTTGTGACCTGGACCAAATATATCAACTTTCTTTCTCCCTTTGCCTGAAGGGTGCATATGAGGTTTAATTGAAATTGACCTAGTAGTTTCAGAGGAGAAGTCCTTTGAAAATGTTGATAGACAACAGACAAGTGACCTTTGGCCAAGGTCACTAGATGACCTTGACCTCCAGAACTTCATTGGAGTTGAATGTGAATGCATGTTGATAGACAACAGACAAGTGACCTTTGGCCAAGGTCACTAGATGGCCTTGACCTCCAGAACTTCATTGGAGTTGAATATGTGAATGCATTTTTCTATTACACAGCACAATAGCAACATAAAAATGTACTTTTTCAGATTTACCCATTCAAAAGCCTAAGCGGCCAAATTTGACCTTGCCAGAAAATAGTTCAAGGTCAACTCAGGGTCTTTATTTATATAAACTTTGTAGTACTGGAGTCCAAAATGCTACATACCAATTTTCAAGGCAATCGGCCCAGTGGATCTGGAAAAGATTTTTTAGGTTTTTACCATATATGGGCATGGCGGCCATCTTGGTCATGCGCCCTGAACCAAAAACATAAACTTGCTTCCCCCTTTTGCCTGGAGGCCGCATATGAAGTTTAATTGAAATTGACCCAGTAGTTTTAGAGAAGAAGTCCTTTGAAAATGTTGACGACGGACGGACGACGGACGCCGGAGGCTTCCATCCTATAAGCTCCCCGGGAGCCTTCGGCTCAGGGGAGCTAAAAAAACAGCAGTGAAGTAATTGAGCCGCGACACGAGAAAACCAACAAAGTGGATTAGCACACAGCGCAGACTCAGATCAGCCTGGGCATCCGCTCAGTCTAATCAGACTCTTGGCTGTCCGCATGAAGGTAGCTGAGTCCTTTAGCTACCCTGTAAGCGCTTAGAGAAGAGTCTGACCAGACTTGGCGGATGTCCAGACTTATCTGAGTCTGCGCAGGGCGCACAACCACTTTGTTTGTTTTCTTGCGTCGCGGCCCAAAAATGATTATGGAATTCGTCTTCTCATTTGTTTTTACCACGAAATTCAGTTGAGAAATATCAGGAAATCTGCTGAGAGAACAACGGATTGATATGGAATGGTTTTACGGCCTTTTTATCAGAATTTCGGTTATGTCGACCCTATAGAAGGTTGACAATGTAAGGTTTAGTGAAATGTTAGCCGAAGTGTTTTGTGAAATGTTAGCAATAGACTATGTGTGCTATGGTTTGTCACCGTATGTAGGCAAATTTACGTACACGAAAGTATGACGTACGAGACATTGCGGGAATCTGCGCGTGACAAGTAAACAATGTTTTCTTCTGACAGTTTTTCTTGAATATATCCGCACTGACTGAATGTTTTACAGATCTGTTTTTTACCGTGATATTGAGCATATAATCTTCTATCTAGAAAGATTTAGACACTGAAGATACACTCACCTGTTAAGCCTGATTTTGAGAAAAACATGTAGATTTTTGCATTTTTCTATTACTTCGCCAGAGGCAGCATGTACAGTCTTTATTCCTTCAAAACTGAAAGCATCAGGGTCGGCCTTCTTAGTGCTCTTTACAACCACGATGTAATCAGATTCCAACTTTAAACGTTACAAGAATAAACAGCTATGTTTCACAGGAGGGGTCTACCTTTTCGCATTTACGACCATCTCAGCATTCCTTTTAAATATTTACGACCATCTGCACTACAAAACTCAACTCTTGACACGGCCACCGACAAAAGGTTTGTATGATATCGTACATATTCGAAGTTTAGCATTAAATCATATCTTCTCCTGAGTAAAGCGTTACAAAACACTGTTTTACCGAACTACTATGGCTAACATAGTTATAAGACGGTCGAATAGCTTTCGAGTGAGGTTTTATTTCTATTAAAGGGAGGATTAGGGTTATTTTAGTCATGGCAGTTCGGCAAAACTGTCTTGCAACGCTTTTCCGCATAAATAAATTGAGGTGAAGACGTGATTAAATGCAAAACTTCCAAATACGGATGATTTCGTACCAGAGTTTTGTCGATGGTCGTGGGAAGATTCGTGTTTTGTTGCGCAGATGGTCGTAAATGTTTAAAAGGAATGCTGAGATGGTCGTAAAAGCGAAAAGGTAGACCCCTCCTGTGAAACATGGCTGGTTATTCTTGTAACGTATAAAGTTGGAATCTGACTTAACCGTGTTTGTAAAGAACACCAAGTAGGCCACCCGCAGATCGGTTCAGTTTTGCAAATGATAAAGGAATAAGGAATTTAAATGCTGCTTCTTGGCATAGAAAAATGAAAAATCTACATGTTTTTCGCAAAACCAGGCTAAACATGGTGAGTGTATCTTTAGCGTCTAAATGTTACTAGATAGAAGGAATTATGCCCAATATCACTGTAAAAACAGATCTGTAAAATAATAAGTCAGTGCAGATATATTGAAGAAAAACTGTCAGAATAAAAAGTTGTTTACTTGTCACGCGCAGTTTCCCGCAATATCTAGTAAGTAAAACTTTCGTGTACGTAAATTTGCCTACATACCGTGTTTGTGGTCGGAAAGAAATCCACTTCCAGCAGAATTTGAACCCGGGCCGCTTGGTCAGCTGGCCAAGGCGTAACCTACTGCGCTACCGGGACTCCGAGAGAAAAACGGAACAATACTGTTTAATGGCTAATATGAAATGATTATAATTTACCAGAAACTATGCCACGGAAACATCGTTCACCCAAGCTTTATGGCATCATGTAGGCGAGGCGCCTCTAAATGCTTGGTACATTTGAACGCTCCATAGTTATCTAAAAATTAAATTGAAGCTTCTGCGTATAGTGTCAAAATATGACACTGGTATTTGACTCGTACATTTCACAACATCGTTGAGCCTCCATTCGACATACATGTAACTAACAAAGTGGCATGTGCGCCACGTGAAGTCTCAGATCAGTCTGGGCATCCGCTCATTCTGGTCAGTGTCTTCGCTGTAGGCATGAAGCTAGTTCAGACCCTAAGCTTTCCTTCAAGCACAAAGCGGTTGCCTAGGCTGATCTGAGTCTATGCACTTTATTGGTTTTGTGTCGCGGCTTATTTGTGCATATTTCTTACTTTAAAGAAGGATATCGATGGGGTTACATATGTACATATAAAAAACTCATAAAACTAGCCAAACCGAAATTTCAATTTAGCAATTTTCAGGGGTTTTATAATAATTCCACTAGTTTAAAGTTTATTTAGCTTAAATTTTGTATGACCATGGTTATCCCTTTGCTGTAGCGAGAAATTTATATTTCCAAGTCTGAAATGAACTGTTCGAGTACCGGACGTATTCTAACGTAACCCCACAGCGCATGTGGTACAGTGAGCCCTCTCTACAACGATGGTATTTGACGTTAAACTTAATTTGCTGTTACATGTATAAAGAATATATATTTTGAACAATAAACTCATTTCGCACAACTAAAAATGACGTTCTAAGAATTTTGCTGTGGTAATCAGTGCCTTTATACTGTAGTACAGAAACTGGAATAACTGTCAATTTTCAAAATTGTGCAAAAATTAAAAGAAACAATCGCAAGGGCAACTGTTATTGATTTTCAATTATCTTAGACAACGATCGAAAACAAACATGCAGATCACAATGCGCGTTAGCAGTCTTGTCAGAATATTCTGTTCGCATATTCAACTGCATACGGAAAGGCGCCTGACATATGACGTTGAAGAGCCAGTTCAGCCTGCACATCTGGATCTGAACATTTGTATTTGCGAAATACATTTCTCAAATTAGTGCTAAACAGGAAGACAGAGATCAGAATGCGTCACTGGCACAATGGCAAATTCTCTCCTCTTCGCCTAAACAATCCTATAATCATCTTTTTCAGGAAATGTCACATCAATACTAGCCCAATACAACCGCAGAAAGCTGGTGATAAGTGATTGTAGCATCTTATGGCCAACTGCTATTTAACAGACAAACTCCAAATACGGATCGTTATCTCAAATAGACATTGTTGCTCGAAGGCTTGTGCGCTATTCGGAAGACTTACAACAGCATAGACGAGAAGTTATATGATGGCAATACCAAGTTAATTATGTTACGGGATAATATGATTTATCTAATACTACTTATTTGTGTTATTGTATGTGTTAAAGACACCGAGACACAAAATTGTGATTTCGATAATGAGTGTGGCTGGAGGGCGGATAAAGGATTTATCGTTACAAGCTATTTGGAATTACTGCGAGAGTCGGATGGAGATACGGTAAAGCAATTAGGGACATCAAGACTTGGGGAAAATAAAGGTAGGTTGCGTTCAGATAGATTTGTTGACGTCTTATAAGATGACTCTGAGCTAATTGGTGTTTACTTACGTTGTGTGTGTATGAGTTTTTCTGCCATTTGTAAAGGAGCAACAACTTCTGTGACATCCAGCTTGCTCCCAAAATAAAATGGGTCTACATACATTTTAAGGAATTATTTTGCTCCTAACTGAGCAAATTTTCATCTTTAATAGCTGTCCCGATTTAGAAGGAAGGCAACAGGAAAATGGTAGAGTTGTTTGCCTTGAATTGTATCTTCTTGTTTTAAAAGTGATAAGGACATTCAAATTGTAAGGCAGTGGGCTCCTGATAAAGTCGGTTCAAACTGTAAGGCAGTGGGCTCCTGATAAAGTCGGTTTCGGATGGTAAATCAGAACTGCCGTCAAACTCCTCCTCGAAACGACCTGCTGAGGGTGCAAGTCAGAATTCCAAGGCCGGTTTTTAGCTCACCAGAGCCGAAGGCTCCGGGGGAGCTTATAGGATAGGCAGTGGTCCGTCGTCGTCGTATGTCGTTGTCGTCGTATGTCGTCGTCGTCTGTCGTCCGTCAACACTTTAAACATCTCCTCTAAAGCCACTTGGCCGATTGGACCCAAATTTCATCTGTGATATTCTTGGGCTAGGGGATTGAAAGTTTGTGTTTTTGAAGAAAATTGGCAATTTAGTTTGGTTACTCTGGTAACTTAGAGTTCCCCATTGACTTATAATGGGGAAAATTGAAAAATGGCATTTTCTGCCAAGCCATTGCATATATGTTGATAAAACTTTTATAGAAATGTTCCTTGAGATGTCTTCTATCAGCTATATGTTTTCTGGCCCACTGCTCCTTTTATTGGTTGCCATGGAAACCGAAATGTAAAAAAAAAAGAAAAAAAAAACTTAAAATAATATCTCTTCTGAAGCCACCGGGCCGATAAGGCCCAGATTTCATCTGTGGTATCCTTGGGTTGCGGAATTAAAAGTTTGTGTTTTTTTATGAAAATCGGCCTTTAAGTTTAGTTGCTTTGGCAACTTGAATTGCATTGACTTATAAAGGGGAAAATTGAAAAAATGGCAATTACTTCCAAGCCATAGCAAATTTGTTGACAAAACTTTTATAGATTGTTCCTTGAGAAGTCTCTTATTAGCTATGTATATTTTGCCCACTGCTCCTTTTATTGGTCGCCATGGATACCAAAATGCACTGAAATGAAAAAAAAAATACTTTAAAAAATTATCTCCTCAGATGACATTAGGCCGACAAGGCCTAGATTTCATCTGTAGTATCTTTAGGCTTGGGAATTGAAAAAGTATATTTTTTTTATAAAATCGGCTCTTAAGTTTGGTTGCTATGGCAACTTAGAGTTGCATTGACTTGTAATGGGGAAAATTAAAAAAAATGGCATTTACTGCAATCAATATATGGAAAATAGTTATATATTTGTTTTCAACCCAACATACTGTCAGACTGAGACTTTGTAGTTGTATATTTTGTATTAGCCTGTACAAATGTGACAACAATTTTCAGCCTATACAATTTTGATAGCAGTTTTGAGCTTGAGGTCTGGTGAGCTTTGTGGCTCGTGGGCCTCTTGTTTATTTTCTATACAAATATGTTCTCTTCTTTGAAGGATATCTTTGGACTCGTTATCAGGTGGCTTTCGAGTAAAATTGTACCAAATGCATGTTTCCGAGTCATTAAATCAGCTCCAACGTTTTACATAAGATGTATCTAGAGGTTGCTGATCTAGTTGCACTATACTGTTAGCCTCTCTAAACTCTCACAATTACCTTATTTTCTAGGGATTTTTTTACACAATTGTTAATAAATATACAAAGTCAGCCTGTAAATCCGCGCTGTCTGATTGGGATCTAATTTTCACTTTAAACAGTTTTAATTTATTCCAAACAGAGATAGTGCAACTGAAAAAAACACATTACATGCAAATAAAATACAGCGAAAAGTCAGAACTCTTATTTAAATCTATATCTCGTCCCTTACAAGTACCGTAGACGTAGATGAGTTGCTGCAGAATATCTAGTCAGCTACACTGCGAAAGAAAATATCTCCTGAGACCTTAGATTTTAGAGAATCCTAAGAAATATTCTTCTTCGTTGTCGATACGCACATGAGCATTCTTATTAGTGGGCTTGTGTGCACAGGATTATGGTTGTCTTAGTTTATTTCACATGTTGAGGGGTACCATTTTCGCGTCTTGGTTAAATGTCATAACAGACTGGGAGGGTCATGACAAGGAAGAGTGGTATTTTTCTATTAGCGTGTTTTCAGTTTGTTTGACAGCTTGTAAGAGAAGTTCCTGACCCTGTATGGTGTTTACGGAGGTGCTGAAGCTTCCAGCTCTATGTACAGTAGAAATGAATCAATCGCCTTTAAGCAACTTTGTTGCTTGGTCCACCGGGGCTCAACTGGTGACCTTCTTTTGCTTCAGATTTCCAGTGGGGTTGTTTGGCAGGACAGGGATCTCCACCTGTCAGACGGCCCGTTGTATCTGTTGAGTCCTCGTCTTTGCTTCTTCATGGTGTTGAAATTTGATTTATGTGTTTACCGTGATGATTCATTGACGAGTTAAAGGGTTATCATGCGAACCGAACAACCAACTAAATGTTTTGTACCACTTCAGATACTGAGGGTGAGGTTGGGCCTGTAAAATCGATTTAAGCCCCCCAGTAATTCATTACTGACCGTTCCAAGGCGGTAGTTCTGTTGTGGTTCTCTGTTGCCTGTTTTTGGTGTCAGAGTTTCTGTGATGTTTTACCTTATGTATGTTCTTATTATTTTTGGTTCGGTTTGGGTTGCTGAGTGGCCACCTTTTGGGAACAAGCTGCTCACTATGTTGGCCATATGTTCTCTGTATCTTGATTATTTGTAATCTTAGTTGTTTCCAACTATGGTTTGAGGGCTGGAATTGGATTTTGATTGTTTCAGTTCCTGGTCTTTGCATACTTTTTACTTTTGATATGGCAGATACATGTATACGTTAATTGCGTTACGTTTCATGCATGCACGATGCAGTTGTCGACAGTAAAGGTATTGCAGCCCACCGCGTGTAAAGCACACTGCCATTTTTTATTCGGCAGCTCTGTTTGGTTTATCTAGAATTATCACTGAAACGCTGTGTAGACCTAAATGTGAAAGGAAATTAAGTCGTGTATTTGAAAAGTTTTATTGCATGTAATTGTTTAACCATGTCAAGCGTAATACACGTAATAGTGCTGCACTCACAAACTTTCAAGATTCACAACCTTATACATTATTCTGCATCTCCATTTTTTCAACCAACATCTCCAAAAACAACTTTGATTGGATGACCCAGGCATGCATTGATGTTAGTATTTATGCATGTGGTCAATTGCTTTCAGATTCTATAACGACGCCTCATAGCAAACGCGAGACAAAGAAAATAAAACACTGTCCGAAACAGAGAGTGTTTAGAATAGAAAATTGAAAGACCAAGTCGTAGCGAAAATAATTTAAAAAAAATTAAATGGAAAATGTAATAGATTAACAGATGTTTAGAGCCTAATTTTCGTTTATCTGCTCCTCGAATGGGTGAGGGCACGGGCAGAGATGCATGCTATGGATTTGTTCCCCTGAGTCTGCTGGGGAGCATCCTTCTGAAAAGGGGGTTGTTGTGGTTGTGGTCGGGCGATGGTGCTGTGTAACTTTCAGTGCCAGGGCGTCTAGTTGGGCAAGGACCTTCTATGCTTGCAGCAGGTGCGGGAGGGTTTTTTTGGACATTTTTCTCTTCCCTATCATATCTCTCTTCTTTCGCCTTCTCTTTCTCTGGGAAACGGCGCGATATAGACTTAAATACTGTCCGAAAGAGCCGTGAAACCCAAATCAGCCAACCAACCTTCTGAGAAATGGACATGCAAATGAAATTAAAACAAAAAATTGAATAAAAATCAGGTGTTTGAATGGAAACACTACATACATTTTAGATTAGGCAGATATGATACGATTAAATTAAATGTAAGCAAATAATGTTTTTTATTGTTGAGTGAATACAATGATTCAACATTGCTATAAATTTCTTGATACAATGAGCGACTGAGCGAATAGTAGAGACTCTGTAAGATTGATATTTAGCCTGACGAAAATCTACACAGCGACATTTCGTTGACTGCGACCCTTCGTTGTCGAACTGATGTCGAAAATTAACAATACTTACTATTTATGTTAAAAAACTTAGAAAACATTTCGACCTAGTACGGCATTCAGTCAGTTGTCAAAATTAACGAAATGCCGTATTTGACCAAGCATTGCATTTGGTCGAATTGTCGTATTAATTTGATCTGCCAGAACAAAGAAAATTTTCAGTTGACCTAAGAGGTCATTTAATGTAGTATAAGATAATGGCAAAGAAATATACTGAAAGGATTTAAAAACTTCCATTTTTTATTGCTGCCTGCTAATGCTTTCACTTGTGACAGTGTTTAGAATTTTACGATAAAATGCTTGAAAGTTCTCAATTTTAAAAATTACGCAGTTTATTCGTATCATTTACTTAAATGACGTCAGAAAAGAGCGTTGCGTCTCTGAAACGCATGAAGCAATGACAGCGTTATCTTAATGCAACACTTTTTTGACGATTTCTTACTGTCTTACTATTGTTACGTCATCCAAGTTGGTTTGCAATTATCATTGCAGTTGTTGCTGTCACGTAAAACCTATTACGGAGACGGCGTCGACGTGAGATAACGTCATGACCTCTGGTTCCTCATATCAGGTAGCTGCTTTACTGACGGTCTTTCTGAACTTCTTGTAAACCGTGCATGTCGTCTGAGATTTTAAATTGCCGTAATTAATGCATAAAATTATCTCGCGACGTCACTTTTTGAAATTTCAGCACTTAACTGACCCCAAACTCTGCACCTGCTTGCGATATTTAGGCGCGATAGGCCAAATAAAGCCACAGACCGAGTTCAAACTTTTAAAATTCAATCTGATATTGTAAGTGAAATGTGTCGTCAGAAAACAGTATACATTAAGTGATCCATCTGTATGGAAACTGCACAAAAACCCGAGGAGCACGTGCTTATTCCTAACCGATTCGGCTGAACGATTTCAAGCTTAAAATAGGGATATAATCAGGTATGTTGTAAAATTTCGATGGACGTAGCTGCATTTGTTTCTGAGATATTCAAAACTAAAAGGTGGAAGTTTTTAAATCCCTTTAGTATACATAGATAATAATTAAGAAAATTCCAGAACGCCGCACTTTAACACTTTTAAATTTGTAGGCATATTCCTTTGTGTTCGCACCGTTAGCACAACGTCGCAAAAATGACTGCGCAATGCCATGACCTTGCATCCTCGTTGACACGCAACTTTATTCGATGTTGCATCATTGCTAGGAATTTTTATGATTGAAAGTTACAAAAATACTGACTTTCATTTTATTCATTTGTATTTACGTGCACTTTTGCGAGTCGAAGATAATCATAATAGCGGTTTTAGATAAAATATAAAAAAAAGGAAAAATTAAGATAATGGAAATATTCTAAAGTTCTTTTTAGCGTTATGAACGCGACCTTGTTAACGATCCACGTACGGACAAGGTGGCTGGTGTCGTGGGTGTGGCTCACCCCGAATTTACAAGTTCGTAAAACTTTTGCTCAGTGAGCCCGAGCAAGCTAGATGCGAAATGATCCGTCATGCCGCGCTGGTTGGCAAAGATTTCCGGCGCGGCTAAAATGCTCTGTTAATCTTTATAAGCGGGGAAAAAACTCTCAAATTTCGCGGCATGTACTGAAGGAGAACACTTCCTTGATTACCGTGATATAGTAATAGTGAGTTAGAAAACAATATTTTTTTTCCATTCATTTTCTAGGACAGGCTGTGTCGGTGAGTTTTAAAAAAAGGTTGGTTACTTGTTCTGTCGGCCAGTAGTCGTGTCGGTGAGTTTGTTGTCGGTGCAATTTGCGGTCGGTCAGTTGTCGTTTCCGCCAGTTTTCTGTCGGTGAGTTGTGTTAGATTCCTAATATCTGGCCTTCTACCAGTAAAAAGTTTAAAATACTCCAAGGATGTCTCATCAGTCTAAACTGCATAATTCAATAATTGGTTATCAGTGTGTTATCCAATCCAGAATGTGTCTTCGGCTAAATGTCGCTGTGGGACACTTTTATCATTAATTAATAAGACTGAACTACATACAACTTCACCGATAGCAGCAGGTTATTGTTTTGATAATAATCTAGAGTTCATTATGAATACTGCTGACCCTATTGTATTTCATAATTCATGGCGATGCAGCTTATTTGATATCATGAAAACCGATTATCCCATCTTTGCCCAGTAGACTGGTGTTTCTCAAAATCTGGACAAATCCAGTCTCAGTATAAACATTTTTTGACCAGTGGACTTGTCCATTCTGATGAGTCCATTTCTAGTGTTAGGTTTTTTTGGTCACTTTATGGTTGGTTGGTTGTTTTTTGCTGTTGTTTTTTTTTTTTTTTTTTTTTTTTTGTTTAAAGGCCCTTTGAGACAGTATTTCAGTCTATATAGGGCCGTCTTCAAAAGAAAGAAAGAAAGAAGAGAGAAATGATGGACGAGAGACAAAATGTCCAAAACAACCCCCACTCGCACCTACTGCAAGCACAGTAGACCCTTGCCCTACTTTTGTTGTATTTTGCATAGAAAATCCTTTATGCAAACAGTTTAGACCCTTATCAGACGCCGCGTTCTGTGGCGTCTGAACTGGGTCTGCACTGTTTACATATGTCCCGAAAAAGGGTTTCCAGTCTATAAAGGGTTAAGGGATGTTTGATATGATTGAATTATTTTCAGAAACGACTTCTGTGTTTAATGCGAGGATTTTCCCCATTAGACCGGCACGACAGGTTCGAATTTTTAGAAGTAATTGTGCGTATTTTCTTAGCTTCCACAAATATGTAAACCGTAAGAAATCAGATCATTAGTGATTCAGACCCGAAAACATGGGGAGATTATCCAGGCTGACATTACGTACCCTAAATTTAAGGTTTTAGCATATCTCAGTTTTGGGGTAATAAAAATATTGAAATAAGTCATTCTTTCCATAAATGTTTGTCATAAATGCCTTTTAAATATATGCATATCACAATACAAAGCAACGACTTTCTTCTTGTTACGCCTGGCTGGCATTTAAACTTGCAAAATCATAGTTATAACTCCGGTGAACGCGGTCAAAAGGAAACGCTTTACTATAATTAAAAACCAAGTACTCCCCCCGCCCCCAACCCCGTGACCCAGCATTTACTTTATGCAACAGAATTATGCGTAGCAAGTACGCAATATAGTGGGTGGGAAGCTGGGTCACGGGAGGGTTGGTGGGGAACGATACTCAGTAAGCCAAAGAAGAATGATGGTCAATAGTAGCACTGTGATCTTTAGGATAAGATTATGTACCGTGACCTTGAAATGAGGTCAAGGTCACATACAAATAGTCAAAACTATCGAATGTTGACTGTTATGTAAGAAATGTAAGTAAAAATGTGTGAACTGTATACAATAAATCATTATTTCAACGATCAGTTTGAGGATAATTTACAATTAATCTCAACAATGACGTCAACGTATGTTTAACGTACTAACATAGACACAAACATTTGAAAATTCATTTGTCATGCAAGTTACATGTCGTAGTCATAAATACAAAGCAAAAGTCAGTGATCCGTATAACTTTTTAATTAAGGGAAAAATTCACATCTTAAGCATATAAGAAATGCAAACACTGCATGCATTAATCAGACAACAGTTTCTGCGGGCTTCTCGTCCTTGTTTGTTAGCCCTGCTGTTATCGGATACTGGACATTAATTGACTGACTATTAAAAAGTAGAAAAGATCTGGCCGAAATAGTTCTGTGTATTGAATGACGTTGGACATTGCGTTTGCCCATAGCTACTGATTTTGTATTTTACATTCGGATAAATGACTGATTTGAGATTAAGGTGGAGATTCGTGGTAAATACAAAAATCTGCATAAAACCATCTCTACAGTTTAGAATACAGAATAGAGGGACATGATGTTGAAACAAGAAATGTTACAGTGTGTAACAAATGCCCCCGAAGGCCCCTTCAACTGACCTTTGAGCCCTAGTTGTGAACTTGACCTTGGGCATAGAACCTGTGTCTTGCACATGATTTACATTCTCATTTCATTTTACTTTTCTGTAACGTTTAAATGCACTTTGGAAGTTTAAGAGGATTCAAGTAGACTTAATTCAACCACTAACCAAACTGTGTTGTGACCTTGACCTTTGGTCATCGAACCTTTGTCTTGCGCATGGCAAATCTTCTCATTAGGCTTTTTCTTTCTTTAAAGTTTGCTTTGGTACTTTGCTAAGTAATTGCCGAGACATAATTTGACCTCTTACTCCAGACTGTGACCTTGACCTTGGATTTTGGATCATAAACATTTTGTGTAACATACCTTCTCATTATGATTTACCTTTCTGTGAAGTTTGATGGCATTCACTTTAGCAGATTTTAAGTTATCACAGAGGCAAGATTTGACCTTTGACCCCTAACTTTGACCTTGCCCTTGAATTTGGCAACCCAAATCTTATGTGCAACACACTTTCTCATTATGTTTCATCTTTCTGTGAAGTTTCATTAAATTTGCTTTGGTGGTTTATAAGTAATCGCTGAGACCCAATTTTGAGACACAATTTATTTTTTGACCCAACTGTGGCCTTGACCTTGGGCGTGGGGACCTAAGTCTTGTGCGCAACACACCTTCTCATTAAGCTCTACCTTTCTGTGAAGTTTCATCAAATTTGCTTCAGTAGTTTTAAAATTATCGCTGAGACACGATTCTGAGACACAATTTGACCTTTGACCCAAATGTTGCCTTGACCTTGGGCGTAGGAACCTAAGTCTTGCGCGCGACACACCTTCTCATTATGCTTTATCTTTCTGTGAAGTTTCATTAAATTTGCTTAAGTAGTTTTAAAATAAACGTATTCATACCTAATTTAGTGCGACAGACGCGCGTTTCTGTATTTAACTTCTTCAGTGTCGCTAAACCCCAAAAGTTTGATAGAAAAGATATGATGGCAGGTCTCGGCAGGCAACGAGCATCCCTCTCCGAGCCACACTTACTGTCGCATTCCGCGGGACACATTAGCTGCAGACATCAGGTAAGAGACGCGTACGTATTAATCCGCGGGCGCAGGCGTCCCCCACCGAGCCACCTCAACCCTTGCGTCTCGAGAAAGGCGACAGACAAGGGCATCAGGAAAGAGATGTCCGATGCAGCAAGAACCCGCAAAAAGCCAAAACAACACAAAAGAATGGAAGCCAAACTCCGCTAAGATTCATGTCGCTATGACAAGTCAGTCTTAGTTTTAGAATAATTAAGAAATTTTACCAGATATATATTAAAATGAATTAAGTATTTAAATCAGTATTTAAGTAGTGACCCCAATGCCTGAGAACCAGAATCAATACTGAAACAGTGACTAACTGGGTTGATGATATCCTGGGGGACAAATTGTCCACCAGCAGTGATATCGGCCCAGTGGTTCTAATATAAACGTATTCATACCTAATTTAGTGCGACAGACGCGCGTTTCTGTATTTAACTTCTTCAGTGTCGCTAAACCCCAAAAGTTTGATAGAAAAGATACGATGGCAGGTCTCGGCAGGCAACGAGCATCCCTCTCCGAGCCACACTTACTGTCGCATTCCGCGGGACACATTAGCTGCAGACATCAGGTAAGAGACGCGTACGTATTAATCCGCGGGCGCAGGCGTCCCCCACCGAGCCACCTCAACCCTTGCGTCTCGAGAAAGGCGACAGACAAGGGCATCAGGAAAGAGATGTCCGATGCAGCAAGAACCCGCAAAAAGCCAAAACAACACAAAAGAATGGAAGCCAAACTCCGCTAAGATTCATGTCGCTATGACAAGTCAGTCTTAGTTTTAGAATAATTTAGAAATTTTACCAGATATATATTAAAATGAATTAAGTATTTAAATCAGTATTTAAGTAGTGACCCCAATGCCTGAGAACCAGAATCAATACTGAAACACTGAAAATTATCGCTGAGACACGATTTGTAACGGACGGACAGTCGGACGGACGGTGTGATTTTAATATGCCACCCGAAGTTCCTTCGGGGGCATAAAAATTCAGCTTCTGAAATTATGGTGACTTTAAGTTTAACCCATCACAAAAGCAAGCGTTCTGGGCCCAGGTTCACAATCATTCCTTAAATTAAGGTAAACCTTAACTATTTAAGGTCCAAGTCACGCCTTTACTAAGGAGTGTCTGTAAAAGTGCGTCTGTACAACACCTTAAAAATCACCTTAACTAAGGTGGCGTCTTCGGAAAATTATACGGGGTCATACGAAAAATCTGACGGAAATTAGCGAGAGATTACGTATTTTGTGCTTGATGATAGTGGCAATTTATGTTCCCGCGGACTGTCAAACCTAACATTTCAGTCCATTCTTTGAATATTCGGTATTGAAACGCTGAAACATGAATTCTCACTTAAAGACTGGCATAATGGCAAGTAAAGATCAAAAGATCAATGATAGCTCGCATTGCCTGAACATTATTCATTATTCTATCTCTCTCTCTTTTCTCCCTTTCACTTCTTTTTGTCTTTCTCTCTTCCTTTTTCCTCTTTGTTGATATCTAGGAGCGGCTGTAGTGTAGTGGATAACACTCCGGACTACCACCAGGGGTCACAAGATCGATCCCCTGCTTATCCGGTCTTTTGGATGAGACTTTAAACCGAGGCCCCGTCTCCATATGACCTCGTTGTTGGTGGGATGTTAAGCTCGCTTGTTGGTATCTTCTTGACATTATACATTTTTGTTGCATGCATAACGAGCGGCACCGTCGTCTCAGTGCCGGTGCCTTAAAAAGTTCCATCGGTATTGAGACGACGGTGTTCTTGTCGTTGTATTGATACAAGTTTATTTATACTTTTGATAAGTTAAGGAATTGTATAATATGTTTCTTGCCATGTCTTGTTGTGTTTGATATTGTAGGTGGAGGAATGTAACTAATGTTGTGAGAATTTGTAGCCCAACCCCATTGTATACTCTCTTTCTCTCCCTCTCTCTCTCTCTCTCTCTCTCTCTCTCATTGTGGAGACGTTGATCGAAAACTTTCAAGGATGTTTTCCCGCTAGACAGAGGAACAAAATATTGATAGTAATAAATAAAAAAACGAACACCAGACTCATTTGGAATAGTTTGTTAGGAGCTGGAGAGGATTTTTTTTTATTTATTTTTTATTTTTTTATTATTATTATTATTTTTTTATATTGTTATTTTTTCGTGTGTGTTGGGGGGGGGGGGGGGGGGGGGGGTCGTGCTGCAGACAAAACGAGGGTGGGCGAATGCCATGGATAAAGCCACGACGACTGCCTTATACTTGTGCGAATGTTTGTACTTGCAGCTTTACCATTGCATCATATAACAACATTTAGAACTGGGAGTGGGATGTTCGTTATATTTCAAGCTGTAGTTTTACTAGTTTCCAGAGGCCGAGCCTTCTGTTGGTTAGGTAATCTAGTTCTGAAGGAGGTCGCGAAAACATACATCTGACCAATAGTATATCCGATCCAGGTCGGCTTACGCAATCTGAGTATGAAGGTGTCTGGGGCGCAATTGTAAGTGTGAGCGTGAAAATTGCAAAGACAATGATGTAATAATGCATGCACACACCATACACATACCGACGTAATGTACCTGCTGGTTTCCTACACTGGGACCGTGGTTTCATAATTGTATGATTTTCTATTGAGGAGGCTCTATCTTTGAACACTAAAATCTTTTCAAGTGCAAAAATAAAAGACTCAGAGAGAGAGAGAGAGAGAGAGACAAACAGACAGACAGACAGACAGAGATATATGAGCCACGACACGAGAAAACCAACAATGTGGTTGTGCGACCAGCGCAGATCAGAGTCTTCTCTGTCCGCATGAAGGTAGCTTAGACCCTAAGCTACCCTTTAAGCGCTTAGTGAAGCGTCTGATCAGACTGGGTGGATGACCAGGCCGATCTGAGTCTGTGCTGGGCGCACAACCACATTGTTGGTTTTCTCGTGTCGCGGCTCATATGTGTTTTGGTTTACTTCTTGGTTGGAACAGGTTTCAGCATCTGGATGCTGCTGACATATAAGGTCAATTTTACATACTTAAACATTTGGATGAAAATTCTTCTATAAGCTTATCTCCAATAGCCTTCATATATTAACACTTGCCACTGCCTTCCCTTAGATAAACCTATAACAGCAACTAGCTTCATACACCGATAAACGACAATTGATCGTGTGACGTTGTCGTCAAGCGACGTCAAAGTCAAACGAACGTCTTAATTGGTCTACGTAACGTTCGACTGACGCCTGTTCATGGCGACGGCTGTTTAACGTAATGGCCGAGCACATCATTACTAGTTTTTCTTCGGTCCATATTTGGCATATTCTACACTTAAATACCATGAAAACGGCACAGAAAGAGTCTAAAGATAAAATGTAAATATAAAATTTTGCAGCGGTCATCGTGTGAAGAAGCCAGTGGTTGTCGCTAAAATCTACAAGAAGAGCTTCTCCCTTCATGAAATTTTAGCTCCGCCCATTGTCTTCGTCACACGATGAACGCTGACAAACCAAATGTTAATTCTGAATTCAAGTGTTAAATGTAAGGTTTATTGATAGGTTCAAGAATATAAATTGAAATCATCTGAATGCTGGTACACATAATTTAAAATTTGTATCATATCTATGCCAAATATGCGTGTTTAAAGCTTCGTGTCATTAGGCGATGGCCATAGCCAGGGGTATACGTAAACCTCTGTTTATTTATTCTAGTTCATAATAAAATATAGGCCTACGCTAATTACTTGAAATAAATCATAGTGATCGCTTTTAAAGATATTTTCTAGACTATAAAGGGCTTTAATGTATTATTATTTCATTTATGTTTTTACAGCTAAAAGGGTCTTACGCCATTGTTTGCATATGTAGAGAGTTAAGGAGTTCCCTAAAAAGTTAAAGTTGATACGGACCAACCTTAAAAATTTAAGAGTTTTCCTTAAGTTAAGGAATACCTTAGCGCTAAGGTGTTGTAAAGATTCACTTTTAAGCACTTTAAGGTAAAACCTTATCTCTTAAGGTGTGATTGTGAACCTGGGCCCTGGTCTCTAAAGTTTATGGAATATCAATCGTTAAGGTGCTCATTCTGTCGGAATATCATAAGCAAAGTAACTTAAGATGTCTAAATAAGAGCATATACCTATTCCAGCAAAGAAATTGGGCGTATACATTGTATGCGTTTCTTTTGATGTTCAGTATATGTATCCAAAGAATTTGTTCTGTCTCTGATCATCCTGTCTCTCTTTAAAACCCTTCTGTATTGCAAATCGTGCACCCAATGTAACATTCCGGCCATGTTTAAATGAAACACAAACGGAATAACTCAAAATGAACACCTTACGCCAGTGTTAAGTCTACTATAAAGCAGACGTGAGTTTTAGAGCGTTTTTACGACTAAGTTCACGACACGTCTCGGTTGTGCTCACGGATAAAATTTCTGCGATAACTTTACGACAGACTTACGTCGAACGTACGCTTACGCCTGCTTTGTGCACTCGGCCCCTGGTCATTGTTATAGATCTAATGCGTCACGTTTGATATGGATTCCCACTCTCCGACACAGCCCGTGAGAGGCTCTATTAACCTTTTGTTGTGTTCCCTTTTATGGCAAATAAAACATATGGGCAAACTTTCGCTCTTTATCTCGATCATGGCTAAGTCGCATCGTGAGAAATACTGTCTTTGAGATATGCGACTTGCACATTCTCGGACGCGTGCTCAATTAGGTTAGAGCATATTCAGCGTCCTAAAAATAAATGAGCCGCGACACGACAAAACAAACAAAGTGGTTGTGCGCCCAGCGAAGACTGAGATCAGCCTGTGCATTCGCCCAGTCTTATCAGAGTCTTCGCTGTCCGCATGGAGGTACATGTAGCTTAGACCCTAAGCTACCCTTTTAGCGCTTAGCAAAGACTCTGATCAGACTGGGCGAATGCCCAGGCTGATCTGAGTCTGCGCTGGGCGCACAACCACTTTGAAGATTTTCTCGTCTTGCGGCTCATTAACTTATTAGAATTTGAACTGCATTGGCGAAAATACGCAGCATAGTTTGAGCAAACTCGACTTATATCCAAACAAAGGTATTCTCACAACGCTTCTAAGTCTGTTTATTGCAAAATACCATTAGCAACCATAAAGATACTCCAAACTATGCTTAAAAATGAAACTTGATGATATTCCATTAGATTGTTTTTATGATTGTGAGAGTCTTAGGGTGATTGATTTGCTCCTTGGTGCAGTGAGAGCGAACCTAGGCTGCAAATCGTATTCTTATTTCGGTAAATCATGCTAATCTTTTCCTTTATTTCCATTATTGTA
Source organism: Ctena decussata (assembly GCA_963989385.1). NCBI lineage: Eukaryota > Metazoa > Mollusca > Bivalvia > Lucinida > Lucinidae > Ctena > Ctena decussata. Next base: position 116,518,554 of record OZ022499.1, on the reverse strand, counting down.
TTTTTCTTTCTTTTTCTTATTTACGAGTACTTAGTAAACACTTTCTTTTTAGTCCAAGTTTAAAGTATCTGGCCTACAAAAAGTGCGCATGCTTTTGCATTAAATAGTTTGGACTGCCGAACTTACTGTTTCAAGTGGAAGAGAGTATGCAGAATGCACTCTGCTATTTTCATCTTAACACGCCCCTCCCCCAACCCCACTTCTCAAAAGGGGTCAACTGAAAAAGAAAAGCAATTGCTACTCTGGTAGTAGACCCCTTTCAGGAACAGTTTGTCTTCTAGGTAAGCAAACAAGAAGTCACAAATGTTTTATCCCTTTACAAAAACGGCGGAAAAAACACACGAGGGTGTACTTATTCTTTTCACCGCACGCGTAGGTCGTCCAGGCAATACGGCGTGGTCGTGGTCGGACAATGGTGCTGGGTAACTTTTTATGCTGGGGCGTCCTACTAATTTGGATAATAGTAGGGCAAGGGCTACTTTGCTTACAGTGGGTGCAGGTGGGTGTTGTTTTGACATATTTTTTCTGTTTTATCATTTCTCTTTACTTTCTCCCCCTCTCTAGAAGGTGGCTCGAAATAGACTGAAAAACTGTCGCAAAGAGCCATTCAACCCAAAGCAACCAACCAATCAACATTCCGACAATAACTTGGAAAAAATTAGGCATGTACTTGCATGCAGTTTAAGATAGATTTTACCAGAGCCTCTGGTTGTATTGCTAGTGTTGCGTGTTGTTCAGTCTATTGTACTAAGTACATTATTTTAAGCCCCACGGGAGATGATAAAAATGATAAACATGACCCTGTTAAAGAGAATCAATAGAGAAAGCCACTAATAACAACTATAAAACATCGGAAACGCACAAAATAATGTTACACAGGAGCTTTGCTAATTCGGACTTCATGGTTTTCTCCATCGTTGGCTTAGCCAATATAAACCATGTGTGCATACACAGTATAGCTAAAATGTACCTTATACATATGCAATACTAGAATGTTGTGCCCTAATGTATTTCAGCTTCGAAACAGGATCACAACATGGAGATCGACAGGACTACACCTCTAATATTGTGTGCCTGATAGGAAATAAGCAGAAACAGTTGCTTGAAAAGTTATTTTCACCAGACTTATCAATATGAGAGAGAGAGAGAGAGAGAGAGAGAGGGAGCGTGCAGCAATAGCAAGAAAATATTTTCTTCTTGGGACTACAACGAATAAGTCCTGGAAACCATTTCGTTGCAATCAGTCGAGTTAAATACATTTGTTTATGTAACATACTGAAAACAGCTGAACTGCTTTATACCCTTATTGCACGAAACATGAGCAGATATTTCTCAGTGAATATACCATTCGTTCATTAACAGCTTTAATTCACAGGCCACAGTTATTATCAGAAGGGTTTTGTTACTTTTTATTATTTACAGAAAATGTTGAAAGAAAACGAAGAATGAAAATACTACGAGGGGCATTTAAGAAAAAGTGTTCATAGGTCTACCATTCCTAGGAATGTTGGCCGATTTTTGAGATTTGTCTAAACTTTTAGCGTTACATACTATCAAAAGACTTTTCTAAAAAAAATTGAGTCACTGGTATTTTCGTCAAAATGTGCCTTCTTTATTGTAGTTAGGGTTGAGACACGGAGTAGAATCTGACAAAATATTTAAGTGAAGACAAATTCATATTTCCATAGCTCTGTATACAAACATGTCTGGATTGATGCATATAATATCTGTCATACTGTAAATATTCCGGCAAAATATACATTATATCAGCTTTGCTAAAACATAACACTTACCTTTCAAGATAGGCTAACCATGGGATAATATGCACTTTATGACGTTCCTCCCCTGTGCAAGTTTGAAGGATATAGTAAGCTGTTTAAACTTCGGTTAATTTATGTGAAAATGAATGTTTGATGACAGATATGAAACAAAAAATGAATTAACTTCAATTCATCGTGTTTTCATGTTAATAAGCAGTCTTTCAATCTTTTACGGCACTTTATGCTCGTTTGTCAGTGGACTACCTGATTTTGTTTTACAATAATTTTCTTCACCCACCCACTTATTTTAATGCAGGTAACCAGTCTTTCAAGTCGTTATGTATGACCTTTGCTTTCAAAGTAAAAAGATAGGCAATGATCAGGAATTAAAACAATCAAATCCCACATTCCGCTCTCAAAACCAATAGGGAAAGAAGCACATACACACTGAAACTGACACAGGTTTACGAAAGACACGCACAGTAAACCGAATGAGAAGCTCTTTCCGAAACAGACGGTCGTTCAGCTACCACAATAACAGCATCAACATCTATTTTTACTTATTTTTTCTTTTAATTACAAAACAAAACAAAACAGAAAGCAGCAATACAGATGACCAAACCGCCAGAGACCAAAGACATGCGAACACAACACAATATAACATCAAGGAACCGCAACAGAAGTACCGCCTTGGAACGGTCAGCAATGATTACGAGGAGGGGACGACGGGCTTAAACTACTTTTACAGGACCCAAACCTTGCCATTGGTTTCCGCAAAGGTTCAATCAAACTACAAAACGCTTATTCCACACAACAGACTGAACGAACTATACAAAAAATATATGTCCCTCTAATTTTTGACATTAGATACAGTTAAATATATTTAGCATGTGCCTTTTAATCATGTTCATCAGAATATAATTTCAATTTATTACCTTGTATTTTACATGAATGCTGCTGCTTTGCAACTTCCGGTGTAGAGTTTAGTTTAAACATATTTTATTCATAAATTCACTGACATACAACATAAGATATACACAAGATAGAGTTAATGGGATTGGAATGAAAGCAAAATGCTTATAGGATTCCTTCCCTGTAGAGTTTGCAAATAAATCATCCAGTTTCATTAGTCATGTGAGGTCAATCGTAACAAAACATAGTGACCTAAGAAACACGATCAATGACTGTCATTTGTTGAAACTGGATGTATACTTACATACCCACGTTGTAGATTTGATGCATTTACAGTAATTTGCATAGGAGAGATAAAATCCCGCTTATGTTACTTGTATGGGATCTGGGAACGGATTCTGCACATCTTTCTTATTTTACATATTAAGAACAGTGTCATGCGTTCCTTCATTAAAATATCATTATTTTATCATTGAGAAAACAGCTACAAAACACAAGAGACTTTCAATGAAAATGTACAGTTTCCAGTATCTAGATCCTTATGACGTTTAGCACGTGCTGTCATGCATGAAATACACAGAAATTCTTAAAAAGCATATCATTCTTAAGCATTTGAATTTACCTTGCCTATGATATACAAACCATTGCTAAATATCAACTTATAGGAAACCCTGAGGTCATTTACATTATTTCTGAAATGCCCCTCGTATGTCGTATTTTGTTGAAACTATAAAACTTTCTCCAAGTTCAAGTACGGCCATATCTCTCATTTTAAAGAGCATCAAACAAGCGTTCAGCTGATTGCCGCACGGCCCATTACTACAAGGCGTCATTTTATACACAGAAATAGTTACTGAACTAAGAGGAATGGTATGATTAGTTGGGACAAGAAACGGTTACACCTTGATTAATTGTTTTTCTCGAGGAAGTACCTATTCCATAACTGTGTGCTTTTGCTTTTCCGGCTGCAAATTCTTTCAAGAGTTGATATTTATTTACAAAAATGAAAATGGTGTAGTAGTTGCTTCCCCTTGACGTCGCCTAGCGCAATACTCAAAATTTACCCATCAGCCAAACGTGCGGGAGTTCGGTTTCTTGTGCAACTGTCTCTGTCCTCGGCTTGTCAACAGTAAAAGCTATTTAATATCATTATTGAAGCCAGTCGGTACAATGACGTTAACAAAAAGAAATAAATAAAAATGTTTTACTCGTTTGTTAATGAGCTTCCATAAACAATGCTTTCAGAGTTACCTGTAAGAGTAGACATCATAATTTCTAACCCCACTATCAGACACTCCCTACGCAAATTTGCAAGAACATTGTTCGGGATTATTAATTGTTGTCGAGAACTATTTTCGCGTTCATAAAAAAAGAAGACAGGACTCTCTGGCGTAATGTAAAAAAATAATAATGATGAATACAGTACTCGTTAAGGCGTATGAGTGTTCATGCAGCTGGAGCCACAATGCCATTTCTTTTATTTTGGCAGCTCAATTTAATATTTTAGAGCAGATGAAATGAGCTGCGACACGACCAAACCAACAATGTGGTTGTACGCCCAGCGCAGACTCAGATCAGCCTGGGCTTCCGCCCAGTCTGATCAATCAGAGTCTTCACTGTCCGCATGGAGGTAGCTTAGACCCTTAGCTACCCTTTGAGCACTAAACAAAGAGTCTGATGAATCTGGGCGGCTGTCCAGGCTGATCTGAGTCTTCGCTGGGCACACAACCACATTGTTGGCTTTGTCGTGTCGCGGCTCAAATTAAATCTGGCCCAGAGGTGATAAAACTTGAGTATATTCTCAAACTAAAAATGAAGCACACTGATTGGCTGCTTCCGAGCATATGCTTTATTTTGAGTTTGAGATTACTCTCAAGTTTTATAACCTCGAACCCAGAAAGAAAAAGGAAAGCAAACATGAAGACACAAAAGTTGCTTCACTTCGTAAAAACGACAAACACTATGGTGGCATACCAATACACTTTAAATGAGCCGTGCAACAGGAAAAGGGTACCTTGCTGCATTGGAAAAGCAAAGGCGTGGTTCCTGTGTATATTTTCTTTTTCGCATCAACAAACTTTAGATCCTTTGAACTCTGTATCGCAAATGAGCCCCGACATGACAAAACAACAAAGTGGTACAAGTGCGCCCAGTGAAAACTCATATCTGATCAGAGTCTTCGCTGTGCTTTGAAATAGTGGCTAAGGGTCTGAGCTATCTCCATATGGACAGCGAAGATTCTGATCAGATTCGGCGGATCTCCAGGCTGATTTTGATTGATTGTTTGGAGTTTAACGGCCCTTTGAAACAGTATTTCAGTCTATATCGGGTCGCCTTCCACAGAGAGGGAAAAAGAAGAGAAATGATGGACGAGGAAAAAATGTCCAAAAAACACAAAAAAAACACCCGCACCTACTTCAAGTACAGTAGGCGCTTGCCTTACAATGTTCCAAAGCAGTAGGAAGCCCCTGCACTGGAAGCTGTACCCAGCATCATCGCACCACCCAACCACCCAACAGACTGAGTTTGAGACTTCGCTGGACGCACATGCCACGTTGATACCTTTGTCGCGTCACGGCTTAAGTAATGAGGACCCTATTCTGCATCTTTGCTGTAACTTAAGGTATTATTGAATTGAATTGAGTTCATTCATCGCTGTCTATAGATGCGTGACGTAAATGACACCTCATTAAAACAATACCTAGATTTTAACCGAAATATGCCTCATTAAGGAAGATTATTTTATATGTTGGTGAACTAATTTTCTAACAGAAAATCTGAAATACTGAAATTTCACATTAATTGTTACAGTTTTGATGGAACTTTCTTTGATGGGCTTGTCTCAAAACATGCACTATAGACAGTTGCAAAAAGTATGTAAGGAAAACTTCCGCCAGCTCAAAAGAAAAGAGACTGAGTGAAGATTTAAATTAACCTTTGGATCAGCACAAACTGATCAGACTCTGACACTGGAGCAGTCTATAAATCGTTTGGAAATCTAAGACCTGAAACCTGAGGAACGTGATCAGAAAACGCAGATGACAAAATGATTCAAGTCTTGAGTGTTCTTTCCCCCGACGCACTTAACCGTTTTATTAACAAACTTGTACGAGGGATGTTCAGAAAGTTCTGTTCGTGCCTGCTTATTTTGGTAACCGTCATAAATACAGAGCGTCTGATAGCGAAAATATATAAAGGTATGATGTCCGGACAACTCTGCAGGCGCGGTGTATATTTTCTAAAAGACACGTATTTGAACGTGTTTGAAAGAGGTAGACCTTGCGGCTACTGCAGATTTCACTTAAGGAGATCATAGTTCATATATGAACAGTCTTTGACTTGTTTACATCATTGTCACTTAAACACAGTCCCCAGGCAACTGTAACCTGTAAATATATCGGAAAATATATTTAATCTAGGTTCCATACTGTCCCGTTAATTTAGATTATCAGCATTTTATGTAGTAGCAAGTTCTCCCTCTCTACTAATAGTCGGGGAAATGAAACGCAAAAAGGCGTCTAGAAAGTGAAAAAAAGTGGCTCATCGTTCGAAAGGACAAGTTTGGTATCATTTGAAAGCTTATTGTCTCTGCTTTAATCTCCAAGGTGTTGTCGCCTTTGCAAGTGGTGCCGTAAGTCAGAAAGTGGGGAGATAACTCTGTACCCTAGCATTCAAACAAAAAGGTTTTTAAACCACCACTTTCGTCTAGAAACTGCATGAGGAAGCTTGCATCATAATTAAACATTTTATGTTTACATTGTATGAACTCTTAATACTGTGCAATTAAAACAATTAATGTTTGTTTTTTTAAAATATGATCACTTCCAGCAAATATTGAGGGTGTTCGGACACAAATACATTACGTGACCAAAAGAAAAACTTTATAATGTCCCATTTACTTTTTTTGGGCAAATTTTAAAATAGGAAACCACTTCAAATATGTAAGTTTGATAACCGTCGTAAGTACAATGCAGATTATTAAAAAAGAGTAATCGTTCAAGTGATAATAGATATCAATTTCAGCAATATACGTTACATTTGCTTTCAACAAAATTTACTAAATCGAATATATAGAAGAAAAGAATGCATTAGAACTATTTAGTTACAGATGTATAAAAAGCATTATTCCGTTCCAAACACAATTAAATATTGTTTACTGCTTGTTCCTATTACAGATATGATAAGGAAGCGCCACTAATACGTATCTACGCGCCTGGGCGTAGACAGTCTAAAGTTAGGTTTTCGATCATACTTTTGCCTGGTGTGTGTGCTTTTATTCCTTTCGGTTTTAAGAGGGGGATGTAGGATTTGATTGTATTAATTCCTGATAATTGCCTATCTTTTTACTGTCCATTCTGATCAGTTTTTATTGTCAAAATAACTGACGGAATTATAAACAGAAAATTATCTATTATTTTTACTTATACATGTGCTTCGTTAATGTATTATCTGTCGCTATTGTAGTTCAAACCATTTTGGAGTCATTTTAACACCTGTCTGCTGCAATGCAATTTTGAGGGCCAATACGTAGAAGATTATATAACTATTACACGATGCAACTTGTCGAACGTTTCACAATGGTAACGTATATAAAATAACTTCATTTAAGTGATGCAGAATTGTTTTCATTTCATGAAGACCATTTTATAATTTTGAGTCTGTCAGTGATGACGTACAGTTACTGTTATACTAATCCATGGACCAAAGTCCCATTTAGTCTAGAATTGAAGCAATGATTTGCATTAATTTATACCTAACCTTATATTGTTTCTTATTCTCGGTTATCAAAGTCATGAGCCAATTGTCTAACCTATGCAGTATTATTTTCCATCACCTTTCACGTTGTTAAATGTAGAGTTTCCGTATAATTTTTGTGAGCATGAAGTCTTCCCGGTATAACGGTATAACTCCAGAGCTCTCTCTCTCCCTGTCTCTCTCTGTCTGCCTCTCTCTAATATTTTGCATTTTAAATTGCCACTTATTTAGAAGATGTAGTTCAACAAAGATGTAAAGAACAATGGGTAAAACTGTCAGTTTAAATTGGCGTACATGCGTATATTTATAGGCCAAAGATATAATGTGGTTACAAATGCGCATATTAACAGGCCCAATATATGATTTTTGTCAGGGTTATAAGCATGTATCTTTCTAAAAGTTACATACGTTATCTACCATATCTGGAGTTTTTTATCAGTACACACATAAATGTCTTCCGTAGGCAGAGAAACTACATACATTGGCTGGAAACTCATAGGTGAGTCTGCATTATACTGTCAGTTATCAGATTTTATCATTTTTCCCAGTTGCATCTGCAATAAGGAGACACTTAACTAGTTCTGATTAGAAAAAAAATAAAATAATACATTGGAATTAGAGTTATTAAGACTTTATAGGGTTCCCGTCTTAGTCGTCGTTTCTAATGACATACAAAATTTCTGTCTTGTTACTTTACACTTTATTGTTATCCCCCGCCGAAGGCGTAGGGATATAGTTTTCTCCATGTCCGTCCGTCCGTCCTTCTGTCTGTCCGTCCGTCCTTCCGTCCGTCCGTCCGGAGCCATAACTACGTAATCACTGGACGGAATTTCATGAAACTTAAAATGAATATATATCACTATAACGAGCTGATGCACGTGAAGTTTCATCAGACTGGCTTCAGTAATGCATGAGTTATTGCCCTTTAATGGACTTGAAATTAATAAAATGAGTCATAACTAAGTAACCAAATATCAAAACTTCATGAAACTTAAACTGAATATGTATCACCATAACATGGTTATGCACATAAAGTTTCATCAGGAGGGCATCAGTAGTGCATGAGTTATTGCCCTTTAATGGATTTAAAATTAATAAAATGAGTCATAACTAAGTAACCAATTATCAAAACTTCATGAAACTTAAACTGAATATGTATCACCATAATGCGGTTATGCACATAAAATTTCCTCAGAAGGGCATCAGTAGTGCATGAGTTATTGCCCTTGAATCAATTTATGGTTGACAAATTTAGCCGTAACTAAGTAATCAATGAATAGAATTCTATGAAACTTATACTAAGTATGTATCACCATATCACATTGGTGCATCTTATGTGTTGTCGGAATTGCTTGAGTAAGCAATGAGTTATTGCCCTTGAATTTGTTTAAAATAAACAAATTGAGTCATAACTAAGTAACCAATAAATGGAATTTCATGAAACTTAAAATGATTAGGTACTGTCATGACACAGCAGTGCACATTAAGTTTTGTCATAATTGCTTCATTAATGCATGATTTAATGCCCCTGAATGAATTTAAAATCAACAAATTAGCCATAATTTAGGTATCGGTGAACAAAATTTCTTGAAACTGAATAAAAAATGTATCATCATTGTGCAGTGATGCTGAGACAAGTGTAACAGCTTCAGCTTACATCTCACTTATCCAAGGGTTATTGCCCTTGATTTTATCTACAATCCACAAGTTCAGCCGTAACTAAGTAATCAATGAATGAAATTTTAGGTAACTTAAAATAAACCATAAACAAATCAGGGCCACTTCGGCGGGGGATATAAATTCACCGAATTTGCTTGTTATTACTAGAATTTTACCTTATATTATATAAAGTCATCATGTTTGGACAATTGTGTAATTTTAAAAGTTGCCATGTCAATTACAATAATTAATCGAAAAAAATAAAAGACCCCCCCCCATTTCAAAACTCAGTATCAAACACCGCAGCAAACCTGTAGATTCAAAATAATGTAACTGTTGGACAGAGTTAAGCTGCTACACAATTATTGAATGCTTCTTTCAAATGAAATTGTTACAGCAATGCTTCCATAATGAAACATCAAATACTTACCATGGTATTGTAAATAACCAAAACAGTGGTTTGCGTGGAGATATAATGAGATTTGACATTTCTGAAGCATCCTGATATTATAAGCCGTTTGCTTGCGTATCAATTTGTAACAAAATGCTTATTTTTATCGATAATAACAATTTTGTTATTATGCTTCGACTAATTACAGTTTTGTACTTTAGTTTCTCGTAAGCATTACCTTTTTGGAAGAGTCCCGATATTGAAAATGCATTTACTATTTTAAGAGTATCTTTCGTCACTTAAGAGGATGTTTTTTGTTATTTGTTGTTGTTGTTGTTTTTTTCAAAAACACAAAGCGGCTAAAATTATAAGAAAGTTTCAATCTTTCGTCAAACAAGAGAACAACTTCTTATTTGACAAAAATAAAATCAATATGTAACTGTTACAATTACATCCTAGAGTGTTAAAGTAAAAAGAGGAAATTAAGGATGGTTTATTGGTTTTTTTTTCTAAATCCTTTTAAATAATCGTTACAAAAAAGATATTTCTTAGTTTACTTTTTTTCTCTACAGTTATTTGTGATACAAACAACTTGTAGAGTAATTACATAGGTGTTTCGTATAAAAATGGTAGCGTAGACAACACAGAAAACGCACAACAATCCATAAATCTGACAGAAAAAAAGACGCCGTATATAAATAGTCAGTACTTGTTTGCATAATTCTCAATGACAGACAAAGAGTTCGGTTTGAAAAAAAAAGAAAAGAAAAACAAAAGAGTAATCCAAATATCAAGCTGTGCTGCAAGAAAGGATTGTATCTATCGGTAGGCTTCACACACGGTTTTTCAAGTACCGTATTAATATATTCCAATTAATAAGAATAAAAGTACGTAAGATACATGAGAAGTCCAGAAAACGAATACATTTCAGAAACATGTCACTGACTAAAAGAAGGCAAAGGTTTCCCACAGCCTAATGGCCTTAGGGAATGTGGGTGTAAGAGACACAACTCATCTAGCTTATCCCTCTCTTTTCGCTGAATTTTCCTTCAAAAGAAGGTACCTATCCATTTACTGTTGGGTTGATAGATTTTTCAGTTGCTGACCGGCCAGGCCGTGGATCAAACCCGCGATCTCCTGCACCATAGCCGAGCGTCTCTAACCACTTGACCGAGCATGTCACTGATAAAGAATACTAAAATATAGTTTTAACGTTACTTTTTTCTCCATTGGAGACTGTATTTGCATGTTGTAAAAGCCTTTATAGCCTTTGGAAACAACGTTACAAGTTACATTTTTGTACAGCAATATACGCTAAGACAAAATAATAACGTCAAACTCACGTGTAGTCTTCTGATAAATGTCCCGGTCTTCTGTTATTTGTTCATGATTGAAACAATGGGTTCTCTGCCCTTGAAGGAACTTTTTAAGATTTTTATTTTGATTTGTCGAGCGTCTTCAATTCTCCCATTTGTCTCGGTTTCTTCCGTAACGTTCCCGATTTTATAAAAGATTTTAATTGCTTATTTCGTAAAGGATGGATACCCTCTATGGTTCTGTTAAGCAAATAAAAATTTATAGCAGCTCAGTTAAAAAATATAATTCTTATTTCTGTTGATTGTTAACGAACAGCAAATTTCTGTAATCCAAATAATTATATGATAGTAAGACAAGTAGCTTCCTGAATAGCCCGTTAATGCAGTTTAACATTGCCTTAATATTTTTAAGATGTTTCCAAACTCGAAATTCTTCTTCTGACTTGTTATTTCGATGTTTTACGTCTGATGCTGTAAAATACGTTACGGTACCGTCACTGAGCCAGTCATGTGAGCTCACCAAGAATATCCCTTTGCAAATAGTTAAGTTTAGATTATCCGTTTGATAATCCAAGTAGAAAGAATCATCACAGATGCAATCTTGCACATTAATTGTAGAGTGCAGCGGTTTTACATAAAAATCTAAAGATAACAAAAAGTGTTAAATGTTAATTCTTTAAAACAAAAGGTTTCACGTGAAGCTGTAAATATATAAAATTTTGTTGGAGATAAACATGCATTGTTAAATATGAGAAGTTATGGTATACAAAAATAAATTCACGCGTTTAAGCACATTTCTACTCTTCTTTCAGCTTATAGATAATTTCTTTCGCATGTTTACGTTAAGTAACGTTTTTGACTACAAATCAAGAAGAATGACTGCAGAAATAAACATGCTAATGCTTTTAAACTGGAATAGATATTAAATTAAGACACAAGAAGTATTTCTATATAAAATTTGCATTTTTGTTTCCTTTTTATTATGGCAAAAATGATACGAGCAATATTTAATAGTTCGTTTTTTTTCTAGGTCAAATTGTTTCGACATTAATCATAAAGTACTTGTGATATCTCTCTTAAAATATTATAAAACAACATATTTTTAACAAAAAAGATGTTTTTGACATGCGTACAACGTATGTACACATCAGTCATACCATGACAATTACTTTCTTAATTTAAGACAAATTTAACAGCAATCAACCATTTTGTTTAACTTGTAAATCTTATACCCCCTCCCCAGCTCCCACACACCCTTCCCCCCCCCCCCCCCCCACCTGCGCCACCCTTACCCTTCACCTCCTTTTCACCGAAAAGATGACTTTGGTACTGTTCTTCATCCTTAAGCATAACCTTCCATTTGTCCTGTTAGAAATCAGATTTATTTTTAGCGATGGGTTATCTATTGAACTCACACAGTCGACAATGGACTTAAAATACTACTTTAGGTACGTATATACGGTACAAATAATTTTTTGATAAAACAAGCATTTTTAATTATAACTTTCGTAAGCGTACTTTTTCAGTTTTAAAGATCATAATTAACACTACAAATGATATACTATGACGAAATTATATGTTTTGAATGAAATACTTGTAAAGAAATGACCCCCCTTTCATAAAAAAGCCCCCAAAATACATTTTAGCACCAAAAATTCTTATTCTGTAACCATAGTAACAGCAAATTTCTATATTTTTTCGCATATAAACTTATATCAAAGGTTTTGCTATGTTACGCAGAAGTATCATTCACATTTTGAAGAGTTTTGATAAATTTAATGGAGTTTCCAGAGAAATTCCAGAAATCCACGATTTTATTCATAAATTAAATATTTTGCCCCAAAAATTCCCTTTGGCACCACTTTGGGGAGCGACAACACCCGGAATCATAAACTTCAGTATTTCCTGCTTACAAATCAGTCAACAAATTTCTTTCGAATGATGGGCCAATTTTTCGCCTCAAAATTGGGCTCATTTCCCCGACTATAAAGTTATAATGATTTTGTAACGAAAACAAGGGTCTTAACATTCAAAATCTTGTCAGGAAGAGCCTTTGCATGAGCCAATCTGAAAACGTTGAAAAATTGAAATAAATATAAAAAACGAAACCGCAACGATCTTTCAAAAATTGGCGTTGACGCCATTTTCAGTAACGTCATAAGATCTGCGCATTTCCTTGCAATGACTAAATATATAACGTTTGCTACCCTTCTAACTTTTTTATGGATGTTGGAAGCAACAAATGATAAAAAGCTGACAATTTTGTTTGTATTAACAATGATTTTGACTTAAATGACACACTGAAAATAAATTCACATATGATTTTAGCCCAGTAGTATGACTGTGGCCTTATAACATGCGTTGTACATAACTCAAAAAGAAACTATCTTTGTATTGTGTTTGGTGTCACTGTAAAGGCAAAATGTAGTGATTTCAATACATGCATAGCATTAGTCCCCAGCTAAATTATGTTATGCGGCTAGAATTCGAACTTTCTTAACAATCCTCGTAGTATATAAATCATCTGTAAGGTAAATAATGGCTTCCTTATCTTACTTTAGTTTCTCGTAGCACTTTCTTCATCACTTCATACAATTCGATCAACAGCATGTTTTCTGTGAACTGCAGCATGGGTTCCGACTAAACAGACACAACAGATTAACAGCACAATAATGTTAGCCAAACTTATTTGAGGTGAATGTTAACTTTCAAGGGAGCAACTCTGCCATTTTCTTGTGGGTCCCTTCTCAATGGGAGTCGACATGTAAAGGAAAAAAACTGCTCCTCTAAGAGCACAGTTTACCTATAAGAATAAAAGTAAGTAAGAAAATTCTCAGGCACTGACACGTTTCGATCCTAGATCCCACCAAGACACCTTGTGGTAAAAGAAAACATAAAATTAGACACCACTACAGACATCACAAGCGACAGCTAGGTGAACAGCCGTTTCCCACGTAGGTGGTCAAGGGGGCTAACCATAACATCAAAATGATATATAAACAACAGACATAACAATACAACATATAAAACATTCAGAAGAACCAAAACAGATATGCTACCTTTGGACTGTCAGCAATAAAATAACTGGGGGCTTTACCCGATTTGCAGTTGACTAAACCTCGCCCTTGGTTCTGCTTTGGTTCATCACACTTAGTTGTTTGTTTTGCGTGGAAGATTTTTATGTAAAAGTGTAATATCTCAGAAACGTACAAAAGAAAATCAAAACTAAGATAGAACAAACATGAGGACTCACGAAAATAGCAACACTAAAATTCCGGAGCAGAACAAATCTACCTGTTAAACCACGGCGGGCCCGACCCAAGATGTCCCGGAACGGGTGTCAGGCGCCAATCGTCTATCTTACAATAGGTAAAATTGAAATCTGAAAAAGTTCCTTCAAGAGCAGAGAATACATACAAAAGTAGGAACATGGGCCAGACTCATATGAGTCCCCATTTTTTTTCCGATCCCCCACCCCCACCCCAGTCTCACCAGAATTTTTTCCACCCCCCAGATAGGTGACAAAAAAGTTAATGATCCCCCCCACATCCCAACTCCCAAGCTACCCTTCACACACACACACACACACACACACACACACACACACACACACTGTATTACCCTTTTTATGTCAATTAAACCTGTGAAACATAAAGAACATTTCTTATTCTGACAGATTGATAAATCATGCAGATTAATGGATGGTCTTTAAATTTTGTCAGCATAATTTGCACTTTCTTCTAGCTACTTATGGTCATCCAGAAATCCGTAGTCGAATGTTCACTAAAACAGTTAAAATAGTAATGGATAGAGGGGATCTGGGCGCGCAGCCCCCAGAAGCCACAATAGGTTTGCTGATGTCAAGGCAACTGGAGTGCTGAGATCACAAACGCAGGCATTGAATTTAATACAGAACAAAAATCATCTGCTCAACATGATTTTATAGACAGTTGTATACTTTCCTACTAGCAAATTAATGAAAAATATCTTTGGATATGAAACGACCCAACATTTTTTTGTCATTTTCCATAACTGTCTTTAAGCTTGAGTTTGAGTTTGCATTAGAACAGAAGAAATGGGGGGCAAGCTGAGAAACTTTTCTTAAAAATGAAGACTGATGGAAGAATTCTGAGACCCAATATGCCGAATAAAATATATGACCCCCCTGCTCCATGGCTTTTTGATTCCGACCCCCACCCCCAGTACATCACCATCACCAAAAAAAATTCTGATCCCCCCGCCCTCCCCCTTAATGTACCCGGATCCCCCACCTGATAATAAATGACTCGTCCCTAAGAACCGCAGATTTGGTGGGTATTTTCTCAATGAAACAGTTGTCCCTACATACCGTCATATTGTGTTAATTCGACGTATCTCTGAGTCTGGAAGTTACGAGGATCTTTCTATGCAAGGACATATGATACATGTATTACTACAACAGCGACGAGAAACAATAACGCTGCGTCCAAACGAACGCGCACGAATATTGAGGTTACAGTAAGCCTCGAGCAGATACTGCTAGGAGCAGATAAAATTGTTCACAAGCACACTTAAGAGATAGTTTTCCATAGTTCTGAATAAAACGTAGGTTTTGACCGTCATTAATACCGCGTCGCTGAAACGGTTCTAGTGAAGGATCTCAACATATGCTTTCATTGAGAAATAAGAAATATTATCTAACAATTATCATAAAAAAGCACTTTATTTGCAGCTCTTGATATTGTCAGGATTAGAAGATTACATGAGGGTCATCCAATAAGTCTTGCAAATGACAAAGTTTCAGGCAAATGTTAATTAATTGTAAACCAAAGGTTCACATGCCTCCATTGCATTTTCCAGTCAACACTTTTCGGGAACGTCATGATCTTACATTGGCTCATGTTAGGCATAGGAAGAATATTAATATCAGTGGTGCGGCCGTTGCTTCTAGTCGTCTGGGGCCGTATTCATAAAGCCACTTAAGTCGTTGCTATGCGGTTGCTAAGGCTAAATATCTATAAAGGAGATTCCCTACAACTATGAAATTTGGTCTGGAGGAACAGTCTTACAAAGACTGTTCCTCCAGACCAAATTTCATAGTTGTAGGGAATCTCCTTCAAAGAAATTTGGCCTTAGCAACAGCATAGCAACCACTTAAGTTGTTTCATGAATACGGCTCCTGTTTAAGGTTAGTATACGGTAACAAAGTGAAAATATTGACGTTAGTCAAGATATTATTATTGTTCCAAGTAAATTTACCATGTCTACAAGGAAATACAATATCATATAAAATGACTATTTTAGGAAGATGCGTTCACAACAGTTCAAATGCTCCCAAAAATTACATTTATTTGTTACATGTATCAACAAGTAGTCGCGAGATGCTAAAATGTAGAAACAAAAGGAGACATAAACTTCGAACCTTGTTTAACATATTTTGCAGCCTTCAAAATCATTAGAAAACGTTCAAACTAAAAAATTGCTAAAATTCTGTACTATTCTTTTGTTGCCTAGCGACCATATTTGTTTGATAATGTGAAATGATATAAATATAAGTCTGTTAGCTGAGTTCCTAAGTGTTTGGCATTCATTACAGAACACGAATTCTTACAATTTGAAAATAGGATTATAAACAGATATGCAGGAATTTTCTTTCCCTCACCTCTTGTAAAAGACGTCCTATCTGCAATTTCACCGACGGTATTACCTACTCATTTGAGTTTTGAGAAAGGTATGTTACATGAATGATTTTAGCATGTACATGTATATGTATATTATACGATAATGTGTATTATGGCTAACAAAGGGGTTATAACGGTGTTTGCAAAACTTTTTGAATGACCCTCGTGAGGTAATAACAAATAATACTTATACATGTAGTTGAAAATAACGAGCATAACCAGATAACTATTATAGAGAAAACTGGTTTCTGTTCGGGGAGTGTTTTTGCTGCGTGGGGTGCACTGAAACATGTTAGTTTACTGCAAGGGCATAATTAAAGGTAATTGTGTTTCCATCGTGAAATTTGATGCATCGCGACGACCATACGAAAAGAAAAGAAACTGCAGTAAAAACATGAAGACCGGTTTTAAATACAAAACAATAATAATGATACAAGTATGCATATTACTGTATGCTGAAAGTATGTTTACCTAGCTATAAGTCTGGATAAGAGTAAACACGGTTAACAAATTTAGCACTAACGGATACTTCAACCCGTTTGACGTTCCATGCACAGTTAAAATAAGTAGCACCAGGGAAATTAATGTAAACGCTGGATAAGTGCACCACTGCGCGTGATAAATGCTGACATGCTAGGACAACGATGTTTACAAGGGTGTGTCCCAATCAGGCATACTCAAATTGAAACTTAGGTAAGGTTTTAATGAGGAATCATTAGCGTCACTGTAGCAAAGAAATAATTGCACGATCTTCAAAGGCTTTATAGCATGTGCTGACAGGATAAAGTTAGACTAACCTCTTCACCCTCACAGGATTACATGAATCGTCGCTATGCAATATAAAATTCCTTAGCATCCATAAACTACTGTTAAGACTGGAAAGATTATTGTAAATAGATTACGTAGGCATTCAGGCTGGTCGGCATGATCGAGTTTCGCATTTGCAATCAGGTGTGTTTCTTAAGAATATTTTGTTATTTATGAATGCATTCAACCAAACAGACGAAACAACTCAGATCGCTTTACTGAAGAACTCGCGAATAATAATCAAAAAGTAACTACCTGTTTTGGGACTAGTAAATAGTGGGGGATACTGGGTCAATTACTGAAGCAGCTGAGACAGAAAAATCAAGATCCATCGCCGAGGAAAGTGAATAAAAGGCATGTTGACGCACCGTACACACATCTATGCTATGCCTACGCTGCATTTCTGTTGATCACTTCCACCTTTTTCAAGAATTGGCTGGGAAAATGTTTGCCAGTGATAATGGCGTCGTTTTGGTTCTACAGGAATTTCTTGACATGCAAGAAGAACCTCTGTATGCAACTGGAATCCAATCACTGCAGCATCGCTGGCCTAAGAGGGGATTTAGTTAAGAAATAAATTGTAACGAGAAGGTTGCGTCAACAACTTCATAATTAGGCTAAATTCATTTCAATCAGTCCTCATGCGCTAGTTCTCATAATTCCCTTTCCATTGGTATTTACAAACTGTAATATTAATTAACTGTGAAAACTCGGCAAGCCGCCTTTCTTTTTAAAAGGAAAATTAATTTAATTCCAAGGAGAAATACCCATTTGTCTTATGCAACCAGTGTAGCTCCTGATCAGACGCAGCGTTTTGCATTGTCTGATTTGGCTCTGCACTGTTTGCCTATGTCGCACTTATGGGACGCTAGGCAGTAATGGGTTCATAATTTCATAGTCGGGGGCTTTCTTCGTCTGATTAGATTTGACAAATGGAAACTAGAATATACTCACGGTCGACGGATGAGTTATATTTGTAGCTGATAACCTTTTCAACAGTTATTGATAATATGACTATTTATTCCATGAGGGCCTTGATATGCTATAGCGGTTGTATACAGCATGCGTTTTCGATAATTTCTGACAAAGGCACTTCGTATTTCATGACAAGCAGAAAACTGCAGTTGTCAACCAGTCAGAGATTATTAACTAAACAACGTTTTCACAACATCAGCTATCTGTTAACCACATAAAACATATATCAATACACCTTGAACATTGCACCAATTAACTGGCACATGACAAGATGGAGTAAGCAACCTATCATGAATTCAACAAATCAGACGATCAAATTGCTAAGCAGCAGCTGACAAGCAGTGACATACTGTCTTTGGTCTATGTTATTCTAATCGCCTAGCCGAACATTTCAATTTGCCAAGATTTTTAAACAGAAATCTTTGAATTGCGTAAATGGGCGGGTGGATGCTCAGCAAGGGCAACCACCCGACGACCGCCACTTAGTGCAAACCGTGTGACACTTAGAAACAGTCTGGTCAAAAGGATGCTGATTGACATTAACATTTAAATTGTTTGATAGTTGCGTATGTGGGTGTGTGTTTCAAGTTTCGTAAAGACCTTCCCTTGCACCTCAGCGGAACGAATTCATTGCCGCAGTAACTGGACACCGTTCGTCCGTCTGTTCTTTGATACTTTTTTCCATATATTGCTGACCGATTTCGAGACTTCACCTGAAAAAGTAAGCATCGACATGTAAATGCGCCAGTTTTTCTCATTTTTCCATTTCACTGTTGAACATTTTATTTATTTGAGCCGCAACACGATAAAACCAACAATGTTGTTGTGCGCCCAGCGCAGACTCGGATCAGCCTGGGCATCCGCCCAGTCTGATCAGAGTCTTCGCTGTCCGCATGGAGGAAGCTTAGACCCTTAGCTACCCTTTAAGCTCTTTGCGAATAGTCTGATCGGACTGTGCGGTTGCCAAAGTTGATCTGAGTCTGCACAGGGCGCACAACCACTTTGTTTGTTTTCTCGTGTCGCGGCTCGTTTATTAGTTTTGTTTCCTACTTTGCTCCGGTTAAACAAACACAAAAATATAAAAATTAATAAGAAAAAAAGAAGAAAAAGTATGAAAATGTATCTAAATTGATAAAATACGACCCCAGTTTCAAAAACCTTTAATACAACTGAAAGGTCTGAAGAGTTACAGATTGAAATCATTTTTTGAAATAATTTGTATCAAACGTATCATAAGGGCAAATTTAGCGTTCTATTCTTCTAAACTCATGCGATGAATTTCTTTGACAAATTTATACCGAAACTAATATTTCTTATCGGAAAAGAAAAAAATCAACAATTGTAATAGACAAAACATAACCACCCCCATCGATAATTAATTATTTTGAATACTCTGAACAGAACACTCCGCCTACACTATGATTTTCTTCTAGCAAAATAAACGAAGTGTTATGTCTGTTGCATAATAACAAATATCAAATGACCAATCAGCTAAATCATTCGTCACTGGTAAGTCATAAACAAAATCGCAGCTGCATTGGCATTGGCACAGTAACTAATGAACGTAAGTACATGTAAGTCCATGAACATGTTCACTTAACCTCAGTGTTTTACCAAAAATAATTGATATATATATCAGTATATACATGTATTATTATTGCTGTTTAACATGTGTATACGTGCATTACGTATTTTCTACTTTACTGAGCGCACGTTCGCATTTATAACTTTTCCAGCAAATTGCTATGTAGACACATTACGCTGATAGCAAATGTTAATTCCTGCATCATCTTTCATTTCTGCATTAGTATCATAATGTTAGACTTCTCTGAAAATTAGACGAACACTGAAATGGCGATTCTGTGCATTGACGTAAACGTTTCCAAATACGTGCAACGTTAAATACCAGTCGCTAGAAAACCTTTAATCCCAGAAACAGTTTTCTGACAGCTAGAGGCTATCTGAAAGCCAGAGACATTGAATCGTTCATGAAAGCAACCAAACACAAATAATAGACCCTTTACTGGCAGTAGGTTTATTTAACGCTAGAATTAGACGTCAACGTCACAGTTGAAATTAATACTAATATAACATTTTTATTTGTTGTACTGCTCTTAAGATAGCATTTGTACATTTCCAGTCAAGTCAATATTTTGGTGTTTTCAATTTTGCCTTTTACTGAAAATTGACCACTGCCTTTCTAGAAAACGTTTTAGCGGTTCCGATCACTCAAGTGTCCTAATTTTTTACCACAAATGTTTGATCACTTCCAAATCACAAAATAATGGTGTGAGTCTGAGATTTTCTAAAACCAAACTGTTGGGCTTCGAAAAACAATGACAAGTTTTCAACCGTCAAGTTTCTATTTTTGCTGAGTACAGTTACAGATGGTACATCATTTTCTCTTTTCGAAAGCAGTCGATAATACGAAGAACTCAATTGAACATTCTGATATTTCACCTTATATATATCTGCGTAACTCATATTCACGCGTCAGTGCAGTTGTTTAGTTTTTAAATCAAGTCATGGGAGACAAATATGTGACATGTTAACTCCCTAGGAAAAGGGTGCAAACAAATGAAGGCTCAGCCTGCCTCAGCGCAGTTTGGTTTCCTTCGCAAGCCTAGGTACGCCTTTGGCCCACTGAGGCCTTGAAAAATTGTTCATAAAGTCAGTAAAAATTGAACGTGCGTTATCTGAGTTTTTACCGTCAATATGTAGACTAAATGACAGTACAAAAAGTATTGCGGCACTCAAAAACTTATGTGTAAGAACATTTCAGTAATCGGTTGGTTGGTTTGTTAGGTTTAGCGGCCCCTTGTGACAGTATTTCAGTCTATATCGGGCCGTCTCCCTATGACAGGGAGAAAGAAGAGAAAAAATGATAGACGAGAGAAAAATGTCCAAACAAACTCACCCGCACCTACTGCAAGCACAGTAGACCCTTTCCCTACTATTTTTCAAATCAGTAGGACGCCCCGGATATGGAAGTTATACCCAGCACCATCGAACCACCCAACCACCCCTTTCAGTATTCGGTTTAAATGTGAAGTTGAACAAACAAAAAAAAAAGGAGACAGGAAGAATAGAAAATATAAAGAAATGATACTTAGAAGAGCAATGGCTATGCAGTAGACTAGCTCTTGTCTGATAATGAAAAGGTTTACCGTTTATAGAAAAGAATTAAAATTTTTTACTGTTTTACTCTGGCCAGTCTATAAAATATAAATATGCTCTTTTTCTGATATATACATTAAGAAGTCGAGCCATAAGTATAGACTAGCTGTAGGAACTGGGAAAATAAAATGACTGACTGATATAACTTCTTCGCCTAGTGGCTAGGCTAGCTATGCAGTTCATCAATAAGAAGTCACAGTTTTCCATATATATATATAGAAACAAAAGGGCCATCAGGCCCTGAATCGCTGCTTGGAGCAATTGGCCAAGTGGATTTTTCATATGTCTGAAATTGTCAAAATATGAGTCTTGGTTCAAAAGTCAAAACATGACCATGACCTCTTGTACTCTTGTACTCATAATGTACTCATAAATTTTCATGTACTCATTAATAAACCATATATACCATTTTAGGCCAAAATCTTCAAAACTTTTCACGAAATCTTATGTTCTAGCATTTTCCAATATTTGACCATGCCGCAAAAATGTTCAAGGTAAACCCAAGGTCATCATTTGAAGAGTCTGGGTAGTACTCTAGAACTGTTTGAAATTTTTGAAAATGTCAAAATATGAGAGAACTGGGTCAAAGAATGACCTTGACCTCATGTACTCATAATTGTTCATGACCTCATTCAGATGACTGTATCTACCAATTTTTAAGCCAAAATCGTCAAAACTTCCCATGAAATCTATGTTCTAGCATTTTCTCATATTTGACCTTGCCGTAAAAAAGGTCAAAGTCAACCCAAGATATTAATTTGAACAATTTTGATAACACTCGAGTACCCAATGCTACATACCTGGTTTCAAGGCCATCGGTCGATTGGTTCTGGAGAAGAAGATTTTTTTAAGGTTTTTACCATATATGGGCATGGAGGCCATGTTGTTCATGTGATCTGGACGTTTGAACAAATTTTCATTCCCTCACCCTCTGGAGGCTTTATATGAAATTTAAATTCAATTGGCCCTTTGGCTTTTAAGGAGATTGTTTGATATTGTCAAAATCAGAGAGTTCTGGGTCAAAAGTCACAGAATGACCTTGACCTACCGTACGTCTGTATTCATAAATCTTCATGTACTCATTAACATGACTGTATATACCAATTTTAGGCCAAAATCTTCCAAATTTCCCATGAAATCTTATGTTGTAGCATTGGCCCATATTTAACCTTACCGTAAAATGGTCACGGTCAACCAAAGGTCATTTTTTAACAATCTCCATAGTACCGGAGTACCCAATGCTACATACAAAGTTTCAATGCCGTTGGTCATCTGGTTCTGGAGAAGAAGATTTTTTATAGGTTTTTACCGTATATGGGCTTGGCGGTCATGTGACCTGGACCATAAGAAAAATGTTTCATTTTCTTAACCCCTGGAGACTCTATATGAAATTTGGTTACATTTGGCCTAATGGTTTCTGGAAGATTATTTGAAATTGCCAAAATATGAGAGTTCTGGTTCAAAGGTCAAAGAATGACCTTGACCTCTTATGCTCACAAATCTTTATGTACTCATTAAGATAACTCTATTTACCAATTTATAGGCCTTAATCTTCTATTCTTTCTATGAAATCTTACATTCTAGCATTTTCCCATATTTGACCTTGCCATGAAAAAGGTCAAGGTCAATCCAAGGTCGTGATTTGAACAATATTGATAGTACTCAAGTACCCATTGCTACATACCAAGTTTCAAGGCCATCGGTCAATTGGTTCTAGAGAAGAATATTTTATTTAGGTCTTTACCACATATTGGCGTGGCGACCATGTTGGTCATGTGACCTGGACCGTATGAATAAATTTTCGTTCCCTCAACCCTGAAGGCTCTATATGAAATTTGGTTTCAACTGGCCTAGTGGCTTTTGAGAAGGTTGTTTGAATTTGTCAAAATATGAGTTCTGGGTCAAAGGTCAAAGAATGACCTTGACCTCTTGTACTCATAAATCTTCATGTACTCATTAAGATGACTGTAGATACCAATTTTTAATCCAAAATCTTCTACAGTTTCCAAGATATCTTATGTTCCAGCATTTTGCCATATAAAAGCACAAGGAAGCAAATTTGACCTCACCGTAAAAAAGGTCAAGGTCAACCTAAGGTCATAATTTGAACAATCTTGGTAGTACTGGCGTCCCCAGTGATACATACCCCAGTGCTACATACCAAGTTTCAAGGCCATCGGCCTATTGGTTCTGGAGAAGATTTTTTCAGCTTTTTTCCATATATGGGCATGGCGGCCATGTTGGTCATGTGACCAGGACCGTTTGAACAACTTTTCGCTCCTAAGACCCAAGGAGGCTACATTTGAAATTTGGTTACAAGCGATTTTAGAGGAGAAGTCATTTGAAATTGTGGACGGACAACGGAGCCTTACCATCCTATAAGCTCCCCCGGAGCCGCTGGTTCAGGTGAGCTTACAAGTCGCTCGAACGAAAAGTTTTCTATCTTCCCGGCAGAATAAGTAATACATTGTGTTCTCATGCAAAGTTAAACTTCAGGCGAAATCGTATGATAACATTTTCTCTAATGTAACTTTAACCCCATGAATTTGTATGGTCCTGCCATTCACTAATTGTGGCAATTTTTGTCTGGAGCCGCAGCGCTTACACGTGAAAAAAATGCCCATGAATGAGAGTTTTAAACATTGCGAACAAAAGAAATCATTTGAGCTAATCAAGGATGTCAGATGTACTTTCCATGGGGTTTTTGACGTGAGTCTGTGCCTCTGATGATGGTCTTAATTGTTTGCAAGAACAAATACGGGTCATGAGGAAATTTTATATGAGCCGCGGCACGATAAAACCAACAAAATGGTCAGTGCGTCATGCGAATACTCAGATCAACCTCGGCATTCTCCAAGTTTCATCATTGCCTTTGCTGTCGGCATGGATGTAGCTTAGACCCTTAGCTACCTTTAAAGCGCAAAGCGAAGACTCTGGTCAGACTGGGCTGATGCCAAGGCTGATCTGAGTCTTCGCTGGGCGCACATGCCAATTTCTTGGCTTTCTCGTGTTGCAGCTCAAATAATAACATATAGCGAAGACGGAACACCCTATGCAGGCTCACAGACTTTTCAGAGCTTTCCGTTATCTTTAATGCAACTAGGCTCTTTCTCGGAGAGCTCAGCTTTTTTTCAATCTGTTTTCATCAAGAAACGATTAACAGCAATCAAACTAAAAGAGGACCTCCATACGAACCGAACTACCAACTAATTGTGTGCACCGCAGCGGAGGGTGAGGGTGAAGGTTTGGGCCCAGTAAAACCGGTTTAAACCCCCCAGTAGTTATTACTGACCGTCCCAAGGCGGTACTTTTGTTGCGGTTGCATTTGTTTTATGTTCGGTGCTGTTTAATTTATTGTGTTCTCAGTTTAATCCTTCTATCATAAAAATAGAAAATAGGTAAAAATAATTGTTAAATGTTTTTCATATAATTTGCTTAGTCCGTTGTAACCCGTCTGTTGGTCTAAATTATTAAGTTCAATAAAGATAGCTGAGTTGCCATCTATTTGGGAAAGAGCTGCTGACTCGGCTTATCACTTGTAATTTATTGTTTGTTGGGATGTCTTTGTCAATCTTTCCCTTTGATGTTGGGGATAGGGTTTGGGATCTAATTCAGTCAGTTCCTGAAGTGTAGTTACTCTTTAAATTTTCATGTTTATACTACGATTTTATGTTGTTGTTAGTTTCGGACCTCCGAACATCTACGCAGCATCGGTAGTGAAGCGGCACATATGACACGAAAACGCCGGCGAATGATACACAAACTGGATGAAACTCGATGGGCTTTATGTTTGCGAGTGAATCGCCGGCGTTTGCACATCGATAAAATGCACACAAAAAGTACTTTTTCTTATAATTCCTTCTAAGCATTCTATATATGAAAATTGCCGGTTATATACAGAATTATGTAGAAATCGCCACATTTACGATAGCTCTCTATCATTCCATTTGCACTAATTTAGAATTAAAACGTTGAGTTAGAACTATGTAGAGTTAGAATGCATCTCGGGGCGAGTTGACTCATAACGAATCATATTTAGGTTGAGCTGTGTCGTTGGGATCTGCACTATGGGCCTGCTGTTTGTGTTTCTTACATTTTGTCAGTTACACGTGTATGTACCACATGAATAAATTTGCCATGCCGGAATCAAAGACAGGCAGTTAAGGTAATGAAAGCGCTAACAAGTGCCAAAAAATGAAGTGTTGATTTAAAAAGATGTCGTCATGGGATTCATTAAATGATTTGAAAATTATGTTCCACTAGTGATATGATAATAACACTGCGTAATTTGGTACTATCTAAGCTCGTTCGACTTTCGGCGTCTTCAGAGGTAATTGACTCATAACTTAGAGATAAATAATAATGATAATAATAAATATAAACAAAAATAATTACATGTAGAAAAGAAAAAATGACCAGAACAATCAAAAATGCCTAAAGCGAAAAGAGAGACAAGCAATTCCGCAAAGAGATGACCATGTGTGTCAGAATATTTTACTGAAATAACTTATTATGCCAAAACGTAATTAATTAAGCTTGGTTTTATTTTTTGGTCGTTAAAAGAGTAGCAAAATGTTATTGGAATATACAGTTTGTATTTTTTAATCAAATTTCGAGCCTCGGGACAAGGGCAGATGACTTTTGGGATAAAAATTCGAATGGTAACCGGTAGCTTCTGTAACCTAAATTTGATCTCTTCTAGACGTTTCACATTAGCATAAATATACTGCTCACAAAAAGTAAGGGGTATTAAGACATTTAGGAAAGTAGAATAAAGAAATATAAGCAGATGAACATAAAACTGTTACAATTCATGAAAGAAATATTCATAGAGACCTTCAATATGCAATTTGATTCGTTTAGGCTTGTCACGTGACCCAGAGTAAATTGACTTGTTTTATTTATTACATTTTGCTGTTGGATTTGAACCAAATGATGTCAGAATTTTAATAAAATGTAGAAACTGCACTTATGCAAACTGGTACTTCTTTGAAGCCATCTTGTTTTTAGCCAAATAGTGTGACCTTTTATGTGCAAATTTTGCAAAAGCTTAGAACAATCTAAGTTGTTGCACGCATGGTAGATAATTAGCATCACATGCCGACAAACTTGTTTAACCATGAGGCTCACTGAACAAAACATTTTCAGCTGAAGTTTCCAAATGCTGATTTCTCAACATATAGAACGATGCACTTCTGCTTTTTTTTTGGCAGATGCCCATTCTTCGATCTCTATTATTTATGTGCGTTTCTTGCGAAAGATCCTTTTCCATGTCATTGCGAATTATCAGAAAAGTTTGCTACCAATTCCTTTTGTGCTATCTTGTAACAATAGCATTGATTACAAAATCAAACAGTCTGAAGCTTTTGACTGAATACAGGAATATTGCATAGACAATGATGTTGTGTTTGCATAATCATATATTTCCACAGACAGAACAATTTGTATCGCCTCATAATCTATTGCATTTTTGTTTTTGTACAAGACTTGCGTCACGCGAAAAAAGGGCATGCATTTTGGCACCTGCAAACAGACAATCCTCAGATCCACCTGCGCATCTGTGCAGCCTTATCAAAGTCGGTCCTATTCATATGAACACTCTTCCAAGTTGTGTATTTCTCAGGTAAGTTATGTATTTTTTCAAATCACGTGTTATATGTACTTTTCTGTTATTGCAAAATGGGATACAGACTTGAATAAGTCAGCTGACTTTCTTCTGAATCCCGTTTTGTATAACATATAATACTTTTGAGAATGAATGTACTGTTTCATATGTTGTAATACAAAGAAAATAAAGTTTAAACCACCAATCTTCCGATCCGAAGAAATCTTAAATTAGAAAATAATAATTAGTCTGATCACTCTGTGCACAATCACAGACTGGTTTGGGTATTTACAGTACGCACATGGCCTAATATCCCTTATCACGCTACGCTGATCAAATGTAGACAACATTGTACCAAAGCAAATAACTATTACCTTTGGGGTAGTGTTGCTCTTGGTACTGTTCTAGAATCAAAGACATGCTTTCGCCAAAGACAACACTGATTGCCTTTTGTGTCATGTTGGTTTTGGTGCTGCTACATTGCCTTTATCCGATCCGAGCGCAGCTGCTAGTCAAAAATTCAAAATCTATTTTGATATGATCTCAGCTCTCTGTTATTTATTTATATAGATGCCCAAAGTATATTTAGCACCAACTTAAAAACAATGTTTTTTAAATCGTTCAAAGACAACACACGAAAGCTTTGGTTCAAGGTTAATCATCTGTATCATGTAAAGCAGACTATGAATGAGCCGCGACGCGACAAAACCAACAATGTGGTTGTGCGCCCATAGCAGACTCAAATCAGCCTGGATATCCGCCCTGTTTGACCAGACTGTTCGTTTAGTGCTCAAAGGGTAGCTAAGGGTCTAAACTACCGCCATGCGGACAGTGAAGACTCTGATCAGACTGGGCGGATGCCCAGGCTGATCTGAGTCTGCGCTGGGCGCACAACCACATTGTTGGTTTTGTCGTGTCGCGGCTCAAATTGCGCATGCAGGTAAGAGCCAGATCAGTCCAGAGTCTTCAGCAGCTGATTTGATTGCGCCTAAAGGAGCAAATGCTATCCTTTAGAATTAACCACATTTGAAAAGGGAGGCGAACATATAACAGACGCTTACTACCCTTAAAGGATACCCTTTCACTTATGTATGAGTTTTCCTGGATGTCATCTATATTTTTAGACATATAATGGCAGCTTAAGGTAAATCGAAAAATGAGGACAAATCGGAAAATACATGTACTTACAAACATCGATAAGTGTCATATTTTGTCGAAACCAGATTCGGTAAACACCGGAGAGACACCGAAAACAAATGAGCCACGACACGAGAAAACCAACAATGTTGTTGTGCGCCTAGCGCAGACTCGGATCAGTCTGGGAATCCACCCAGTCTGATTTGACTCTTTGCTAGATGCTCAAAGGGTAGCGAAGGGTCTAAGCTACGTCCATGCGGACAGTGAAGACTCTGATCAGACTGGGCGGATGCCCAGGCTGATCTGAGTCTGCGCTGGGTGCACAACCACATTGTTGGTTTTATCGTGTTGCGGCTCAAATTGTCTTTAAAAGGTCGGGTATCAAACGAAGCTACATGTAGCTACGACAGAGTGAGTACGCTTTTTCTCGATATCAACTGTATTAAACGAAGAAGGCAAGGCAGAATATGACATGAGCCACCTAATGACAAAACCAACAAAGTTGCATGTGTGCCCAGTGAAACCAAAAAATTTGCATGTATGCCCAGTCTGATCTGTGTATTCGCTGGCGGACAGGCCACTTCGTTGGTTTTATCGTGCCGTGGCTCAATATGTCGATATTGGATGTATGACGGTATTCACTAATATGCCTATACTCTAGGTGGAAATCGGGTCGGGCGATGGTGCTGGGTAATTTTCAGTACCGTGGCATCTACTTACTTGAAAAGTAGTAAGGCAAGGGCCATTTGTGCTTGCAGTGAGGGGGTTTTGTGAACAGTGTTCTCTCTCCTATCATACCTCTTTTCTTTTTCCCACTCTCTGGAAGACGGGCCAATACGGGCTGAAATACTATCTCAAAGGGCGTGTTAAGACAAGAACAACTAACCAACCAACTTATACTCGTACTTGTATTTGTCATCGTCATTATACATGTACCTTAATGGTGCATGTCAGTTTGAGACAAAATTGAAAATTCCCTGTTAGATTTGCGTGTTTGATAAAAGTGCTTTACGAGATGCTATATTTAGTTTGATCACTGACAGAAGTTGATGTAATTGTGTCACTGATCCTTTTCTCTACAGGAACTTGAATTAATATATTCTCACACGACATGAAATTGATCTGTTATTGAAGACGCTATCAAATGTTAACATGACTGAACTTGAAATTCCTTAAATACTTGTTTTCTTGGGCAAAGATACGTGCATATTTTGTATAACGTTAAGGGATACAATGGATGAAAAGTGCCCATATCTATTAGTTTTGTAATTTTTTCTGAGTTAGGCTAGGAGTTTTTTTTACTTATTTGACTTGTTGCAGGTTCTTGCTTCATCAGGCAACCTCTCTGATGCCATTGTCTATAGTCTTTCTAGGATCATCGGGCCTGGAAAGTTTGGCGGAGGACGTCTGAGCTCGCGAGTTAATTCGTATGCAGCTTCTCTGCCTCGTGGGTTACGTCCTGAAGTATAGCTCGGGAAGGGATGTCCACAACGTGCCCGGACCTGCCCATCACCTTCTCATCTCAAAGTATTTGGGGGTTAGGGACACTGAAGAAGTTCAATGCAGAAATGTGCGTTTGTTCCATTGAATTTGGTGTAGGTACGTACATTAATTTCAATATTCGGATTAATATCACGAATAGGCGGAGTTGATATACAGGTGACAACGAAATGTTCAAGGTGAGACGGGGTGTTGCAGAAACATCGCCGACCTGATGCATTAAGTTATAGAGAATACCAAGCGTGTGATTTTGTGTGGGAACTCCTTTACATACCAAAAAGCTCCGCTGCATGGGCAATATACACCTTTTAGGGTTTATAGTAGGAAAGGAAACAGCAGATGATCAGAACAGTTATAAGCGCCTGATATCTTCAGCCCTAGGGAAACCATTGGCTAATCATGACACTAAAAAGGTTTATTGTAAACATCTCAGCCTACGCATCCGCACAGACTGACAAGGTGGCTCGCTAATACTCTGTCTGGTCTTTGTGATATCTAGTTCCTGGAGCTGTGTTTGTTAATTTGTGACAAAGATCAACTGAGCCGGCGTCTACGATGGCTCAATGGGCTCACTTTTCATTTCCATACTATTTCACAATTCCGAATTATGAATTCCGAATTCCGATATTCGTACATGTAGTACAAATTCTTTAAGTGAAATGATTCATGCTTGTTGAAGTAGAGGGGGAAAAAGGACTAGATAATATTAGAAGAAACAATCTGGACCACTTACTTTTACAAAAAAAGATACAGAATGATCAGTGTCGCCCCTTTTTGACTTAGTGCATGGTTAGCCTATGGAACTTTGTGAACTAAATGTCTTAAGAGCCCCTGAAGCTAGGATCATGACTTTTTTGCAGGAAGGTACTGCCTAAGGTGTAGATGACCTGATTAACTTTTGAAAAAAATCGTAAATTTTTGACCGAGTCAAGCCCCTTTTACGATTTAGTGCATTGAAGCCTATGGTACAAAGTTACCCTTACATGCAGTCAAGAACCGTAAGAGCTAGGAACTTGAAACTTTATACACATGATCAGAATGGAAAATAAATAGACCCGTATTTTTATTTTTCGTCTGGTCATGCATTTCAAGAGTTATGCCCCTTCTTCGACTTAGCCTAAGGAACCTTGTGATCAAAATATCTCAAGAACCCCTGATGCTAGGATCATGAGGTTTTGCAGGATGACAATGCCCAAGGTGTAGATGACCTTATTAACTTTTGAAAAAAAAAGTTCCTGAATTTTCGACCGAGTTATGCCCCTTTTTCCACTTAGTGCTTTGTAAGCCTATGGAATCTTGTGAACAAAATATCTCAAGAACCCCTGATGCTAGGATCATGACCTGATTAACTTTATGAAAAAAGTTCGTGAATTTTCGACCGAGTTATGCACCTTTTTCAACTTAGTGCATTGTAAGCCTTTGGAACCTTGCAAACAAATATCTCAAGAACCCCTGATGCTAGGATCGTGATTTTTTGCAGGAAGATACTGCCTACAGTAAAGATGACCTGATTAACTTTTAAAAAAAAAGTGAATTTTTGAAGGAGTAATGTTCCTTTTTCGACTTTGTGCATTTTAAGCCTATGGAACCTTGTGAACAAAATATCTCGAGAAACCCTGATGCTAGGGTCATGAGTTTTCG
Organism: Ctena decussata; assembly: GCA_963989385.1. NCBI lineage: Eukaryota > Metazoa > Mollusca > Bivalvia > Lucinida > Lucinidae > Ctena > Ctena decussata. The sequence goes on along the minus strand of OZ022499.1, from coordinate 116,487,259 downwards.
CAGGAAGATAATGCCCAAGGTGTAGATGACCTGATTAACTTTCGAAAAAAATCTTAAATTTTTGACTGAATTAAGCCCCTTTTTCGACTTAGGGCATTGAAGCCTATGGTACAAAGGTACAAGCATTATGGGATGAACCTTCTTTAGACTAGCATATAGTTGGGGGCATAGTGTTTCATAAACACATTTTCTAGTTAATTTTAGGATTCCCGTAAAATATTAGATCTTAAAGCATATGCATGGCAATATTGTAAGCGCAACAGTTGCGGGATCATGCATTTTTTAACAAAATCAGTTGGATCAAGTTTCAAAAGCTGACAGTCACAGTAGTGATAAAACAATACATGAACGGAAGGGCGATGGCGTCTTTGAAAATTATTAAATGATTGATAAAAGGGGGGGTGGGGGGGTGGCGGGGGTTATGCCTGTATTATTTCAAATCATAATGGTAAATCACCCATTAATACTTATTGCGATAATTGAAAAAAACTGATACATGGTAAGGTATGGGGTGGAATTACCCCACCCACTTTTTAAAATACACTTTCGATGACATCAGTATTTCTGTATATGAAAGCAAACACTTACAAGTAGAGATTGGTGAGGTTTGGTGCAAATCCATTTGTAACCAGAAAATGGCCCTTATTGAGACCCCCTTTCATTTTGATATTTAAACGCGCCAAACATTCGGACAGTAAGATAAATTGTATTCTTATTTTGCAATGAAAAGAACAATAACAAATCTAATGTTTCTGACCTTAACCCTTAAAGCGCCAAAAATTATAATAGTTGAATTTGCAAACAGTTGATCCATATGAGGTGGCTCATAATGAGCCACCTCATCTGAATCTACACTGTTTGACCTCTAGTGTTCGAATTCTCAAAATGATATCGCTTAGACGAAACATGTTTTGAAATTCTGCAGACGTAAATTTTGTCGTCGCCTTTTTGGCGCATTAAGGGTTAAATAACTGCAGACATCGAAATTGTGCCTATAAAAAACATTTTTGTCCATATGAGTTAGATGGTGAGAAAGCTATAATTCAAAGTGTGACACGATTGTAGAACCCGCCGATGCCCCGACTTAATGCTTATCGAGTTTCTGCTACTTGTATTGGAAATATTATTTTATCATCACAGGATTGGCGTTGTATTGGCTTATGGTCGCCAACTATATTGTAGCCCACACTTAGCTTTTTGTTTTGATGTAATTTGTTGGCGATTGTGGCCATCTCACTGTCGGGAGAAAAAGACAAGGCATGAAACTCGTTTTAGCCATCAGTTTGCAAAGTTTAGGGAACCGCCCATATTTTAATCTAAACGTGTTCTTTTACTGTACTTTTTTTTTCAATAAGAAAGTGAAGATCCGGAACACCATGGTCTTCCCCGTTTTACAATGCATCTTTGGGGGAAATACATCTGTTGCTATATGTTTTTCTGCACTATAGCGTAGTTAATTTTCCTTACCCCAAGTTCTATTTGATAGGCTCGTTTAGAATCATGATGGATGCAGAGTTATGCTGAAACTTGGCTTGACTTCCGTGTTGCATATTTTAGTATCGCCTATTTATAGACCAAATGAAGCCGAGTCTGTTATTTTTATTTCCTTAGTTCTTTGCTCTGTAAGATCCTTCATTTATGTCTCTATGCAGTCGCCTGTTTATTTCGCAGTCTGTTGCCGGAAAAAAGAACCATCTATTCACAACTATAAATAGGGGTTACATTTGTCATAATGTCAAACTGTATTAGTGCCTCAGTATGTGTTTTAAGGTGTACGGGTACACTTTATGCTTCCATCATTTTTACAAAGGGGGCCATTTTTTACCTCCAGTGTGTTTCTTTGGACGACGTAGTCCTTCAAAAATGCTCCTAGAGGAGTAAAGTGTTTCCTTCAAGAGTGATCCAATTTAAAAGGGAGGCAAACATGAAAATGAGCCTCGACACGAGAAAACCAACAAACTGGTTATGCGCTCGGCGCAGACACAGATCAGACTCCCAGTCTGATCAGTCTTCGCTGCCCGCATGGAGCTAGCGTTGATCCTTAGCTGCCCTTTAAGCGCACACCAAATACTCTGATTAGACTAGGATTATTCCCAGGCTGATCTGAGATTGCTCTGGGCACACAACCACTTTGTTGGTTTGGTCGTGTCGCGGCTCAGATTGTAAGTTGCATCCCCAGAAGGTGTACCTATACGCCTTAAGTATTAAATCGATTCCTTGTATGACATAAAATAATTGGAAACTGTCAAAGTTTTCCGACATACAAAGTCGTCGTGATATTAGGATTAGTTATAAGGTTTCAGCTGTTTCTACCAGCGGTTCGTCTTAATATAAACCTTATTTTGTCATTGTGTCTTGGCTTGTACCGTAAAATTCTAAATATTGGAACAAACAGACCTAAGTAAACGGTGCAGACCCGGAACAGACTGCAGTCAGATCAGTGTCTTCACTATTTGCCATTCCATCTGCATATATAATTATTTTTCTTGGTTAAGTGTGGCAAGATCCTGCAATAAGCCAAAATTATCGAAGAGTATAGAAACCAAACACCGCTAAGATTCTTGTTGCTATGATAATTCAGTTTTAGGAAGAAAAAAAAATAGAATTTAACGTGGAATAGGTTTAGTTAATTTTAATCAGTACTTAAGTACTCAACCTGATACTTAAGTACTCAACCTATACTTAAGAACCAGAATCAGCAATGGAACACTGATTACTGTGTTAATGAAATACTCACAATTGAAAACCATCGTTACATATATGAGCCACGACATGAAAAAAAAAAACAAGTAGGCATGTGCGTCCAACAAAGACACAGATCAGCCTCGTCATCCGCCCAGTCCAATCAGAGTCTGCCGTGCGCTTAAAGTGTAGCCAGGGGTCTAGACTACCTCCATGCAAACAACGAAGACTCTGATAAGTCTTGGTTGAAACCCAAGCTGATCTGAGTCTGATTGTATTTTGTTCGTTTTGTCACGCCGCGGCTCATATATTGTAGTTTAAAGTTTGAAACACTCCTGTTTGTTGTATAAGACAAAACCTCTCAATTCTTGGAAACAACCTATCAGTCAAAGACTAATAACATACAGTCTAACGGCTTAGCTACCTCCAAACAATATCTGTACTCTCGGCTAAGCTTTGTGTTGTGCTTGTAGGTCTTCGATGGGGTGAGTCGAGAAAAATTGATGAATATGCAAACCGCTCATATCTAAACTCACGGGTCCATGCAGGTCGAAGGCGGCCTTGCGCATAAATAACCGTTTCAGTCGAGAGACTGTATTTCTCACGACACAGCTTAGTTAAAGTTTGGAAAAGCTTACTGGAGGAATATTTAGATATATCGTTCAATTCGGCTATTGTTTAAAACACCATTGACTTAACCAGTGAAAAATTATGTAGGGGTCTGTGAGTAACCTTTCTCTGAGCAAAGATCGAATCAAACAACATTGTCCGGATCGGCATTACATTAACCGATCCTTATCATTTTAGCGTTCCACTATATACGAGGGACGTTCGAAAAGTTTTGCAAATGGCCTCATAACTTTGTGTAGGGACATGCTGGGTACAAATGCTATGCATGTACTAAAAGCACTACTTTTGGTCTTTACAAAGGCACTTTTTCTTACTGACTTACAGTGCATTTTAATTAGGTCCCAGTCATACCACTGGTCTAATTTCACATGTAAAATCTTTTCAGTGTTAGACCCTCAATTCAAATATCGTTGTAAATACAAAATATTTCTTTGTCAACTGCATATCTGTCGTTGCCTACATAATCCATATAAAAGTTAGAAAGGTGGCAACTGTTATCGATTCATTCCTTGCAAAGCAATGCGAAGGTCTTATGACGCTACTGAAATCGACGTCCGCGGCATTTTTAGCGCGCCTTTGCGAAGCAAAGGAGAGCTTATGCGATACCCCCGGCGTCGTAGTCCGAGTATCCGTTAGCGTTAGCGTCTACGTCAGCGTCCTCGTCGGCGTCCGTGACAGGTTAACCCAATGTTAACTTTTGCGTTTAACTCGATGTTTAGCTCTGTATCTTACAAACTACAGTAGCTACAGTCATCATACTTGGTACATATATACATCCATATGACTGCAGCAGCAGCATTACACAATTGAGTGTCCTTGACCTATATGTCACGGTTGACTGACTTTGCTGTTTGGCACTGTTTTAAGGATTTTTTTTTAGTTTTCATGATACCTTTGACACAAGAGACTTGATACTTGGTCAAATAGCATTTCCCTACAATTGCAGCAGCTGCAAAGCTTCCATGCTGACTCCTGTGTCCTTGACCTTTATTCACGGTCTACTGATTTTGCCTTCTATCTCTAGCACTATTTGATGAATTAACATTATACCTGGCATAGTGGATCAGTCTGACATTGCGAATGACCTCATACTATTTATAGATCACTATGACACCCACCTACCCCTCCCCTTTCATCCACCCACCATCATATCCACAATTATGAGTAAGAATCCTTGTCCAGGGTTGGGCAAGAGGTCAATATCTAGGATGATCTTGATGTTAAAGTTTAAGGCTCATACCTCCAAACTCATTTGAGGTACCTGCTTCGTATTTGGTCAGGATCTTCCCTGGAGCATTGGGTTGCAGCAGCAGCAAAGCATCCATGCAGACTTTTGTGTCCTTGACCTTTATTCATGGTTGAGTGATTTTTGCCTTATATCTTTAGCACTATGTAATAAGTATGCAATATGACTATGCATTTCTCTTTGAGCTCATAACTTTGATACCTTTTATGCTACAAAGTTTAAATGCAGTATGATACTTACCCGAGACCAGGCTTTGACAACTGGTTCAGGCTAGGGGTGAGGTTATTGGAGTGGACCCAAGGAAACATGAGAAGTCTGCAAAGGGTAAGGAGGTGTCATCAGACCGACTTAGTACTGGGTAAAGGTGGTGTGAAAACCCATACTAGGAACCACCCTTTGTCACCATGAGGCATTATAAGTTAGACTGAGTTGGTATCTCTCCGTCTGGTGCAAGAGGACCCGACCCTCAGTGTCCGCAAAGTGTCCAGATAGTGGCATACAAGTCGGCCCTGTATGCCAAAGGGAACAACTGACTTAGTCTAGCTTCTGATGCAAACTTCATTTGTGCCCTAGCTACCACATTCACCCCTGGTTAACTATGTTAACTATGTTTTGAGTCGAGATACTTTGTAACCTTGAGAGTCAGGCACCCATTAGGCGCGCTTCGTTGTCTTCTGACAACTCTTGTTGAAAGACTGTAGTGGTTTCATATTTTGCATTAATTTGAATTTATTGACAGATTTTAGTTGATCCATTCAAAGGCACTTGCTGATAAGATTTCGAATACTAACAGACTTGTTTTTATTACAAAGTCTTTATACATTTAGTAGAAAGGGAGAATTTGCTATTACGTAAAATACGGACAATACGGGTAGGTTAAAGATAGTTTCCACGATATTTACAGGACAATATTGTCTGAGCATTGTCTCTAACCAGCAAAGATTAAAAAATCAAAGACTGCTCATATATGAGTTACGGCCCACTAAAATAATTGTCTGCAGTGCCTGTAGGGTATACCTCTTTCAAAGAAGTTAAAAACGCGTCTTTTTTTTTTTAATTATACCGCTTTTGCAAACTTCAGTAGGTATAACATAGCTTTATGTGCTTTTGTTATCAATAGTTCTGTATTTATGGTGGTTACCAAGAAATTACGTCATATGCAAAACTTTTCGAACGCCCCTCATATGTATCGGAGGTACGAGAGTCAAATAAATGTTTGCTTGTGATCGTTGTTAATCTTTAATACGAATAACATATAGGCTAAAGCATGACGTTACAGAGTATTGGCTGGTCTGACTCGTCATGCCGGTTGACACCTTCCACCATGACTCTGCTCTGTCAAACATTTCCGTAGATTTTATGGTAGAATGACTGGCGACCAGCTGCCAGTCGTTCTCCTGTTTGTTTTGTTTGTTTTTTAGCTCACCTGAGCCAGAGGCTCCGGTGGAGCTTTTAGTATAGGCAGGCTCCGTCGTCCGTCGTCCGGCCGTCCGTCGTCCGTCCACACTTTCAAATGACTTCTTCTCTGAAACCGCTGGGCCGATTGTAACCAAATTTCATATTTAGCCTACTGCACGCCTATCAATCGCTCTCATGCGAAACCGCGGTTCAGAACGCCAATCCATGAGAGGAGGTCCCGGTTTTGCAGGAGAGGAGCCAAAATCGTAAACAAATTTGACATCGGCACAAGGTTTGAGGTATTTTTTTTCTCTGAAAACTATTTATGCAAAATATAAGAATGCTATTTTGTCACATATAGATTGTTTCTTCCGCACATGAAAGGATTAGGCACATGGTCTTGCATTTTTCCAGATATACATTTAGTACGGCGGAGCATGTGTTCAAAGTCAGTCTCGGCGATATATACATGTAGGGAAAAGTCGCATTTTCTTGCTTGATTTTGAGTCTCTGACCTTGACAGTCGCAAAGAAGTGAACAGAACTACTGTATGGGTGAATCCAAAGGTTGGAAGTAAGCTTTCCATGATGGACAGTTTAGAATTTAGAAAATATACGCAAAACATTGGCATCGTCAGCCCGGTTCCGCATGAGATAATAGAAAATATAAGGAATTTTTATCAAACACAAAAACAGCTCTTGAACAATAATTGGATCAAAACTAACATGACTTTTGTGATATATCATTATTTTATACATTGCAGATGACTTTCTGGCTGTTTTTATTCCCCGTTTGTCTGTTTCTGAGGCATGCAAGAGGGTTTGAAAGAGGGTTTGCAAAAGGCCTTAAAAGACAAACGGGGAATAAAAACAGACAGAAAGTAATCTGCAATGTATAAAATAACGATTTATCACAGAGTTCATATTAGATTTGATCCAATTATTGTTCAGAAGCTGTTTTTCTGTTTGATAAAAATTCGTTATATATTCTATTATCTCATGCGGAACCGGGCAGACGATGCCAAGTTTTTGCGTATATTTTCTAAATTCTAAACTGTCCATCACGGAAAGCTTACTTCCAACCTTTGGATTCACCCATACAGTAGTTCTGTTCACTTCTTTGCGACTGTCAAGGTCAGAGACTCAAAATCAAGCAAGAAAATGCGACTTTTCCCTACATGTATATATCGCCGAGACTGACTTTGAACACATGCTCCGCCGTACTAAATGTATATCTGGAAAAATGCAAGACCATGTGCCTAGTCCTTTCATGTGCGGAAGAAACAATCTATATGTGACAAAATAGCATTCTTATATTTTGCATAAATAGTTTTCAGAGAAAATAAATACCTCAAACCTTGTGCCGATGTCAAATTTGTTTACGATTTTGGCTCCTCTCCTGCAAAACCGGGAACTCCTCTCATGGATTGGCGTTCTGAACCGAGGTTTCGCATGAGAGCGATTGGTAGGCGTGCTACTGGGGCCTTAGGAACGAAAAATTGTTCAAACGGTCCTGGTCACATGACCAACATGGCCTCCATGCCCATATATGGTAAAAACCTAAAAAAATCTTCTTCACCAGAACCAATAGGTCGATGGCCTCGAAACTTGGTATGTAGCATTGGGTACGCGAGTACTACCAAGATTGTTCAAATTATGACCTTGGGTTGACCTTGACCTTTTTTATGGTAAGGTCAAATTTGCTTCCTTGTGGTTTTATATGGCAAAATGCTAGAACATAAGATATCTTGGAAACTGTTGAAGATTTTGGGCTACAAATTGGTATCTACAGTCATCTGAATGAGTACATGAAGATTTAAGAGTACTAGAGGTCAAGGCCATTCTTTGACCTTTGACCCAGAACTCTTGATATTTTTACAATTTCAAACAATCTCCTCAAAAGTCACTGGGCCAATTGAAACCAAATTCCATATAGAGCCTACAGGGGTTGAAGGAATGAAAATTTATTCATACCGTACATGAACAACATGGCCGCCAAGCCCATATATGGTAAAAACCTAAAAAAATCTTCTTCTCCAGAACCAATTGACCGATGGCCTTGAAACTTGGTATGTAGCTTCAGGTACTGGAGTACTAGCAAGATGGTTCAAATTATGACCTTGGGTTGACATTGACTTTATTACAGCAAGGTCAAATATGGGAAAATGCTACAACATAAGATTTCATGGAAATTTTTGAAGATTAAGGCCTAAAAATTGGTATATGCAGCCATCTTAAGGAGTACATGAAGATTTATGGGTACAAGAGGTCAAGGTCATTCTTTGACCTTTGACCCAGAACTCTCATATTTTGAAAATTTCAAACAACCTCCTCAAAAACCACTTGGCCAGTTGTAACCAAATTTCATCTAGAGCCTACAGGGTTTAAGGGAATGAAAATTTGTTCGAATGGTCCAGGTCACATGACCAATATGGCTGCCATGCCCATATATGGTAAAAACCTTAAAAAAACTTCTTCTCAAGAACCAATTGATTGATTGCCTTGAAACTTGGTATGTAGCATTGGGTACTCTAGTACTATCAAGTTTTTTTCAAATGATGAACTTGGGTTGACCTTGACCATTTTTTACGGCAAGGTCAAATATGGGAAAATGCTAGAACATATGATTTCATGGAAAGTTTTGAATATTAAGGCCTAAAAATGGATAAATACACTCATCTTAATGAGTAGATGAAGTGTCATGAATACAAGAGGTCAAGGTCGTTCTTTGACCTTTGACCCTGAATTCTTATACATGTAGTTTGACAATTTCAAAAGCTACTGAGCCAATTGTAACCAAATATCATATAGACCTTTCAGGAATTGAGGGAAAGAAAATTTCTGCAAATGGTCTGGATCACATGATCAATATGGCCGCCATGCACGTATATGGTAAAAACCTTTGAAAATCTTCTTCTATAGAACCAATTGACCGATGGCCTTGAAACTTGGTATGTAGCGTTGTGTGCTCCAGTACTAGCATGATTATTCAAATCATGACCTTGGGGTGACCGTGACCCTTTTGACAGCAATGTCAAATATGGGAAAATGCTATAACATGAGGTTTCATGGGAAGTTTTGAAGATTTTGGCCTTAAAATTGGTATATACAGTCGTCTTAATGAGGTCATGAACTATGAGTACAAGAAGACAAGGTCATTCTTTGACCTTTGACCTAGATTTCTCATATTTTGACATTTTTAAACATTTCCTCTAAGGACAAAGGGCCATTTGTATTGTTTCATATAGAGCCTCCAGGGGCTGATTGAACAAAAGTTTGTTCAAACGGTCTAGGTCACATGACCTGCATGGCCGCCATACCCATTTATGGTATAAACCTTTAATATTTTTCCTTTCCAGAACCAATACACCTATGACCTTGAAAGTTAGTAAGTAGCATGGAGTACTAGAGTACTACCAAGACCGTTTAAACGATAACCTTGGGTTCACCTTGATCTTTTTTGCGTCATGGTCAAATATGGGAAAATGCTAGAACATAAGATTCATCGAAAGTTTTGAAGATTTTGGCCGAAAATGGTATATATGGTTGTCTTAAAGAGTACATGAAGATGTATGAGTACAAGAGGTCATGAAGGGTCATTCTTTGACTTTTGATCCAAGACTCATATTTTGACAATTTCAGACATAAGAAAAAGTCACTTTGCCAGTTGTTCAGGTGTGCGATTCAGGGCCTCATGGCCCTCTTGTTTCCCGAGGCGTCTGCCTGTAGAATATTTGTTGGAAATTAGAATATGGTATTGTTATGTTTACTGGCCACGGTCAAAAATATCTTTAAAGTGTCGTATGGCAATATGGCCAAAATCACGACTGTTCTCTTCTATCCTACTCAGCTTAATGATTCCTGTAGATTTTTACGGGCGACCGTAAAACTAACGTGAAAAGGACTAACAGCTGTTTGCCAATTAGCCTACCGTAAAATCTACAGAAAATTATTACAGTGTGCTGATAATAACACCCTAGCTGCTATCGCTCATTGCAATAATTATAATGAGACCTGAAAGTATCAGGGTCCAAAGAAAGACGAAGGATAGACACTTGTAGTTGGAATTTCAATTGCGCGCTCTTTTTGTCGGTGAAGTATTCTTGAAGGACATTTTATGTGTGTTTCTGGTCACTTTTAGCAGGCAGACACTAGTCGATGGCGTAAATGTAGTTGTAAACGAAAACAGTACCGGCAATTTTGATTGAAGTAGTTAATGTCGGTTGAGTTAGTATAGTTATGTCTCCCCCCTTTAGTATGTCTCCCCCCTTTAGGGTCGGGAGACATATTGTTTTTCCCCGGGCATCTGTCCGTCTGTCCGTCCGTCCGTCTGTCTGTCACAAATCGTGTCCGTTCTATATCTTGAAAACCGCTCAAGCTATATTCGCGAAACTTCATATAAATATCAATCAACATGAGGCGACGTGCAGAGTGCAAGAATGGTAACTCTGGCATTTATACTTTTTGAGTTATTTCCCTTGGAACATAGTCCATCACAAAATTGTGTTTCAATCGTGTCCGTTCTATAACTTGAAAACCGTTCAAGCTATATTCGCGAAGCTTCATATAAATATCAATCAACATGAGACGACGTGCAGAGTGCTAGAATGGTACATGTAACTCTGGCATTTATACTTTTTGAGTTATTTTTCTTGGAACTTAGTCCGTCACAAAATTGTGTTTCAATTGTGTCCGCTCTATAACTTGAAAACTGCTCAAGCTTTATTCACGTAACTTCATACAAATATCAATCAACATGAGGCGATGTGCAGAGTGCACAAATGATAACTCTGGCATTTATACTTTTTGAGTTATTTCCCTTGGAACTTTGTCCATCCCAAAATTGCGTCTCAGTCGAGTCCGTCTATAACTTTAAAACTATTCAAGCTATATTCATGACAGTTCATACAAATATCAATCAACATCAGACGACGTGCAGAATGCACTCTGGCGTTTATACTTTTTGAGTTATTTCCCTTGGAACTTTGTCCATCACAAAATTGCGTCTCAGTCGAGTCCGTCTATAACTTTAAAACCATTCAAGCTATATTCATGAAAGTTCATACAAATATCAATCAACATCAGGCGACATGCAGACTCCAAGAACCATAACTTTAGCATTTATACTATTTGAGTTATTTCCCTTAGAACTTTGTCAGTCACAAAATCGTGTCTCATTCGTGTCTGCTCTATAACTTGAAAACCATTCAAGCTATATTCACGAAACTTCATACAAATATCAATCAACATTAGAAGAATTGCATAGTGCAAGAACCATAACTCTTGCATTTATACTTCTATAGTTATTTCCCTTGGACCTTTGCCAGTCACAAAATCGTGTCTCAATCGCTTTATTACTTGAAAACCGGACAAGCTATATTCACGAAACTTCATACAAATGTCAGTCAACACTAGACAACCTGCAGAGCACAGCATTTATACTATTTGAGTTATTTCCCTTGGAACTTTGTCATTCACAAAATCGTGTCTCAATCGTCTAAGCTCTATAACTTGAAAACCGTTTAAGCTATATTCATGAAACTTCATACAAATATCAGTCAACATATAAATAGACGACGTGCAGAGCACTGTAACTCTTGCATTTATATTTTTTGACAAAAACTAAATATGAATATCAGTCAACATTACATGACATGCAGAGCATAACAACTATAACTCTTGCATTTATACTTTTTACTTATTATGAATCCCTGCTTCAGGGTAGGGAAACATATTGTTTTTCCCTTGGCGTCTTAATGACTGATCCTTTTGACATCAAAAAGGGGGGAGACATTCTGTTTTTTCGTAGAAAAACAATTCTAGTTGTAGTTTGGTATTCCGGTAATTTATTCGTCGGACAATGATACGCAAATGGGAAAGTGTATGGTACTTTATTTTTGGTGTAGATCTCGTTGGCATCCGCCTGGCAATTTGTCTGCATGCTGTATCTTGATCCAGTTAATGTATCTAACCAACTTTGCATGAAAATATTATTGGTACATGCTTGGAAGCTGGATGGGATTAAGTGACCCTATTTTCAACGTCAAAGAAGAGCTTAAAGTTAAAAGTTCTAGCGTCAGCGTGGCTGTTTCTTGCCTGCACGAGATCTGTTGAACCAGCAGGTAAAATTCAACTAAACTTGCATGGGTATATTATTTGGACACCCTTAGAAGCTTACACTGATCCTGGTTTCAAGAAACGGCCTTAGAATATCATTTTTTTTTTCATTTTCTCTTGAATCAACAGGTTAATTTTTATACAATTTGCATGAATACATGTATATCATTGGACAAGCCAAAGGACTGGTATTTTTTGTGGACTTGACCGCAGTCTGAAGGTCACTGGAGGACTTATAATGTTAGAAAAAGTAAAAAGATAGGCAATATTCAAGAATTTCATATCCCCCCACCCCCTTCACCTCAAAACCAACAGAGGAATAATATTAATATTTACACAAATTGGCAACAGTTCATGAAAGATACGCAGGGTAAACCAAAAGAGCATATCTCCCAGACAAATTTTCATTCAGCTAATTCAGCTTAAAACAACAGTAGCATAGTCAGTAGCTAGTTCAACCAACTTCGGAATCGCCTTCGGAGTGTGACACTACAGGAAATAAATTTAGCCACCTCTTTCTGAAAGTGACACTGCAAGAAATGCCCTGATGGGGAACGGGGACATTGTTTTAATTTAAATCAGTTCCTGGTGACAAAATTCCTGGTTTTCTCCAGTCTAAGAGGTCAGGTACCAGAAACCATTGTTCTTTTTTCAGCAACAAGGAAGACAGGAACATCAAGTTCAATAATGATTGACAACTGTTGTTGTATTCAGTAATCGTAAACCCCCTCCCACCCCCCCCCCCTGCACCTCAGCGGTACGAAATCATGGCTGTAGTAATGGGGCGCCGTCTGTCATGTCGTCGATGAAATACCGCAACCATAGGGTCATCTTCCTGAAGCACATGGGTGTCTTCTGTCTTCAACAACGGCCCTTGTTAGGACCACACCGCAGTTAAGTGGTCGCCGCCACGTGACTGGGTTGTCTTCCGCGCTTCGAAGGAGAGATTGACATTTTAGAGAAAAAAACACATTTATATGTTGTAAAATTCTAAATATTGAGGCACCAAATATAATTACCGTTTGTGTCTTTAAAATGGAACAGTTCTGTTTTATGATGCAGTAGTGTGGCTAAAACTTGCAGCAAAGTACATTGTAGCCCTGATCAGACCGCCTGCTCCTTTAGAAGAGCAGCCTTATCTGGGTCTGCACCGATCGCTCAAACCCATATCTGTCCCAATATTTAGTATTTACGGTACCTACACAACAAACATGTTGGTCCTCTTTCTTATTCAAAGACGTTGACTGTGTTATATTTTTGTTGAAAGACATACTATATGTGCATGATTAATAAAGGGACGGTTCCAGACCTATGAAACCGGGACATATTGCAATGTCTATTAATACTTCGTTGTTATAGTTTTTGCTCTGAAAGTCATTGTTGTAAGTTGTGGTCATGCTGATCCGAACTTCTGCATTTAGCCATATAAATTCTTTAAACAATAGATTATGTAGATTAATGACGCAAACTGGGTATACAGTCAGGTACATAACCATTAAAAGTTAAAAAGAATATAACTTTAAGCAGTTATGATTTTTGCGACTATAGCAAAAGTAACCTGTTTAAGGTAAAGTGTCTTTTTTCACCTTCATATTCTGGAGTTATAGCAATTTTTATGGACAGGTGGGTAGTTTTCCCTGAAAAATCTCTTAGTATACATAACTTTATGATTAAGCAATAAAATTCCGTACGCATCGCCTAGAAATTGGTACGCAAGGCCCTTGAAGGCCAGGAAATTACTTACTTTTTAACTTAAAACAGTTATGTTTTTGGAGATTGCAAATCTGACCTTGGCTTAATAATTTCAGACATAACCTAAAAATGTTATTTTCTACAGCCTCACTTTGAAATTAGTGGTAAATAGGATACTTTTTAACTGCTTCAAGTTATATTTTTTTTACTTTTAAAGGTTATGTACCTGACTGGTATATACATGTACATGAATACTACATGGATACTCGCATCGGACTGCACAATTGCACAAGTTGATCTACGTTTTTACCGCTGGCACATATCCTATGGTAGGATTTATATGCTTTCTGAACTAAAGGCCATTCAAGTTATGGAATGAATTACCATAGACATCAGTTATATATTATTGACGAGGTAAACGATTTCAAACATCATTACAGTAATTAATTATTATATCTGACTAATAATTCTGGTATGTTGACCACTTTTACGGTAGTTTACTTCCGCTTATTTGGAAATAATATCCTAAAGGAGGATGTCATTATATGTCTAGTCTTGAAAATTGCTGACAAGAATTCTAGAAATCAGCGCTATCTCTGGGCCGATTCAAATTTAATTAAATTCTTTCAGTGCAGCAGTTTGTAAGATGTTTTCGAGGGCATTAATACCGGTATTCAAATTAGAGAAATCTGAAAGTTAAGCTAATGAATTATTTCTGCTATTGAAACCAAAAGCTCCTCAATTTCGACGAAGTTGGGAGTATAAAAGGCAGCTCTCGTGGTCAAACGGGTAACAAGCTGGGAAATGTTAAACATATTGGTAAGTGGGAAGTCATCAAAAGCTAAATAGTTGTACACTCAAGGGCCAATAGTATTTCCACAAAAATATTTTCCCATAGACTTTAGTGCATTTTCATGTTTACAAGAAAATTGATATTGGCAGTTTTTCTGGGGCAATCATAAAACAACTACTATGGTTAGAAAGCTAAAAGAACAATGCAATAAACATTTTACAGAACTTAATTTTAACCCTGCATTGTCAAGATACAGCTTTTAGAACTTAGCATAAATTTTGAAAACAACATGTTTCCATTGACGTCAATGGCAACGTCATGAAAAAAGTGACTAAAAGTCCGAACGTAAAATTTAAACACATGCTGTTTAAGTATACGATGAACAACTGAAATAAAATAAATATATTGCTTGCCTCATTCATTTACCTTTCTATCAGTACCAAAATAATTGTAATACGTTGGACAGAAGAGCCCAAAAATAATTTCCAGTATACACCAAAACACAATGAAGTCAATGGGAAAATCAATTTTGTGGAATTACTTTTGGTCCTTGACTGTAGTTTAACCGTAGCTTATTTCGGTTCTCACCTTTTTCTGACAGTAAACACACACACACACACACACACACACACACACACACACACACACACACACTAATTCATTCATGTATTTAAAAACGTAGGTCAAAATGTTATCACGTTCTTTATCTATCATAAGTTCTTTAGGATCTATCAGCTTGCCAAAGATGTATATCCCAGCTAAAACTTTTTTATAATTACTTTGCTTACAAATCTGCTTGGAAGTTTTTGATAACACAGTCAAAACTACAACACAAGCACGTGGCCGATTGCGCAGGAAAATACATTGGTCTATTATTTTCATCATAAGTCTATTTTAGACTACCAAATGTTAAGCCTTCAGCAAAATCGGTTCATGAGTAGTCTTTTTTTAATTTTCATATCTTCCAAAATAACAGCTTTACTTTCAGCAGAATTTTTGGCGTATCAAATACTTAAAGAATACCGGAACTCAGCCCTCTGGGTCGTGCGGTTCAAAGGTAGGAAAACATGCCAAAATTGAAAGAGCGGCAATTTTTCAGTCATATAATTTACAAATTCAGCATAAAAGTTTATCAGATAACATACCCGAAGGCTCTATAAATATGCCAAAACCTCATATCAGTTTAAACAATATTTTGCGAACAAACCTTCATCTAAGTTTCCTAGAAAAAAGTCATAGCTCCATACGACTCTGGACAATCAAATCAAAACAAAAAATATACGGGTATGCCTCATTTTATTGTCCACCTTTATGCCAAATATCCAAGCCCCAACTTAAACAGTTTTTGAGATATCCTTTAATTTATCATCCTAATCCTATCAAACTAATGCAAATACTCTGAAACTAGCTCACCTTGCTACATGTATTCCGATTTTTAGGGTCGATCCGTATTTTCCGAATCGACCTGTATTTTAAAATTACGGGGTTAACCAGTATCGGTGTTTTAACCCTTTGGTACATCGTGCACAGGTTCGTCGTCTCGCTTATGTAGATAATTTTGCTCCACACAAGATACTTTGTAGAAACATTTGTCATTTTTTTCATAAAAACTGTTTCCCATATCTTTGCCATTCATATGACACGATGCATGCAGCATATGAACCGTCATAGTACGAAATGACCCGACCGCAATCTGGCAGGCCTAAGGAAGATCTAACTACGACTCTGTGTTTTTTCAACGATTGTTGCCAAATAATGAAGTGCATTTCCATGTTTGAACCCACCCAACATCATGTCTGAAAGAAGAAACATCAAAGATAAATTTTCGTGAAAAAAAGATTTGGTGCGTTCGTATTGTAAGAAACTGCAGACATCTAAATGGCGCCCATAACAAAGCCATTCTGTCAATATGAGTTATGATAGCCATAAAGTAATATTTCAAAGTGTGACTTGATTGTAGAAACCGCCGATGTGCTGACTTGATGCTTATTGAGTTTCTACTGCTTGGCATTAGTTTGTATTGGAAATATTATTTATCATCACAACGTTGGCGTTGTCTTAAGAGGAATGTCTGCTAAGCTTATTAACTTGTAAGACTGAAGAATGCGCCACATGATTTTCAGATAATAATGAGAACTGGGAGACAAAAGGAGAAACGTATGTATTCTCGACCAGAAATATTCAATTCCACTTCCATTTTCTTCACATGTATGGTAAAATTAGACTCTTAAACGCGTTCGCTTTGCTTCATATTTGTTTTTCTTTCTGCTTTTGGAAAAAAAATGTTTTTGCGGTTTGAAGTATTCAGACTATGTTACCAAATACCAGTTTAGAGTTCTTGTACCATACGACATTACCATCTTTGCCTGATAAGATGAAAACACTTTTCTTTGTTCTCTTTCTGTCTCGCTGCCTATGTTTATATATCTCTCTCTGTCTCACAAGCACCCACGCGCCATTCACCTGCAAAATCGTTGCGTTACTTCGATGCCTAGTACTGTAACAGTGTTCTAAGATAACTGAAGATTAAGATGCCAAATTAAAGACAGCCGCTAACACAATGGCTGCGCGCTAGTTCTGTTGTTGGCATTTTGATATAAATTTTGTTGGAGGTGCACGCACTTGTACATGTTGTTTTGACAATTTTTTGGTCCCAATTCTGCCGATTCATTCAACTGCTGCACTCATTCAGTCATGATCCAGGCAACTTTATATTCAGCTGTGGGTCTTAATTTCTTTTTCTTAAATCACGGGTGGGAAACTCCATAATCAGAGCCAATGGCTCTGATAAGGAAAGGTTATGATGGTTTTCCGGAGCACGTGCGGCTATGAATATACCGGCTGAAATTTATACTAAGAAAAGGTAACTTTCGCATTCGTAGTATAAATTCGTTTTTACGGCGTTGAATCTCAAAAAAAGGAGAATGTAGTTCAATGCTCAGGTCTTTTAACTTCTTTTCTACGCTAAGGTAAGTTGTCATAATAGTACGATTTCGCCTGAATCATTTGTGTCGTGGGGTGACTGAAGGCTAAGGGCGCGTTTACACGAGCAAAGTTTCTATATTACAGAAACTTTAACAAAGAAAGTATGACAAACATTTTGCGTTTACACGGAGCAAATTATTTGTTAAAGAAAATGTGCCATAGAATCTTTGTCACATAAAGTTTGGCAATGAAATATTTGCTGAGTGTTCACACGACCAAATATTATTCGTCAAAGTTACCTGCAGCGATGAAACAAAATCTTTGTCACAGTTTCCACGCTTGTAGCAATGTTCTTTGTTACATAATCTTTAGCAAAGTTCTCCGTTTACACGGACAAATTTAATTTATCGAAGTAACTTTACCATATATATTTGTTAAAGAAACATTGTCATATTTTTGCATTTACACGAGCACATTTTTCTGTGACAAACCTACTTTGTCATAGAAACTTTGGTCATGTAAACGCGCCCTAATGAACAGATAGGCAGCTAACAATTGCGTTGATATTCCTGTTGAAATGATATAAATGTGATAAAAACGTCAGAATTTTCGTGGTCGAAGAGCGTGCACTGATTTTCTGATCCTTCTCCATTCGCAAAAAGTAAGAATTGAAAGCAAATAAGAGAAATTGAGAATATATCAACCAAGGTTTTGATTATGTCGAGCGGCTCTGATTATATCGACCGGCTCTGACGTAGGACGGCTTCTTTTGTAAGAGTCGCTTACTACTGAAGTAAATGTCTTGTAGTAGTGCTATTTACTGTATGAGCGTTGTAAAACAAAACTGTAGTCTTCATCAAGTTCAGAGACGTGTGTTTAATGTTTATTCGTACTCATATGACAACTAACCTTAGCGTAGAAAACAAGTTAAAAGACCTGAGCATTGAACTACATTCTCTCCTCTTTTTTGAGATTCCACTCCGTAAAAACGAATTTATACGACGAATGCGAAACTTACCTTTTCTTAGTCCAAATTTCAGCCGGTATAGTCATAGCCGCACGTGCTCCGGGGAAACCACCATAACCTTTCCTTATCAGAGCCATTGGCTCTGATTTTGGAGTTTCCACCCGTGAAATGCTGATTTTATCTATGATATACCATGACATTAATTTTTACCATCTGACATTCGATTTTATGAATGCTTACTACGCTTACTATTTTTACTGTCCATCCAAAGCATTACTTCAAGATTTTTAGAATTCAGTTGATATACTAAGTTCTATTTAGACGAAAGATTAAAGTAGACTGTATATTCTGTTCATATCAATAGCTGGACCGTAACTTGGAAATATATTTTACACCAAACAGCAAAGCCTTAGATCAGACTGCAAAGTCTAAACAACGTCTTCGCTTCTCAAGAATTATACTCCTACATATTTATTAAGGTTTGCAAATGCGGCGGAATCTCATCAGATAGCGTGAATGTACAGTATGGACTTCGCCATTTTTCTTGTATCGCACAAGTTTCAAGCTATTGAACAATAAAAAGACAATAAATGGGGAGCTTTTCAGTATCCTGTTTTTTTAACCCATGTTCTATTAAATTCCATATCTAAATCCAATTAAAATCTATACAGGCTGCCTTTGAAAACAAAGAACTTATGCATATGTATGATAATGAATATCGGAGTCCCGGTTTTGCTGAGAATCTTGTATAATAGCAATGTTGTTTGAAATGCTGTACACACCCCTTGGACCGGCTTAGTGGTACAAATTACTTGCTTTTCAAAATACATGTAAATAGCATGGGCACAATGATCCAAAAGGAAATGAAACTTAATCTGCACTATGATAACATGAGGGAAGACTACTACAGCCGCCACACGGAACTTACCATCAGCTGCAAATGGTCGAAGAAAAATCTATGCAGTTTGTCAAATCTGTCATTCACTTTTCGTTGGGATGTTTTCCGAAACTGTTATGGAACAGAACATAACAGATAATTGATTCAGAGTATCTAGCAACAAACATCCTCATAACATAACTGTATCATATATGCATGTACGACAGCATTGAAATACACTCATATCCATGTATAAAGCTTAAAATTATGATGGTAGGCAATTATCACAAACAAATACAATGAGAGCTCATATGCCGCCAAAACCGCACGGGAAAGAACGTACATAAATAGACTGGACCGACAGTATTTCACGGAACGGTAAACCAAATGAACGAGTCTGATCATTAAAACACCACTCTCTCAACAGGTTGAACAAGTCACAGAAGTAATGCATTGGAACTGTCGGTAATAAGTTTATTATAACATCAGCCTTACAAACTGGATGTATTGATTAGTTAAGTAAATGTAAGTTTCTAGATTTCTGAGTGAAAGGTTATAGAAATATTGTGAAGTTGAGATTATGGAATAACTAAGACCTTTAATTGTTATAGAAAAGCATAAAGTATTTGTGACCCGTCGCGCGAAAAGGGACGAGTTGGGTGGATGACGTTGTTTCAAGAAATTACGTTTCAACGTTGACGTCACGACTTATTGATTTCACTTGCGCGATAAACAGGTGCCCGCGTTTTTGTCAATCGTTTCAGGCTTTATTTTTCATGTTTTGGGGGGGATTTTATACCCTCCCGCCTGTCAAATATTTGACGTAAATAAAGTTGCGTCCCTTGGAAGAGTATTTAAGTTTTGATGCCGCGAAAATATGAGTCGAACAACAACTTCATTCAAATTTCATTTCCGATACTTGTTTCCTAAGCTTAGAAGATGGTGATAAAGAGACCCTAGATTTAGCTAATGATAGGGGAAGGAGGAAGAGAAAAATATCATAAAAAGGAAAGATGTACAGTGTGTTCGTAGATATATGTTTTAATTTTCTGCCCATTGTGTCATGTGGTAAGGTAGCCGAGCGGTTTCGTCTGCCGAGCTGTTGACATAAGAATTGTCCCATGTAAGTTCGAATCTCATTTTTTTTCGTTCTTTTTTTTCTTCAAACTATTAGAAATCATAATCCTGTATCAGCTAATTTGTATATTAATATGGCTCGAACAACTTTATTTGTACGAGTTCAATGCTGCATAGGATGGCCATAATATAGGGTCAGTTAAGGTAAACTCGGACAGTTTTTGCAGGGTCGCCACGATTCTTATTGTCGGTGCTTTATTTGACTCGTAGCAACTGTCTCGGCGATCCGTAAGGCCAGGTGCATCCCAGATGTACTATTTTCTGTCAACTTTTGATTGGTTACTAGCATTTTTATGTCAAAACAGTCATTAAAGAGGCCAACCGTTGAGTAAGGTTAACCCGGACATGGAGAAGGTAAACCCGGACAGCTGCTTCTTTGTTAAATATATCGCCTATGTAGGTCTGTAGCACACAGATACACTAAATTTAGTAATTGTTAACACATTTTAATGGTGAGACCAATAAGGTTTAAGGCATAGCTTTGTTTTATTCATGTTGAGTTATCAATTAAAAAGTTATGGGTAGTAAGTTCGCTCAGTCTGCTACGGGTACCATACAAACTATACAATATATAAAACTATTAAATAACCGTTGTATAAACATGTGTCATATTTTAACTGCAAAGTAGAATGCACAAATATTGTATTAATTTCAAACCATTTAAAACGTCTCATGATTAATTTCTTTTAATCATATAAGTCCCCAAAACAGTTGATGTCCGGGTTTACCTCACACTGCATTTTGGCAGAAGGTAAACCCGGACATCTCGTATTTGTGATAAAAATATTGTTCAATATTCATTCAATATAAAATATAGGTAATGCAACTAGTATTATACCTGCACCAGTTATAAACACAACTCCGTCTAGTTTTAAAGTTACATTTACGTTTTGCCGTGAATTATACAGGGACCTGGCTCGCCATCCCTCGCAGCTAATTTTGAGTTTGTAATCCAAAAACCTCAAACAAATTTGAGAGGATAAGATTCAAAGGTCGCAGAAAAATAAACACTGTTTATATAACCTGAAAATAGATACTATTAATTCGAGAAGTAAAGGGGGAAACTGGGAGAAAAAAAATCACAGAAAACATGTTAATTTAGCTCTTATTATTGGAAAAACCGTGAGTGTCCGGGTTTTCCTTCTGTCCGGGTTTACCTTAATTGATCTTACTGCGCGTCTTTTTGTTGCCATCACCTAGGGTAGAACTTGGTTTACTTTATGCAAAGGGAAACAACTTTTGTGGCTCCCCCATTTATAGCTTCCTGTTAGTTTCGCGTGGCGGCGATGCCTGGTCTACTCGGACTTCCTCTTGGAGGGAGGAACAATGTACAGTACTGAAATTAATACTACGTTACTACAATTAACAGCTTACTATACGGCATTGTGATGCACTGCACTGTCCGCCTAGAGTAGAGTAAAGAAGAGTAGAGCAGAGAAAAGTAGAATAGAGAAGATAAGTGAGTCTAACTTCCGAAGGTGGAATGATTAGATACCTACACACATCGCCTACCATATACAAATCGATCTACCAAATCCTGGTTACCAGAGCACCTGCCAACCAAGCCTCACCTCGCCCAAGAAACATACAATGACTCAAAAGGAACAAACACTAAACCAATATTTCACACTCCCCTCAATCATAACCTATCCATCTAAGCACTACCGATCCCCTTAATCACAAAATTCAACAAAATGCCCATTTTCTTGACAACGAATAGTAACAGAATATCGTTCGGTCGGTAAGGCACATTAACATTAAAGCCCTTTTAAAGTAATGGTGATGGATGGAATCATTTACGCTCGACAACATCAGGAATCTGTATCCAATTTGCTCGCATTCCGTCAAAATGGCATAATATTCACTACCCTTGCTCCAGGACAAAACGGATTTCTGCTGTTAAACATAAAATCTGGTTTCAAATTCGATTCACACCTATAGGAGAATGAATACAGGGTTGCTTTCATGATAATCCCCGATTTTTGAGACTTGACATTGAAAAAGAATAAATCTCGGTTCAACTGGTTCACTTACCTTTGTGTCATCCCTGTTTCTAGTCCCCTCCGGCACAACCGGACATCCCCTCAATATTTTCTATTCACAACACGCTATTGTGCTTCAGGAGTTAATAAGCAGGCGTGAATTGGTCCATTTTTTCTTTCCATTTTTTTTTTTTTTTTTTTTTTTGCGGAATGACGTCATGCTACTCATTTTCCTTAAAAACAGTCATTTCTATAATTTCCCAGGCATTTTCATTGAAATTTGGACGGATTTCATGTAAAAAAGGGAAGAAAATAATGCGAGCACCCTGTTGACAAGGTTGTGTAATGAACACCATTGAAAACCCAACTTTGTTAAGGGAAAAGTGGAGCATTGTTCGAGTTCACAAAAAAAAGTTAAGAATTCAGTGTCTAACCAACACTGGTAAATGATGTTGTACGCGTGAAACTTTAGAATATTTTTGCCAAGGATGTTTACAAGACTCTGTCAACCTGTCCTACACGTTTCTTGAACACGGCATTATTTTACTTAGGCCCCTATTTAGTCTCAAAACATAGATGATTACTACTCATTAAATCCGCCTCATCGCCGATTGAGGCGGTTCTGTCAAGCAATTGCATTCTTTTTGGACAAAAAAACAAGGAAAATACCATCAGTTACCATTACCTTGTAAAAAATCCGAAGATTTTACAGTAGAATAACCGGAAACTAGTTGCCAGTCTATTTCCCGTTATTTTTACGGGCGCCCGTAAAAATACAGAAACCATCATAGAATAACAACAAAGTGGCATGTGCGCCCACCGAAGACTCAGATCAGCCTGGGCTAACGCCTAGTCTGATCAATCGTCGCCGACGCATGCAACGGCATGAAGGTAGCTTAGACCCTTTGCCATTCTTTACGCGCACAGCGAAGCTTCTGATCAGACTTGGCGGATGTCCAGGCTGATCTGAGTCTTCGTGTGGCTCAAATACCACTGTCTTGGTTTTGTCGCGTCGCGGCTCATATATGTGCATGTCACTTGATAATACATCAAAATGCGTATTTGTTTAATTTGATGCCAGTGGGTGATCTCTTTGTCATACCTGCAGGAAGAAGTTCCCGAGAAGCATGGTTCGGAATATTTATTCAGCAAACAAAGGTCCAAGGACGGCACACAAAACAAACATTTACTTTATCTATCAGTTACAAGTTCTGAACGATTGTACTTTGCGACGTCACCACAACGTCATCAAAACTTTGTGACGATTCATGACGGTACCTACGTTCTGCAGACAATTTGAGCCCCAAAATGGCAAAGAGCCACCAAAATTTTGATATTTTCCGAATCCTCATAGATTTGCTTATTCACTGAGACATAAAACTAAATTTCGCTATAGGACACCCAACTCGTCCCTTTTTGCGCGACGGGTCACATTTTCTTCTTCAATCATTTTACATGTTGGACACTTTCTGAATAGCTGAGGTATATTTGATAACTTATTTTGTAAGTACTGCATACCCTGAACTCGTCGTCAGGGCATGGTCTGTGCCTCCTTGGAATAATTGATTAATCGTCTCTACAGCTGATGACGAATGTGTCCCCACACCTCATAATTATGTATTTTATGTCTTGATCCTTCGGGATCATTGTGCGAACTTGGAGTCATTTTGAATATATAGGTCCACTGAAACTATTATGAACAGACCCAATAAAACTGAGTGAATGTTGTTGTTGTTTTTATTTCTCGTTTCGTTGGTTTGTTCCTGGCTTCTCTTTTTAGAATGTATTTACGTCGTAACTTATTTTAAGCAGCAGTCACGCGTATTTATTTCGCAGTTCTTTACAGAACAGACCACTATAAGTTCAGCTTACATTTGTCATGATGTCAAACTGTATTAGTGTCTTGGTATGTGTATTAAGTGTTAAATCGATTACTATTTGACATAAAATAATAAGAAGCTGTCGAGGGTTTCTGACATATAAAGCCGTCCTGCTATTCGACTTAATTGTGGGGTTTCGCCAGTTTCTACCAGCGGTTTGTTTGAAATATGTTTTTGTTTCCTCAATAGTTTTCTTTTTTCACTCTATAGCCTACTGGAGGCGGGAATCTGTTCAATCGTAAACGGGGTTCCATGGAACACAGCTTTCCATTATCACCCTGCCATCGTCCTGATACGACTGAAGTACTGAAAAGGACGGACAATCGCAGGGCACCCATGCATCCATCATGCATTCACCTCTATACCCTAAGGGACAGGAAGTGATTATGAAATGTTAACAAGAGATGTGTACAAATGAGAAATTTACTTACGAAAACGTACCGGAGTGCCTATGATAAGCCGCGTGACGGTTGTGTCAGGGCTGCTTCCGTTAGAGCACAAAGGATCGTAGGGACTCAAACTGATACAAAATTATACTCGACTGCGTTTTACATAGGTCATTCCAATATGCTTTGATGGCATTAAGCTCAGTCTCGACGGTGCTCTTAATAGCCTAGATAAAGTGAACCTTAAATGAAACAACCAAGAACGAAAGGACCTAATGGGGTGTTAGAAGAAACAAACAATTTATGTAAAAAATGTATCAGTCTGGGCATCCGTCAAGTCGTAGCAATGCTCTTGAATGGTAGCTAATAATCTGAGCTAGCTGCATGCGGACAGCAAAGACTCTGATCAGACTTGGCGGATACCCAGGTTGATCTAAGTCTTCGCTAAACACACATGCCACTTTTTGGTTTTGTCGTGTTGCGGCTCAAGTTATAGTGCTATCCCGAAATCTTTGTATAAAAGCGATGGAAATGTTAAATTAATTCTTAAGAAAGAGTCTCTGACAGCAAACAAAACATCAAAGAAACGGAACTAGCAGGCTCGGCTTAATACTTAACTCGCAAAGTAGAATGATTTAATGCATTGTTACTTATGATTGTTGTATGTGAGCGCTTGTTGTGCGTCTGCATTTAACGTCTGAAAGCAGCAGTATCTAGAGATGAGTTTAAGTCGTCACCGATCCTATATATATGCCTGAGACGAACTTTATACTACTAGCACTATCTCTTGAACCTTGAAAAAATAACACTTGAACACTTAGCCGCCTTAGCTGATTTAGATAAAGACATTCCAATTTCTCAAAATTACCTTTCAGTTAAAGAGTAATAACATAAAGCCCAGCAGCCTAGTCACCTCCAAACACTACAAAGAAAGCAAGTGAATGTGAGAATGTTATTGATACTTACAGGTCCTGGTTAATCGCATCGCGTTGTGTTAGAAACTGCACAATGATTCCTTACACTGCATATGGCCACAGCAATCCACTCAAGATACGACCCGACTACTTATGTGTGAAAGCAGGACCGAGCATTATTTTCATCGGAAGATAATATTTCCACGCTGTGGCTTAATTTCTGTTTGGAGGAAATCAATTACAGAGAGCTTACTTGAGGAATCTTTAGATAATGTCTCAGACATATCGAACCCCCAATTTGGCTATTGTTAAAACATTGTCGACCGAATCGTTTGACTGTTGCAGAAGTTTTATGAGAATAGACAGGATGGCAAAGAAACAACAGACACATCGAGCTTTTAATCCATTTATGCACAGCGTCCCATAAAGGGACATTGGCAACAGCGCAGACCGAAACTAGAGCAAGTGAGCAGGGGCTCACGTATACCCCCGACCAGTGCCATCGCCTAATGAAACCACCGCCCTAAGAAACCACCGCCTAATGAAACCAATCTTATACAGGGTCTTAGTCACCTATGAAATGGTTCCATTAAAATAAAGAATATAAACTCAACACAAAACTTTGACGCAAATATACAAGTATGTGACCTTGACCTTTGGTAAGCAGCTATGAACCTAAAAGTAAACCAAGTCAAATATCAAAAGGTTCCATCAAAGGATATTGGAAGTATAAAAGAAGAATATAAGCTTAACACAAAACTTTGAAGCAAATGTTTAAGTATTTTACCTTGACCTTAGGTCAGCTGCAGCATCCAGATGCTGTCAACTATTCTGCAAGAACAAAGAAGTAAACCTAGTCATGTATCAAAAGGTTGCATCAAAGGATGTTGGGGATATAAGCAAGGTTTATAAACTTAACACAAAACTTTAACGCAAATATACAAGTCTGTGACCTTGACCTGTGGTACGCAGCAGCATCCAGATGATGTCAACTACTCTGTGTGAACCTAAAAGTAAACCTAGTCAAATATCAAAAGGATCCATCAAAGGATATTGGAAATATAAAAGAAGAATATAAACTTAACGCAAAACTTTAACGCAAATGTTTAAGTCTGTGACCTTGACCTTGGGTCAGCAGCAGCATCAACATGATGTCAGCTATTCTACATGAACCCAGAAGTATACCTAGTCACATACCAAAAGGTTCCATCAAAGGATATTGGAAATATAAGCAAAGAAAAAAACTTAACGCAAAACTTTAACGCAAATGTTAACGGACGGACGGACGGACGAACAAACGGACGGACAGACGGACGAACGGACGTAAAGACGAAAACTATATACCCTCGACATACTTCGTATGTCGGGGGTATAATAATAGGCATAAAATCCCGCGTATAATCCGGGTCCACACTATTAATCTAAAACAAAAGGATATTTCTCCCTAACCCGTTCATGCCTAGTGTCCCACAAATAAGACAAAGGCAAATAGTGCAGACCCAGATCAGACGCCGCAATTTGCGGCGTCTGATCAGGGTCTACACTATTTGCATACGAAAAATGTGTATTTCTTCTTGAAATGAAATAAAAAAGATAAAACATGAATAAACCCCTTAACTGAAAAATAGACCCATCCAATTTATCAAGGATAGAGGGGTCCACTGGGCACAAATGGGTTTACATAAAATACAAAAGGATAAAATTAACTAAACCAGGCACAATTGACAAATGGGCTCATCTAATGCTTAAGAACAGAATAGTCCACTAGGCATACAAGGGGTAACTTGGCTGTCGTTTAAAACTGCATCGACCGAGCCGGTTTGAGTGTTGAAGAGTTTTCTTTCGTCTCGGGGTGGAGAGTTGGGGAGGGGTGGGGGGTGAGGGCGAGGAGGGGGAGATTTAAACCAAAATAAGCAAAATTTCTTATTGAAAAAACAACCAATAGTGCCTGAACAAAACGCTAACAGCTTCGTGTGAGTAGTTTGTATTCAATAACAGTTTAAAACACTCAGTTAAATCTGGTGTGCGCGGGGATACGGAATTTTGTTTAATGCTTGATGGTGCTTGGTGTTACATAAATATATATATGCATAAGGCAATTTGCAATGTTGATCACCTATAGACTAACAGGACAATGAGGTTATTTGGTACTCCTTCATGTTTTTTTACTTTCATTGAAAAGGGAGACAATTTTCATGTCATTCTCGTTTGCTTTCCTGGAAGAAGTAGCCCTTCCAAAATGACGTCCACTCTTAAAGAGAATTTTGCTCCTGGAGAGCAACTTCTATTTTTATGAGTTTTTCTTTCTCAGTAAAGAAAGGAAGCAAGAATGAAAATGACATAGTTGCTTCTCCTTTAAAGGTACATGTACCCATTCACCTAACGCCTTTAAAACCTGTTGATCTGTTTTACCACTCTGGTAGATGGTTTCCGTGATAGTGTAAGGGTTACTGAGTACTGTACGTTAATTCCGAAACGACTAAATTGATTTCATTTCACCCAATCTGGCACGCCAAATCTGGAGCATCAGTTTTGCGCATTCTACTTTTTCCATCTTTGTTGCTCAAGGGTTCTCAAAGGAGCTTTTTATGCGTGTTTCTGGTCAGTTTTGAAAAGCGGACACTATAGTCTATGACGTAAATGGAAGTATGAACAAAAACAACACCATCAATTTTGATTCAAAGAATAAATGTCGTTTAAGTTAAGATGGAGTTGTAGTTGGTAAGTCCGTAATTTAATCATTAGAGTATTGACAAAGCTTCTTGTCTTCTTCAGTCTAAGTGTAGGTATTCACACAGGCCAAAATAAAAATGTATGTCTTCGGTTAGAAGAAATGAAACACCGTATTATATACTGTTAGAAGAAATAAAATACTGTAATTCATTTAGTAGAAGAAATAAGATACCGTATTTCTTATTTTAGACGAAATAAAATATAGTATTTCTTTAGTTATAAGACGGATTTTTCCTTCCATAAAATCACAAAAATCTAGACCCTTCTTATAAGGCGGAGGTTTTTCTTTCAAAAAATCACAAAAATCTAGATCTATCTTATAAGACGGCGTTTTTTTCCTTCCATTATAATCCCAAAAATATAGATCTGTCTTGTAAGATGGAGGTTTTCCTTTCAAAATAATCACAAAAATGTAGATCCGTCTTATAAGACGGATCTATATTTTCAGGATAGTTTGGTAAGGAAAAATCAAAACATCTATTTTCAGGATTGATTTGGAAGGGGAAAACATATATTAGAATTTTATTAGACTGCCTTAGATATTTGGGGCCATCTAGAGACGAGAAAACCCCGTTTTATAGCCATATAAATATGTGCTCTTTGTTTTGTTACCAAAAACAAAGAATAAATTGACGTGAACAAAATATGAATAGGTTCTAAAACGTTTTACCACTAAGAGCATAAAACACAATCGAAAGACTGAACCTGTGTGTAAGGGACCTGACGTACCGCATCGGCCAAAATTTTGTAGTCGATCATCGCTTCTGTTGAAGTGACCGATCATCGAATACTAGTCGACAATAGATAAAGTAATAAAAACTGTATTCTTTTATCTTTCCATCATCTTAGATTGGTCTGTTTTTGGGTATACTTAAGCTCAAAAGTCTTGTTAGCAAATATGTAAAAGTATTTAGTATTACATTGTATATTCATCATATTCATCAGACTACAAAACTTGTCTTGTGAACAAACATGTTACTTAACTAGTACAATGTATCTAATTTTAGTCGACTATAGAAAAATTGTAGTCGATCATCAGTTATGACAGTAAAAACGATCGATCATCGGCACAACAGTACGTACCAAGACAACAAATTTGTGGTCCTGTTTCTTTTTTATATTGTAAAGGTTTGTGATGATACATGTATTTTTATGGCCTATAAAGAACCAGTTTTAGACCTTTTAAATACGCCACATGTTGTATTTTTTGTTTTCGATGTGGCTAACCAAGATGACGTTAAAGAGAGGTTTTGAAATCTGTGCTTTAATTTTATTGTCGCCTGTTAACATGTATGTTATAAAAGCCCAGATTGCTATAAATCTTTCCTGAGTCTCATATAACTTAATATTAAATAAATTGTGAATGCAGTGTAAGCCGTACCAGGAGAAGAAAAAAATATAGTGTGTGTGTAAATAGCGAAGTCCTCCTATTCCAGACTATGTATTCTTGTTGGCTAATCCGAGCCTGTATTTCTAGCTATATAAGTTATTCAAGGAGGCTCATATCAAACTGTGCATGCTGATCTGACCCTTAACTGTTACACCAGTCCTGTTTTTTGTGCATTTTGCTTTATCATTTCTTACATGTAACACTTAAAAAGTTCTATAGGAGACACCATCACTTCGTTGATCCCTACAATGGGGCCGTTTCTTATTTATTTCCTATCTGAAGGCTACGACCGAAACAGTATGGCTTTCTGCTACAAGATTTTCACTAGGATTTACATAGCCATGGCGAGTGTATTATAGTAGGCATCTCGCGAGCACCTGCTCGCACCTCTGTTTTGGGGTACATGTTTATATATAAAAAAATCTTTCGGATCTGTGGTATGAGGTCGGACTACTTTGACCGCTACTTCTTATTATACTATCCCTTGTTTCCAAAACGACTCACTTTTCAGACCGTACGCCTTCTTGTAGCAGGATTCATATTATTGATATCGCACGAATGGGACCTTGATCCATGTGCGCAAAGTGAATATTCAAACCAGCTTGCGTAGCAACACAAACTGAAAATAGTCTTTACTTTCTGATTTTTAGATTTCTCAGGTTCTATAGACCGTACACATGCAAAAAGGGAAACTCTGATCAGGATCTGACTGCACATGCTAATCTGAGTCTTCGCAGGTCACGCATGCCGCAAGGTATCTTTTCACGCTCCACAAATCAGTAACGCGTTTAGCACTATTGACGCGCATATGTCTGCAATAACATACATATCAGTTATCAGTTAATGACGAAGTAAATGCGTTCAAACATCATTTTGCTTCACATAACGTTGATAATCATGTCTGTCTTCATCCTGCTTCCGCTAATTAAAAGAGAAGGATATAATTTTATGTCCAGTTCGGCGACTTTCTTTTCTTCAAAACAATTGCTCTGCAGTCTTCGAGTGAATGAGTTCAATCACTCGAACACTGCAGAACATTTTTTTGAAAAGTTCCATTTTCGACGACGTCTTTCTAGTGTAGCGACTATTCAGACTGTTCAGCCTTCTCCTCTGAAACAACTCGGCTGATTTAAGCAAAATTTCATAATTCCACGTACTTTGCACAGATAGTTATATCTCTCTTTTATGATGCCACATATTATAAAAATAATAACTAGAAAAACTGTTTGAAATGTTATGCCTTCAACCGTTTGCTTGTCTCAAAAGTGTTCATACTTGAATGCGCATATCAGAAAAAGAGAAGTCACGCAACAAATATTTATAAAATGTGCGTTTAGAAAAGAAAACTAGCTCAACCAAATATTTATAGAATTTGCTCAGAAGTTCATCGAATTATTTACACCTTTGCCCGAACAGCACGCCAAATAACTCCAAATATCATTGTCCTTGCTCAATGCAGTTTCAAAATATATTGTTCATAAGGCTGCTAGTGTCGGAAATGCCTAAGTCTAAAACGGGGAAAAGCTGTACCAAATATTATTAGAATCCGACCAAAATCGTCTTAGCCGACAAATAAGGGCAAGTATAAGCTCGAATTCAAAACAGCCACACACAGTGACCAAAATGGCGATAATTGTGATAATACTATCCAACAAGAGCAAAGAGCATATTGTAAGATTCGCGGAAAATTTGTGTTCATTGTCAGGGGAATATATACTTTGATCATACGAGTATATATGGGAAATGTGCACTTTCAAGACATTTTGTTAAGGCTTATGCGCCCAGCACACAATCAGATCAGCCTCGGCATCTGCCCAGTCTGATCAGATTCTTCGCTGAGCGTTTAAAGGGTAGTTTAGGACCTCAGCTACTTCCTTGCGGACCGCGAAAACTCTGATCAGACTGGGCAGATGCCCAGGCTGATCTGAGCCTGCGTTGGGCGCACAGCCACTTTGTTAGTTTTCTCGTGTCGCGGCTCAAATATACATATACCAGACTTAGTACTTCTTCAACAAGGTTTTTCCTGCATAAACTGTCTATGTCGGGAAAGGGATATCACTCAGCCAAATACTTACGAAGTCTACTTGAATGTTAGCTAGGTCATATGCATCTTGATCTGTGCCTGTAGCTGTATGCCAACTATTAGTTTCTATGGTTTTCTGCAGATATTCCGTTGGAAAGGTTGCTCCAGTATGAAAGATGCTTTTGAAGGTTTACAAGTGGTATCACAATAATGGTTGGTTGAATAGTAAGAGGGATGCTTAGAGGCGCTTGGCTATGGTGCATAAGGTCGCAAGTTCGAATCTTCATTGGACCAGCTGGCGATTGAAAAACTCACTTTTCAACCCAGTCAGGTTGATTCACTTGGCGTTGTTTTCTCTTAAGTTTCTCTTTAAGAACATGCAAGGATCGATCAAAATCAAAATCAATGAAACAAAGAGGCTTAATGTTGATAAGATGCTAAATCAACATGATGCTATACTTGCAGACAAAAAGTTAAGAAAGCATCAAATTACCGTAATAACATTGCATATAAAGACATTCAAAAAAGGAAGGGGTGAATATCCTAAGCTAATTAGTCGGACCCTATAGATACAACGGGTGGATAGCTATCCGTCGATGTAACAAATTTGATACCGGTTGAGCAAACAGAGCAGGCCCTTATCAGACTTGCTGTCGGGTGTACATTGTTTGCTCAAGCACTTTTATTCCAGATTAGGGTAAGTGGATACAATTTCAGGGGAAGCAACTCTAACATTTCATTTTTGCTACGCCCATTCTTAATGAGATAAGTTCTTAAACTCCGAGAGGAGAAAATTCTTTCATTTAGGCGTAGATCCAATTTTCGGAGTCGCTACATGTACCAAAGATAGCAAACAGGATGTGGCAGAAAAAAAGATACGTTGGTAAACCCGTGTACCTTAAGACTATATGGTATTCATAAATGTCACGTTTGTAAAGTATTATAGGCCATTTGCTGTCTTTAAAACGGGCCATTTTGCCAAATACCTCTAAAACTACCACACATATCACTATGGAGTAAAGTGCATCTTTAATGTCTATATAATACATAACTAATTCATAATTTTCTTGAAAAAAATGTTTTGAAACAAAAAAGTTTCTTTTGAAAAATGCCCATTTTTAGCTATTATTTTGACGGTAATTTACAAGGGAGTAGATTTATCAATGTAACAGCCTTCAGAATGATCAACATTTACCTATGTCTATTGCTAGGTAATTTGCATACGAATTAAAAAGCATAGTTGCATTCAGTGACACCTGTATAACTGTTAATCTTCTTGACTGTGATGCATAAATGGGCATGAGTTACGGCTGTTTCATAAAGTTACTTTACTCCCCTTAACTTCAGCTTAAAATTTTGTATAACATTTAATAGACAAAAGCAAGAAAATGACAAGATAAAATTCTGAAAGTCAGTTCCCAACTATGTAATAGTTAGAAAATACCAGTGGAAAAGGAAAATCATTTTTATCCCCAGTAATACATGTAAATGAGAAAATCTAAAAAATGTCTTGTTTTATAGCCAGCAAATGGCCTATACAGATATCAGCTGAGTGCCACTGGCAAGGACTTAATATTACGGTCAGGACGTGCATGTCAATGTAATAATAAGCTGTCAGTACAGTTTGGCATAATAAGTAGACGAAATAATACATAACATAATTGAGCCGCGACACGAGAAAACCAACAACGTGGTTGTGCGCCCAGTGCAGACTCAGATCAGCCTGGGCATCCGCTGGGTGATTACAAAGAAATTATCATCCGTTGGTCCGAGGGAAACTCGATCACGGCGCCTCTCAAATAGGCAAATTAATGAATCTTGTTGACTGCGATTGAACGCATTCAGATGTACATGTATGCAAGCGCAGTTCACAGAACGTGTGCAGTTAAAGTTGGCATATTCGCTGTTCAAAAGTCGCATGTGCAGTGTTTAAAAGTTCAGAGCTCGCATAGAGGCGCGTTTCAATACTCAGGCGCATTTCTCATCTATACGGCTCGAACAATACATGTATGTCTGACCTTATAATGAAGAGAAGATTGTTTTACATGCGGCATTAATGGACAAAACCAGACGATCTAGTTAAATTAAAACAATAAACGTCGGTTTTGGTGAGGATGGGATTGGAGTATGTAGAACCAGTAATTCAAAGTTAGAATACAAATTCTCTGAAGTGTACCGGTTTAAGTTTCCGTGATTGATCTCAATATCCAAAGGGACTTCTCGTTTAATTTACAGAATATTGTGTTATATTTTTAGCACATGCGCTGTTCGATTTAAACAGCATTTTATTTCATCAGACAATGACAAATAGTTGTTACATATTTCCGCCATTGTTTCAAAGGAAGCAGAGCCCTAGATCAGACGAAGTATTTGGTGATAATTAGGGATACGTTTTTTTAATTCTGCATAAAAACCTATGTTGTGATCCCTCATCTGAACCGTCTTGATGAGACGGTTCAGATGAGGGGTCACAACATATGGTTTCAATAAGGAATAAAAAAATTATCCCTCAATTATCATCAAATATCCCTCTTATGTAGAGCTCTGGGAAGGCAGCCTAAGTTTGTGACTTCCTATTTGCTTCATGAACAACGAAACCGTTCCAAAATGGGTTTATTCTTGAAGGAAAGAATCTGTCGTGGTTCTTTTTGGTTATTTTATGAGATTGTGTTTTTCGTTGGTTTGTCTGTTATTGATGTAAAGGCGAGCCCGGCGACAATCAACATGGGTAATGGCTGTAGCCGGTGATGTCTTTGGTGGTGTCTAATTTTGTGTTTTCATTTCCCACATGGTGCCTTTTGTGGGATCTGAGATTGAGTTGTGTCAATTACTGAGGATTTTCTTACTTACTTTTGTCAATTTTCAGAAACATGCCCCCCCCCCCCCACACACACACACACCCGCCAACTTTGTCCTTATTAATTTACAAAATATAAATATACATCAACCCCCATTTATCACAACGTTTCATAAAGATTTGTGTTTAGATGATTTTACCATTGGTATTACTATGGTTCCTATAACTAGTTTTCTCAAATAAGCTTAACGGGAGCAAACAAAGCCGCCTCTGTTCGCATTCTTTTTTCGAAGGGATATTGTTGATGGATTAAATTTGGAAAGTGACATCGTTTCCTTTTTATGTCAGCTCTTTGGAATTAAAACAAAATTAATTGGGCAAACAGTGAAAATCCTGATGAGACGGCTCATTATGAGCCGTCTCATCTGGGTTTTCATAGTTTGCAATGGTATGTCCGAATTTACCCGCTGTCCGAATGTACCCGACTCGCCCCTTTAGAGTCAGTAGCAAACGCTGTGGTCCATCTGTGCATGTGCGCAGGATGAAGTGTGGATTTGCTATACGTTAATTGCAAAAGAAAGTAGATTTTCGTGCCACATCCTAGACAAAGCTCCGCAACTGAGTTCATACATTAGTCCGAGAACTTGGTAGGTATATTCATGTGGTCGAGGCCAAAGGGTTTGAAGGTGTTTTCTTATGTAAAAAAGTGTGCTTAATTCAAAAATGAAAGTCTTAAAAAAATCCATTGATGCACAAAGTCGGTATACTCAAAAGATTACACATGGGGTGCTCCAAATCTCCAAAGAGCGTCAAAATGGGGGTACCCTTGTATTTAGTAATATTTTCAGCCTTCTGCATGCACTGGAATATTAATTTTGATATCAAGCAATACTTAATAGATGTTAAAACAGATCAAATAACAATTTCTACATTTTCTTTGCCATATTATGGGAAGCTTTACTTTCAAAATGAAACACCTTGAAAAAAGCCACGAAAACTGGTGATTTCAGTATTCAACTCATAGGTAGATAAAAATATTGATAAAAAACACCGAAAGTAGCAGTTATTATATCCCCCGGCACAATAAGTATGTCGAGGGGTAAATTGTTTTTGCCTTTCCATCCGTTCTTCTGTCTAACCATCCGTCTGTCTGTCCATTTGTCCGTCAGTCCTTCCGTCCGTTAGTTAACATTTGCGTTAAAGTTTTGCGTTCAGTTTTATCTTTGCTGTTTTCCTGAGAGTATTCATGGAAACTTGTTCATGTGAACTTAGAATTACTTCAGGATGGATACTGATCAGCTTGCATCACCTGGAAGGTTCTACAGGCCTAAGGTCAAGGTCACAGACCTAGAAACTTGTAAAACAGTTACGTTAACATTTGCGTTATGTTTTTGCTTTTGCTCAGTTTTCTTGAAAGTGTTTTACTGGAACTGGTCCATATGTGCTCAGTGTTACTACAGGATAAATACTTATCAGTTTGCATCACTTGGATGCTGTTTTTGGCCTGAGTCACGGTCACAGACTTAGAAATTCATATACTAGTTACGTTAACGCTTGCGTTAATTATTTGCTTTTGCACTGTTTTCCTGAAAGTCTAAACTGGAACTGTTACATATGTGTTTAGTGTTACTGCAGGATATATACTGCTCTGTTTGTGTCACCTTGATGCTGCTGCTGACCTAAGGTTAATGCCAAAGACTTTGAACTTTATATAATACCTCTGTAAAAGTTTTACTTTGAAGAGTGTATCTTGGGATGGAACCTTTTGAAATGTGACTGGGTCTATTGCTGGGCTTGACTGATTGTCTGCTTGTCTGTGTGTTAACAGTTTTTTGCATTAATGTATTATGTAAAGTTTATTTTCTATGGGCGGTGGCTCTGGCCGGAGGTATACGTTAGTCCTTGCTCACTTGCTCTAGTTGGGCTGGAAAACCAACTTCTGATCACAAATTGTTCGTGATATTTTATAACTGTTATAATTATTTTTGGGGAAGAACATGTTCGAATTCGAAGCAAAATAAAGTTTGACACATTGGCGATATAGCAACCTCTGTACTTTTATATTGTTCACCCACATATTCTTTATCCCGTCATTTTAAATACAATTTAAATATATTTTTTCTTTCTGTTTTCATTCTTGTTTCAAGTAAAAGAGAGGCAGTTGTACAGAAGGAGAAACATCAGTTGAATGTGAGTTTGATGGGGATTAGCCAAATGAACATAAAAGAATAGGGAGGGGTTTTGAAGTGAGCGTGTGCCTCTGCTCAGTCTCATCTGGACTTTTGATGTCTTTTTACACACACTATGGGCCTTCACAAAACTTCGGCCAAAGACGCAGATCCCTGATTGCTGTAAAAGGCCGTGCATGCGCATTTAAATAGCCACCTAATGGTTAAAAAACCTTGTTCGCTCGGCGAAGTCCGCATATATGGTGATATCCAAAGACGTCTACAATTGCATTCCTTTTTCATTTCAGTAAGAAGATGGAAACAACTGATCAGACAAATGAACTACGCAACAGTGAAACATGAGAGTATTATATTGGCGATTCTAAACGAAATCGGAAGCAGAAGATAGTCCCTTTCACAGTCCCTTTTAGGGTACCATCAAACAAAGATCACAATACAGGTCATGTTTGGTCTCGCCTTTCAAGCTGAAGAATATGTTCAGGCTGAGCTGAAGTCTTGATTCGCAATCAAAGGACCTGATCTTAGATTTCTTTCAATATGGCAGAGGCTCTGTTTTAAGTGATGAATCAAATGATGTCTTTTGTTGTTTTTTTTTAGGGATCCGATCTGACACTTGGATTTGCAAACATTCTGATAACAAACATTCTGATAACATATACCGACAGTATCATGAAGAGTACCGATCCCAGACAATGTTTCAATGCTTTCATCGTAATTATCCCAAGCAATGTTCATTCCAAGTCCTGGCTGTTGGGTGAGGCCATCAGATCTAGAGTAATTCTTTTCTATTTAGAATCGCCATACATGATACACTCACGATCTACTGATGGTTCTCTTGGTTGTTTCCATCTTCTACATGAAAAGAAAAAAGAGGAACGATATTACCATGTACAGACTTCGCTAAGGGAACAAGTATGTTTACAGAAACCATCAGGTAGATATTTAAATGCGCATGCGCGGCTCTTCACAGAAATCAGGGATCTGTGTCTTTGGCCGAAGTTTTGTGAAGGCCCATAGTGTATGTCAACAGACCAAACGTCCATCTGAGACTGACCATATGCACAGTCTCACTTTGAAACTCTTCACTGTTCTTTTGAGTTCGGTTGGCAAGGCCCAATTTAGCTCATTTTCAACTGATCATCCTCCTTTCTGTACGACTGTCTCCACCATTTTACCTGAAAAAAAAATTAAAACAGTAATAATGTATTTGAAACGTATTTAAAATGACTTTTAAAGAATATAAGACATGGAAGGACAATATAAAAGAACCGAGGTTGCCATATCGCCAATGTGTCAGACTTGATCTTGTTTGGAGCTCATTCTTCCCCAAATGACTGAAGCCAAGCCCAAAGAAAAATATCTCGAATAATTTGTGGCTAGAAATGTTTTTCAAATCCCCTTAGTGCAATAAGGGGCTCACCTATACCTCCGACCAGGGCCACTGCCTACAGAAAATAAATTTTACATAATACATTAATGTAAATGTTAAGAAACAGACAGGCAGACATTCAATCTTACACAGCAATAGACCCAGTCACATATCAAAAGGATCCATCCCAAGATTTGGCAATAAGCAAAAGAATACACTCTTTAAAGTCTAACTTTTACAGATATATTTTATATGTATATAAAGTTCAAAGTCTTAGACTTGACATTAGGTCAGCTGCAGCCTTAAGGTGACACAAATTGATCAGTATCTATCCTATAGTAACATTTAACACATATTCATTAATTAAGTTCCAGTAAAGACTAGCGGGAAAACAGTGCAAAAGCAAAATCATCAGTCTAAACGCAATGTAAATGCAACTTTTGTACAAATTTCTAAATCTGTGACCTTAACCTTTGGCCAGCAGCAGTATGTGGATGAAACAAACTGATCAGTATCTATCTTATAGTAACAATAGACATATGAACTAGTTCCAGTAAAATCTTTCAAGAAAACTGAGCAAAAAACTTACCGCAAATTTTAATGTAACTGTTCTACATATTTCCCAAGTCTGTGACCTTGACCTTAGGCCAGCAGCAGCTTCCAGGTGATGCAAGCTGATCTATATCCATTCTGTGGTAACACTATGTACATATGAACAAGTTCCCGTAAAGACTTGCAGGAAAACAGAGTAAAGAAAATACACTTAACGCAAAACTTTAACGCAAATGTTAACTAACGGACGAAAGGACTGAGGGACAAATGGACAGACAGACGAACGGACAGAAAGATGAACGGATGGAAAGGCAAAAACAATTTACCCCTCGATAACCTTATTGTGCCGGGGGTATAATTACTGCTACTTTCGGTGTTTTTATCAATATTTTAATCTACCTATGAGTTGAATATTAAAATCACCAGTTTTCGTGGCTTTTTTTTTCAATGTGTTTCATTTTGAAAGTAGAGCTTCTCATAATATGGCAAAGAAAATGTAGAAATTGTTATTTGATTTGTTTTATCATTTATTAAGTATTGTTTGATATCAAAATTTATATTCCAGTGCATGCAAAAGTCGGAAAATATTACTAAATATAAGGGTACCCCCATTTTGACGCTCTTTCGAGTTTTGGAGCACCCCATGTGTAATCTTTTGAGTATACCGACTTTGTGCATCAATGGATTTTTTTAAGACTTTGATTTTTGAATTCAGCACACTTTTTTACATAAGAAAACACCTTCAAACCTTTTGGCCTCGACCACATGAATATACCTACCACGGGCTCTCGGACTAATGTATGTGCGTTTTTGCTTCTTATTAACGCTTAAGACAGCTTGCTTTACATTTCAACAACACTCGCCTGAAAACGTGTTTTAAGCTATAAGCAACCATGCATACTAAGACTACACATAAGTTTAATATTTGAAGCAGAAATATTGTCTTTGTAAAACTTCATGAATGTTGACCAGAAGCAGACACTGCCTTGACTGGTCTGATTATTTGGTTTAAACAACATTGTATTAATTAATTCACACGTAAAATGTACAATGTAAAGTATCAGGAACTGAAAGTAAGCTAAAGCTATCTGTCAAATTCTGATACTTTACATTGTACATCAATGTAAAGTGTCAGGAACTGAAAGTAAGCTAAAGTTTTCTGTCAAATCCCGATACTTTACATTGTACATCACTGTAAAGTAACAGGATCTGACAGTAAGCTTAAGCTTTCTGTCAAATCCTGATGCTTTACATTGTACATTTTTACGCTGAATATTTCTTATGATAGGTTTGCTGACAGTAAAATCTCCCGGCAAGAAATTAGAATGCATAAGTAAATGTCCATTAAAATGTGAAAACTTTGCAGACACAAATGAGCCTGTACTTTGCAAGTTTGCACACTTTGATTATTGTTTCCTTGAGTATAACCAAATGCACGGGCCCTGAGAAATCTACTCTGATTAACTTGCTACTGCGTGGGTATACAAGCCGACCAAACTATTCACTGTTCGCACAGCCTAATAAGGCACGATTTGCCATGTCTTGAACCATTTAGCGCTGGAACCATTTAGCTCTCTAAAGTAAAGAACTTTTTACAGAAGCAAATCAATTAAGAACACTGTATCGGATTATTCTTAACGGGTTGCCACAAGTATCGCCGTTGTGAGCTGTTTGTACAAAGTATCAGAAATATCAGAAAGATACATCATTTATTAAGCTCACTCTCGAAGACTTGCCGCAATGATGCCATGTTTCAGGACACCTATTTTCCATCTTCATGTTTCAGTTACCATTCCATCATATGTAATGAGACGGTTGTTTTTCTTTCCCTGCTCAGAAATCATTAATAAGAGAAAATTTAAAAAGATGTCGAAAAGAATAAAACACATAGAAGAAATGATGTACGGTGCTGGCCGGTAACATTGCGCACTTAAGATATTTGATGGATAGATATGTTTCTAGAAAAACATACACAAATAAAACTTACCGTCAGATGTTAGCTATGGCTTAACCATTCAAACATAAAGTAACAAAACAGCTCAATTTTTAAGCTCATTTCACGGAAGCTGAGCTAAACGTTTGACACCCTAGTGAAACATAAAGAAGAAATTTGTCGCCTAACATTGCGCTGACATATTAAAATCACATATTTTTATCCCTTTGCAGATGTTTATTGACACTATATAAATTATGTCAACGACTTTAAATTGACGCATGCCCAAAAACACGTCTTTAATCTGTAACGTGCAAGTCACCTGCGATGGTAAGGTACTGTCATTTGCTAGGTTATTTTTTTTTAAGAATTTCAATCTAACATATTATACAGCTAAATATGAACTTCTTTATCTTGAGTGAATATACATGTAAGATAAACACCAAGAAACGAGTTTCCATAATTCTATGAGTATTATTTGCCGCCAAGACAAAATCATTTTGTGAGTGATACATTTTCCCGCCAAACATGTGACGTAATTTGTGAACACGTTCGCCTGCAAGCAGTGTGAAAATGCAAATATTGCAACAAAATAACTTCAAAACAAGGCTAAATTATGGTTATAATATACAAAGTTAGTAGGAAAAATCCGCAACTAGTGTGAGGTAAGCGTTTCTGGCGAATTCCCCTCAGCTGCGTGGACCTCCTGCGACTAAATTGACCTGAATATTTGTTTGTTAATAAAGACACGTGCTGGCAGGCTTAAATTGAAATTCATGTTTTTTGACATCTTTGTCAAACTGATAGATGGGAAGCTTCTCAAAAGCTCAAAAGAAATGCTGTCCACAAAAAATGGCGAAAATGACATTGGAACTGGCATAATCTTTGATCTTCGGTTCACGGTAGTAGTGCGCAATGTTACCGGCCGCGCAATGTCACCAGACTCGGCTGTAATTATGCAACAGACAAGGTGAAATCGGTTTGGCTCAATTTTATTTTTCCTTTGTATAACAACATATATTATAGCAACAAATACATACAACTGACAAAAAATTATACAATATGTGATTCAGAACATAGTTGCTCGACTTATTTGAGTCTGTGCGAGGGTCATCAAATAAGTCCTGCAAACGGTCAAGTTTTAGGAAAATGGTAATTGAAAACGAAGCCAGCAATCCACATTCCTTCATTGCATCTTCCCTACTTTCCAGTCAATGATTTCCAGAAACGTCATGATCTCGCAAATGGCGTTGCTAGGCAACTGAAGAATACTACCATTATGAGTGGGGCGGTGACTTTTAATTGTCTGTTTAAGATCCCCTAACTTAGTTCAGAACGCTTGTAAAATATCTGAAGATTGCTTGGAGATACGGAAAATAATCTTGAAGTATGAACATGGTACCGAAGTTAAGATATTGCCGTCAGTCAAGATAAAATTATTGTTTAAAGGAAGATCAGCCTATTTTTCGGGTGGCTAAAATATCATATGAAATGAGTATATGAAGAAGAGGCTTTCACAGCAGATGAAGTGTTTCCTAAACTGCCATTAATTAGCTATAAAAAATAGTCCCGAGATGCTGAAATATAGATATAAGAGAAAATAAAAGCTTCGAGCCGTGCGTTATATCGTTTACAGCCTTAAGAAACCAGAGGTAAACGTCAAACACTAAGTTTTTGCTAAAATTCTGTAATATTCTCTTGTTGCCTAGCAACCACATTTATTTGGTAATGTGGAACGATAACTGTCTCTTATTAGAGTTTTTAGATATAAGGTGATTACTTTCGAATATGAATTCTTGTAATTTGAAAGAACTATAAACATATATGCGGGAATTCTCTTCCCCTCGCCTCTTGTAAAAGACACTGTGTTTGTGCAATTTCACGGTCGGTAACGCTTACACCTTTACATTCAAAACCCTCCCATATATGAGAAAGGGATGTCACATGTATGATTTTTAGCACATATGTGTACTATATACGTAAGCTGTTAATGATGTAATTTCTCTACCCTACCTAAATTAATAGAGCATTAATGTCGGCGTTGGCAGGACTTATTGAATGACTCTTGTATCCTATCCCGTTTCGTATTTGATTTGAGGTGTCAAGGTACCTTGCGTCGTTTGCGATGCTATTATATATTTCTACTTGAAGTAAGTCTACATCCATTACTCTTTGAGTATCCCACCAGAAAAGGGACACATTCAAGTCTGTCTTATTTAGGACAGAATGTGGTAAACGATTGTCTCGGTTAAAGATCATTGCCTCTCCATCAACTTTAATAACAGACTGGCCTCACAATAGATACCTGAAGGAAAAGATAATTGACTGCGACACGACAAAACCAACAAAGTGGCATGTGCGCCCAGTGAAGACGCTGGTCAGCCGGGGCAGAGTTTTTGTAGTCCGCACGGAGGCAGCTTAGACACTTATCTACCTTTTAAGCGCACAGCAAAGACTCTGATCAGACTGGGCGGATGCCCAGACTCTGTTCAGACTGGGCGGATCTGACTCTTTGCTGCGCGTACATGCGTCATTTTTGTCATGTCGCGACTCAAATGTGTTCAGACTAGAGACGGTGTACTTTAAGGTCATGCCTAAACGGTACAAATCTGTTCGTGCTATTATTTAAAATATGTGTCTGCAAAGATGCAACACAACATTTGTTAGTTATATTGTCTTTGCATACTAATCCAACAATATGTACTG
Source organism: Ctena decussata (assembly GCA_963989385.1). NCBI lineage: Eukaryota > Metazoa > Mollusca > Bivalvia > Lucinida > Lucinidae > Ctena > Ctena decussata. Next base: position 116,443,942 of record OZ022499.1, on the reverse strand, counting down.
TATAAATCTTTTCTCAAACATCTGATCAAAATATTCGATCAGACCTATTCTTTCCTCTGAAATTACCTGTCACTCAAACAAAGGGAAGAACAGCAAGCAGTCTGGCGGCCTAGTTATATCGGAGCCAAATCGAGAAGTTTTCCAAACAAAGTAGTACCTTTCTTACCCACGTCTGAGTCATTACCATGTTTATCCAAATCAGCGGGAATCTCATTTCCTTAACTGTTTCTTTTGTCTTGGAGTTTTAACAATTGCTTTTGCTCTGTTGGAAACTTTATTATGAATTTGTTGGCAAACATTTCAGATCCAGATCAGACTGCTTCTGAGAAGCAGTCTGATCTGGACCTGCAATGTTTGTCCAGACATAACTGTCAGAATATTTCAGGTAAATACGGTATACGAGAAATTAGGGATTTCTGTTGTATATAAAAGTTAATGTTGCCAAGGAATCAATTACTCAAAACTTAAAGGAGGAATCTGTAAGATCTGGTCTCAGACATATCGAACCTCGTTATTTGGCACTGGTCGAAGTCTGGGAGCACCAGTTACCAAATCTGGCATTGAGACAAACTTTAGTTACAAATGTAACTCCGGCGTGAGGAAGGTGATGATGTGAATATAAAGCAACGCCCCATCCCAACTCTCGTACAATATCTAAAGGTTTAAAATAGACAAAAAGCATGGAAGTAAATTCTTACAAAAAATAAATGAATAAATGAATAAAGAAATAAAAAGATAAATAATATATTTGGAGAGAAAAAAGAAACGCTATACTTAAGGCCTGCATTGTCCTGCTTGTGAAAAACGTCTACGCACAAATCATTATGAAAAGCGGTTCTATCTTCACGTTTGATGATAAAATGTGGTATTTTGTGACCTACATGTATAACTGGCAAAAAATGGAGCCAATTTTTTGAAAATTGAAAAATTGCTTCTCGAAATACAATTTTATACGCCCTTCGAAGACAGGTCGTATTATGTCCTAGCCTCCGTCGGTCCGTCCATTTGTCAGTCCGACTGTCCGTCGTTAACGTTTCCTGTCCGCTCTATATCTCCTTCCCCCCATGAAAGGTTTTTTGAGACTTGGGTCAAATGCTTACCTTATCGGAACGTTGTGCAGAATTCATATTTCAATAAAGTCCGACAAAGGTCAAGGTTACACTCAGAGGTTGAATTTCAAGAAGTAGCAATTCGTTTTCGCTCTATGTTTAAAACACCCCTGAAGATTTCTTCATGAAAGTGTGCGCAAATATAGAAAACCATCAGGCGATGTGCAGAGAAAAGAGGCCATAACTCTTCTTTCTGTTTTGGTGGAATTTGTGGTCCTTTGTATTTTTCGCTTGTAATTTCTTATTAACTTCATGGCTGCTTAATATCTTTGAACCGTTTATTGAAGATTTCTGCATGAAAGTTTGTACAAATAAAAATTACGTGCAGAGAAAAAGAGCCATAATCCTACTTTCAGTTTGAATGGAATTATTTTTAGTATAGTAATTTTTTCATTACATTCATGTCCACTCCATATCTTTCAATCTATTTAAGATTTCTTCGTGAAAGTTCGCACAAACATTAAACACTGTCAGACAATATATATAAAAAGAGATATAACGCTAATTATAATTTTGATGGCAGCATCACCCTCTGTATATTTCTTACAATGATTTCATGTCTGCTCCCTAAATTTTACACTGTTCTAGATTTTTATTTACTTTGTACACACTGCTCTGTCATCTCTTGTGTCCTTCCTACGTTAAACCCCAACGGTGGAATATTTCCCCGCTCTGCGGAGCTCTTGTCCTTTCTGGTTCCCCGTCGAGCGTTGCAATATAAACAACAATGAAGAGGACACGCGCATGAGTCGTAACTGTATTAGGACTGGTTCCATAAGGTGGCTGTTTTATTAGTTGGTGGCACTCGTCGGGGTAATATACGTGAGTCCCTGCTCACTTTGTCTAGCTTAACATTGAAGGAAGTGAAGAAAAATAAATTGAAACTATCAACTTTTGTGAAGACAGTCATCAGGTCCGGGTTTCTCGTCCCATCAAACTCTCAAAAAGTGACTTTGTCACAATAGTAAAGAAGTACGGTACGCAGTCAAAAGTTCCAGTTCCGCAGGGCTAACATCGCAAACACTGCACATTCCTTAGGCCATGGTCGACTGGAATGAATGTATGTTCAACTGTGAACATGGGTTGTACATGTGCTTATTCAAATTCCAGGCCATAGTGTTGCAATTATCCGTTGAAACACAACATAACGCTGTTGTTTACGTGATGTCATCAGAACTTACTTCACTAAATGAGCTTTTACATATAAATGGCGTAAGCGAGCACGAAAAAATCGTTATTAGGCAGTAAAGTTTCAACATCTGTGTGAACATCACATCGAGTATGATTGTTTAACGTTTAAGGACAACAATCTTAATGGAATCTAAGTGTTTTGCCACATTATCAATTGCAAATCATGACAGTTTAATCCAGCACAGCCGATACAATAAGAACCGCGTAAATCCGTTGTTTTATATTCTATGAAGAATGCCACTTACCAGTTTGATGCAGTTTCAGCTCACCTGAGCCAGCGGCTCCAGGAAGTTTATAGGATCGGAAGGCTCCGTCTTCCGTCTGTCCACAATTTAATATGACTTTTCCTCTCAAACCGCTGGGCCGATTGTAACCAATTTTCATATGTAGTCTTCTGGGGTCGTAGGAACGAAAAGTTCTTCAAACGGTCCTGGTACCATGACCAACATAGCTGCCCATATATGGAAAAAACATTAAAAAAATTTTCTGCTCCAGAACAAATAGGCCGATGGCCTTGAAACATGGTATGTAGCATCGAGTACATATGTACTACTAAGATTGTTCAGATAATGACCTTGGGTTGACACTGACCTATTTACGGTAAATTTAAACTTGGTCCTTGGTGCTTTTACATGGGAAAATGCTAGAACATAAGATTTCTTAGTAACTGTTGAAGACTTTGGCTAAAATTTATGGTAAATACAGTTGTGTTAATGTGTACATGAAGATATGTGAGTACAAGAGGTCAAGGTCACCACCAAAGGCATCATCAGCGGCAGCCGATTCCCATGTAGGGTGTCACAACGCTAGCCTTTACATCACAAACAATATATATGAATAACAGGCGACGCGACAAACAACTCATAAAACAACCAAGAAGAATCAAAGCAGAAGTGCCGCGTTGGGACTGCCAGTAAAGAAATTTTTTGGGGGCTTAAGCAGCTTGCGGTCGCGACCAACCTCACCCTTGGTTCTGCCTTGGTTCATCAGATACTAAGTGGTTCAATCCAACAAAAACAACCATGATCCACAGAAGAGACCATCGAAAGCACCTTGCAATAACAACAAATTACAAACACACACACACACACAAAAAAAAATTAAACATCTATTTTTACCTATTTTCTATTTTTCCGTTAGAGCTGGCCTTAACATTATAAACAATATATTAAAAAGAAGAACAGGTAGACAGAAGAAGAGACGGGAAACAATATGAAAGAGTGGACAGGGATGGATTTTCCCAGCTCAGCTAGGGCAGCTGAAAACAGGACAAGGTGGAGAGGGGTTGTTTCGAAGTCATCTGTGGTGTCCCAACCACCTTGTAAGGTTACGGGATAGAATAGAATAGAAAATAGATATTAAAAACAGACAAAGCAACCAACAAGATATAAAACAACTAAGAAGTCCCAAATAAGCCCAGATTTTTGCTCATACAGAAGCTTTTAAATCTTTTACGTAATACATTTTAGTGAATGAAGTTCATGAATGTGGCACAGTCTACAATAAGCACTCATATGTATGGACTTAGTCCATTTATTAATCTTCTTACTAAATTTTGATTCTTGTAAATGAACAGCAAAGGCCACCTTTAAACTAATACATGATTGATTTTCACATAAAAAGGTGTCTGAAACTTATTTTGGATCATTTGGTTTGCTACCAAAACGACATAATTTCGATATCATAAGTTTTTCAGACATTAAATCCCTTTGGTTGTTTTAAATTTGTTTCTGTTTCATCGGCTGATGGGCAGCGCTGTTTTGTGCAGACGTACTAGCTTTCAAAGGATTATTTCTTCTGCTTTTTCATGTATAGGACAAAATGTGTGCACATCGAACAATCATTGCCTTTAAAAGTAATAGATTACCCGCTGTTTGTAATGATATATGTTTTGACGCATACACCACTGGCCAAGTTGCATAACATTTCGTGACAGACTGAGGTTTATTATGTTATTAGATGCTCGGAGGCCGTTATGTTATATCTGCTGAGACTTAAAGTTGCATGATAAAGTGACATTATTTTCTGTTGACATACATAGGCTTCAGGGTGCTTCGAGATATGATAAATGGATAAAAGCATTTTTCTTGTTATTGTTAGTGTTGTTTGAAATACACCAACACTGACGGTGGGCAAATACGAATCAAAGCATATTCACCTATGATATATGCTAGCTTAAGTGAATTTAAATGGAAACTATGCCACATGCAAATCATCATTAAGTAATGCAACTGTAATATCTGGGTGAAGATTACAGCGAAGTGCACTCTGACAGTCTAACAATTTAGGACTATAATCTAAATGGAATCTAAGTGTTTTGCCGCGAACGCAATTGTAAATTTTGACATTTTTACGAAGCTGACTCCAAGTTACACTATAAAACTAGAGTGGTGTGAAACGGTCGTTTTGGATACAATTAAAGCTGCCATTTATCTATAGAAATATTGCCGAGAAACAGACTGTTACAGTACATGTAGTCTGGAGAGCTGAAACCTGATAGCTCCCTACCATTATTACCAATCACCCTATAAAAAGGAAACAGACAGACAGTGCAACACAAGATCAGACTCCATAGAACGCGGCTTCGGATCGGGATCTACACTGTTTGCATAAACTTTGCAGCAATTTCTATAAAAAATATATTGAGATTAACAGACACCTCAAGGGCGTATCTGCCTATACGCAAATACGCAGGTGCGTATTGAAATTTTGTCAAATTGACAAAATTTCAACACACACCTGCGTATTTTCTTGCTGAAATGTTGTTAATTGGGCATAATTTTAATACTAACTGCCAACAGACTCGAAAATTGGAAATATCTTAGCGGTATAACTCCCTATTATTGCTCTCAATGAGTGTAAAACATGATTGTACGTACTGTGTAGTTGCCCCTAGCTACGCCCCTGCACCTCTAAACGATGAATGAACTCATCCACTCTTAAGGAAAAAATATTCCGCTGTGCATACATGTAAATGGTTTACCACCCATGTGGCCACACAGCGTTGCAACGTCAATTCAGCGTGATTTTGCAGTTACATTGAATGAATTATCTGGACATTTTTTCTACATCGTGTACCTTCTAGTCATACAAAAAGAAACTCAAGACTCAGTTTTAAGGAAAAGAAACGCTATCAGTTTCATTTTTCCCGTTATCAAAGGTGAGGGCAAGTTTTGAAAGAAAGAAGTTGTTCCTGTAGGGGTTTGCCACTATTTTTGAAGGTTTTTTTTTTAGACTATGGAGCCAAACAGGAAGTAACAAAATTGGCCCCATTGCAAAAACGGCGAAAAATAACGAGCCGCGACACGAGAAAACCAACAAAGTGGTTGTGCGCCAAGCGCATACTCGGATAAGCCTGGGCATCCACCCAGTCTGATCAGACTTAATGGGTAGTCAAGGGACTAAGCTACCTTCATGCGGACAGCTAAGACTCTGATCAGACTGGGCGGACGCCCAGGCTGATCTGAGTCTGTGCTGGACGCACGACCACATTGTTGTTTTTCTCATGTCGCGGCTCACACACATACAAAAAAATGAGGCGTACCAATGTACATCCTAACACAATGTTCTCCTTTATGAATCATTATTATTGCACCTTTAATCTTCGCATTCCTATTTTGATTCCATGAAGTTTATACCTAAGTCAATCAAACTGGACGCATATGTTTCATCCTTGTAGACGCTATCATAACCTTATGCCAACTGATGATATTCCTGCTATGATTTAAATGAAAGTGGTCAAAATACCCAAATCATGAGTCCGAACTCGCACGTCATTTAAACATAGACAATTCCGGAAAATTTAGATATTTTAATTATTGTTTGATTGTTAGATTTGATTGGGCATGTGAATGAAGGAGTGTAGCTGACATGGCCAGACTATTACGTTTGTTAGATAGCGAATCTGATATCTATGAACCCTTATCGGCTGTCGTTAGAAAAAAAATACAACTACGACCGACAAATATTATTAGAAGGGTTAATCCAAGCAATTTTATAGTATTGTGTCATGAAATATTTCACTTATTTCACTATCAAATCGTTAACAATGTAACATCGATCACTTTAAAAAATGATCTTGTTCTTGTTATGTTGAAGAAATATATGGTGATCAATAGTAGCATCAAATATCTGGGCATTATTTGGTATCTATATCTGGGTACGGGTCACATGTATACATACCATTACAACACAGTACCTTCTGAAATAGTTTATATGCCAAAGTCCATCTTTCAAACAATATATTACTTAACCAAATTTAGTGCCTTTGAAGTGTCGATAAATCCAAAACGTTTGAAAACAAAACTGAGCCGCGACACGACAAAACCAACAAAGTAGCATGTTCACCCAGCGAAGACTCAGATCAGCCTGGGCAATGTGTGCAAATGAAGGTACACTTTAGACCCTTCTTTGTATTTATTCCTTCTATCTAAAAATGTTTCTTTACTAGAACAGAACTGTTGTAACTTGTACTTTGTCTTTCAAAGGAATTGGAATCATAAGAAATTAAAATTAGGAAAAAAAAGCCCCTGATTGCTCTGCATATGTGCGAGGAGCTGTCTGAAGCGAGAATGCTCTGTTTGCAAAAATGTCACTGTGTTAATGGTTAACTAGATGACTTTGGATTAAAGCTGTATGGATAGAGTTGCAAAGAAAGCACATCTTCCATGTTGTGAGACCTTTTCCATTAAGGTGAAAAAGTACATCGCCATGTTTTCCGCCATTTGTTTCAAACGCAAACAATTTTTGTGACTTCCCATTTGCTGCCCTGGACGATGAAGCCTTTTCAAAATGGCGACTGCTCTGAAAGGGAAACATTTTCTCCACTCGAAGCCTTTTTTATACCTTTAAGAGTTGACCTTCATTGAAAAAAAGAAAAAAAGCGAAACATAGCAGAGTTTCTACCCCTAAAATGTACCCATTCACCTTATAAATTTATTAAGTTTGGTAAGTTTTTATCCACGTTGTCTGCGGCTACCATAAAATACGGGCTCACTTATAGAATAAAACAAAAACAGTACTGTGTAGTCTATATTTTCGTCTGTAGACGTCCTCGGGGTTTACTCATGAAGACACTATAATGTGATCAGCTACTACCAGCCATTACCTGATTCTTAGAAAGCACATACTATGATTATTTTCAGGAAATACGGACTGTCATGCCCTCAATTCACAAAAGCTCTGCTATTAAACATTTCCAATAGCCGTTAATTCGAAAGGTAGAATCAGAAGAGATATATTCTATTTGACAACCTAACCATCAACAAGATATGATTTCCTACGGGGATAAACTTCTTTGGCAAATCAAATTGATTGTAAGAAAATATCTAAGTCTTTCCTTGAAATATATAAAATAAGTTGCGGTTTACCCTTTTCAGAAAAAATTATCCGGTATCAGAATAAATGTATCCGTTTCAACGACACTGGAGAAACAAAGTTAAGGATCAAACCAATTGACTGAAATGTTTATACATTTCGAAAAAAAATTGTTTTCTTCTTTTGAATACATCTATTAAGGCTACGCAAGACTGCATAACACAGATTGAAATCTGATCAAGTGACACACCAGCAGAAATGAATAAACAAGCATACCCCTAAAATCAAAGTGAAAACTGGCATTACCCCAAATATGTATGTCCATTATTTTTTGCATATGCATGCAAAATGGTTTTCAGTTTTCAGTGTTACCTCTGAGAGTCTGAATAATTGCATGACAGCTACTCGGTAACCGGGTTTGCTTCTGGTAAATCCCCCGGAGGCCCATTTAGGGACTCATTTAGCCTTTTTTCACGAAAGGCTTGAATGAGGTATCCAGTATATCAAGACTTTGTTGATAGAGCTACTCGCCAGCAAGTAGTTGTCAAAAGATTATCGCAGTGCCAAACTTGTATCAACTGTCAACAGTTCTATAAGAGGCACCATGACCTCGTTGAGCCATACAATGTGGCCGTTTCTAAATGTATTTCCGACCTGGTGGCCGAAGAATATTATAGCTTTTAGTAACCGGACTTTCATTTTCACTGACTTTTCCATCAGATATATAGACAGGTTGGTGTATTTTAATAGGCAGTTGATGCTTACTACTAGCGCGCACCTGATCACACTTCCTGTTCTGGGGTTCCTGTCTGTGTATCTAAATATTCCGGATTTGTCGAGGTTTATACGGATTAAATGAGTTAAGACATGATTTTGGTACTGTAAACGCCCTACTTATACATGCAGCATGTTTGCTGTTTGGTCTGCTGTTTGTGTTTTTACATTTGATTGGCATCGTGCCAAATTTGGGCATGTGCAAACATGAAAGACTCAGATCAACATGTGCATCCGCGCAGTCTAATCAGAGTCTTCCAATATTGCATGTTCAGTCTTCAGTTTCTTGTGTATCTAAAACGGATAAATGAGACTACGATCAGAATATGAGGCCCATGCATAAATATAAGACGAAAATTACTGAAAAAAAAATGTTTTGATGTAATTTCATGTAGTTGAAAACAAAATGAAAGTATAGAAAAAAATGTAATTAAAAAAATAAAAATAAAAGAAAGAAATGGAAAAGAAAGAAAAAAGCGATATAACAAATCACAAATACATGTATGTGTACTACAGTCGTCACTCGAAAGCAAATTAATTGAATATAATGCTGCTATACTTGAAACTATTGGTAAAGTTTTCAATATCAGAGACAGCATTTAGAAAATAATTCTGTCTCAACATCGGATCTGGATTATCGATTGAAGCATGAGAATAAATCGTTTAGAGTATGCTGCTGTTTGGAATGAAATCATTTGCATAAATGATAGACCGGCTCTTGACCTCATGTCACATAATCTGTCCTGCTAATTTCTTATCCGTGCTCATACATATTCCACCAGTGATTGATTCCAGACTGATTTAACGTCCACTGAGTTAGACATTTGTCATGTCACATTGCTCGGCTGATAGTTAGCATCTGTTGCCGAAATTAGTTGGGTATTTTGAGGATAATTCGGGATAATAGTAGACAAATGTCTTACATGTAATGGACCCATAATTATTTTTATAACCATAAGACGATTATAATAAGGGGTTATATGTTTAATATGTTGTTTTTGAAATCTAGACATCCTCCTCAAAACCCGTCCTTAAAGTCAATCATCCCTAGAAGACAGCAATATAATTATTCATAACGGATCAGATTATTAGCGAATTAAGCATGATCATAATAAGCTTTGAAAATACCAGTGTTGCCACATATAAATGAGCCACGACGCGAGAAAACCAACAAAGTGGTTGTGCGCTCAGCGCAAACTCAGATCAGCCTGGGCATGCACCAAGTCGGATCTGACTCTTCGCTAGCGCTAAAGGGATACTTAAGGGTCTCAGCTACCTCCGTGCGGACAGCAAATACTCCGATCAGACTGGGCGGATGCCCAGGCTGATTTGAGTCTGCGCTGGTCGCACAACTACTTTGTTGGTTTTCTCGTGTCATGGCTCAAATAGCACCAGTGCTCTCACCTTTGTTTTTCTCTTTAAAACTGGCGAGATACAAAACATGCCCATTCTCTTTTATGCAATTGATAATTATTTGGAATAAAATCATTGGAAATCCGGACAGTCAGGTAAAATACTTCCCTGGGTGTATCCTGTTTTTCTTAAATGCAAAGTTTACTCAATAATAGAGCGAGTTATTTTGCAAAAGCATTGTACCTACATTGATGAGGGAAAGGCTTATTGATACACTTTCAGGGAAATCAACTGCGCCTTTTTTTTTTATTTTTGCCTCACTTCCCCAACGGGCTCTGAATCATTTATACATGATGACTAGACCCCGTTTTAAAGGTCTCTGCATCCCAGGAAGCAAACAGAAAATCACAAAAAATGTTTTTTCTTTCTAAACTAGGCGGAAAAACAAAGACTTGTCGTTGTTTAAGTTCTTATAATGATGATCTTGAAGAGGCTCAGAGACTTATTGAATAATGATAATAATTGAACCACGAGACGAGAAAACAATGAAGCATGTGTACCAAGCGAGACTCAGATCAGTCTAAGCATCCGTTCAGTCTGATTAGAACCTGTGCTGTCCGCATGAAGGTATCTGAGACCTTTAGCTACCCTTTAAGCGCAGAGCAAAGACTCTGGTCAGACTCGGCGGATCCCCAGGCTGATCTGAGTCTTCGCTGGGCGCACATGCCAATTTGTTGGTTTTGTCGAGTCGCGGCTCAATCATATTTAAGTACTGACTAACTTAAAATAAAATTATGCTCTAAATCAGCATTAAAAAAGAAATAATTTGCCCTAGTTACCAATTATGTCATAGTTTCACCTAATGATTGATTAAACTTTGATTTTGTTGACTAACTGATGAAACTTCTGCCACTGTGAAATTCGATAACTTGGGTTTAAGAGTATTTTTACAGTCTAAATGATATTAAAAGATCAGTGATAATTTTCAGAGAGTATTAAAACGAAACAAGACCAATGAAGGTAAAGAAACCAAGTAAAATTTCTGGAACAAAAAATCAATAACATCAATAAAATAAAAATAAAGAAAAGCAAGAAACATTTATCGACACTCCAATGTTTTCATCATTTCATGGAACTAAGAAAGCTATTTTAAGAAGGCATGTTTGCAAGCAACAATGACACACGGACGAAAGAGACCTTATCCATACGTCTAAGGCGAACGGGTACAGTTTCAAGAGAAGTTACTCTGTCATAAAAATTTGGCTACCCTTCTAGAAGGGGTTGAACTTAAAGGAGAGAACTCGCTCCCCTTGGCGTTAAGATTAGTCCTCTTCCCAGTGAAGCCAACAGGAAATCTTGAAATATATTTTGTTTTGAAAAAAAATGCGGTGTTTTCCTAGACCGTAAGATGTAAGCAAAAACACACATGTTTTGGACCAGACTTGTTAGGTTTTCTCACTGAGGGGGTCATCAGTGTTCCTCAGTCTTTGGCGGTTGTTTACATGTACTACATGTACCTCGCATTGCTGATCATACTACAGTATTTGATGCCGACAACACAATTGCCAGCTTCTGACTTTAATGCCTATCCAACATTCCAGTATGCATGTCATTACGTAGTTTCAACAGATATGTAATCCAATGCGAACTTAACTAAACGTCCACCTATGATTTCCTGTGGGGCTTTGTGAACTTTCAAAACTTCTTGACTTGAATATCAAGAACAGTGGTACTGGAAAGAACTACCACAATGCTGCATTTCATATTTCTTTAATTACTATCTGTTCGATGTCAATGCCATAAAAAAGGGAGTTATAAAGAATGCGTAAGGGATTAAGCGGCGAAGGAAGTAATTATATAAGGCTATGTCTTGAGCTATATTTATTTCTTTGGCATTCGCTATGAAGTAACCGCCAGATGCCTTGAGAGTTTTTTTAGGATTTTAGGAAGACAGACTGCGCGGATGCGCAGACCGATTTAATTATTCTGTGTTACAAGTAGCACCGGTCAAATAGGCGAACGACAGCTGCAACGTATATGCATATAGACAAATATTGTATCTCTAGATTACGCGTCTCTTATACTATTCCAATAATGAAATCCCCTCTGATGCTTTACTTTTTTCCAAATTTTCTTCGCCTGACTGTACCGAAAATATTTTACGCACTTAGATAATTCTTTCCTTGATCGGTGATGACTACAGACCTAAGGGAAGGTACACCTCCATGTTTTCCTGCCGTTTTTACAAAGGGGATAATTTTGTGACTTCCTTATATTTGTTACCCCGGTGGAATAAGCGTTTCCTAATCGGGTCTACTCTTAAAGGGAAAAGAAATTGCTCGTAGAGGAATACTTTCTTTTCTTTGGGAGCTGATTACGTTTAGAAGGGACACAAACCAAAATTGACAGAGTTACTTCCCCTGAATGTGAATTCATTCATCTTAACTGCTGAGACGCTGTGACCGAGATGTTTAATTTTTCTCCCTTTTTGAATTATTTTTTTGTATCTTACTCTCTGATGATATCATTTACTATTTAACTGATGGTTCTATGCAGAATCGTGTCCAATTATCCAAGACTTCCAGGTTATAGACAAGACGACTTGTAAAAGACGTAATTTAACCCTCATCGTCCATTGTTCCTGATATAAACTTTTAATTACGTCTGAGAACTTTGGTAGAATAGACATGATGGCGGTGCTGATAATGTTGTTTGAAGTAAATAGGATTTGAAAAAAGTAATTTTAAAGCCTGCAAAACGAAATATGCTAGAATTAACATTTGATACCATCCATTTTTCGCGCTGTAGACCAAAGAGGTAAATTAACCCAAAACAGCAAAAGAACGAACGAATTGAGGGCACACATAGGCCTAGCCTAAATCCAATCATATGTATGTATGTATGTATGTATGTATGTATGTATGTATGTATGTATGTATGTGTTTGTGTGTGTGTGTGTGTGTGTGTGTGTGTGTGTGTGTGTGTGTGTGTGTGTGTGTGTGTGTGTGTGTGGTGTATGGATGGATGCATGCATGCATCTATCTATCTATCTATCTATCATGAAATGTTGAAAAATAAAATACAAGAATTCAAGGAATGACTTCAGCGTCTCGAAACTTCTACAAGTTATGGAGGATATAGACTTCTTTGAAATAATTATCAAGGCAGCTTTTGTAAATAAGATATTTTCCACCAAAAGTGGCCTAGCTATGCAGTATTTCTTCATTATACGAGGGACGATCAAAACGTTCTCGGCCCAACCATGTTCTGAAACTTTTATAGTGGATTTCCGTTATACATGTAGATATTAAGCAGCCATTCTAAAGGGCAACGATTACTCAATTTCAGGAATTTATTTTCAGTATCAATCGGACGACACTTCACGTCTTACAACTCCCCCATGAGTGCGCTGTATAAATCTTCGACCGACCATAACTTTTGCAGAGTCAAATATTTTGCAATTACTTTAGCAAATATATTACCAACGGCATCCCTGTAAGTGATGATATTTGCAAACAAATTGATTAAATTTAAAAGCAAATATTTAATTGTTAGGAAATGTCTATTTTTGAGAGTTTTTGCACATACATGTAGTGCCCAATCAGAGTTGCATGCTGTGCTTGCACAGACGTTAATATATTCTAAATCGTTGTAACAAAAATTATATAAGATGTCAATTTTTATTTGTGCGTAAACATTGTTTGATTTTGCTCACAGAGTTCGCAACAAACACGAAAATAAGACATGAGTCTATGACTTTTAAAGCTGCTAAAAAGGGTTTACAGTAGAGCCACCAGATGTAAAAATATTTTGCATTTCTATCAAACCATCGGCAATCATCAAATTTGTATGAACTACAACAAGAACTATTAAATCTTGAAGAATATAAGGTATGATATTTCAAAAGAATGCAAGAGAAATAGATTCTAAATGTAACTTTAAAAATATAACCTCTCTTGTGTTTTAGGTGCTGTATGAATAAAACCTTTAGCCAGAAATTGATTAAACTGCCACAGAAAACTAGTGAATGACTAATATTATATGTATGATAGGCACACATGCGAAGATTCACTAGAAGACTCTTTGGCCAAGATTTTTTATCGCCCCTCGTATATATCGAACAAATGTTAGCAAGTGTACAAAAGTTATGTTGCGGCAAGTATGGAACTTTTTGGTCGATTATTGTCCAGATAAACAATGATTTGTGCATTTTAGTATTGTTACTATTAATCGCCAGGTTTGTGTGCTGTTTTCCAAAAACCTATCAGCCACGATAATGATATGAGTATTATATATGAGTACATGTATAATCGCTAGCAACATGCCCGATGTTGGATGATATCAATTCAATTTTTTAAACAAAACAGTATATAGATACATTTTCAAGTGTATCCCTTTAAATACTGAAATATATCAAAAATATACATTTATATCTCATTGAGTCTTATTTACGAATACACTGTGATAATCGCTTGTAGTCGTAATGAGCTGATATAGATTATTCACTTTGATACTTAGCAGACAGCGATGTGCATGTGTTTTTATGTTTCTGCCACATGCAGATGCATAGAGAATCAGTACGTTATGCAGACAATAACTAAAATAAGGGATTAAAATGTAATTTAACGTTACTTGTTGCCCAGATCGATGTTAATGACCTCAGCTGCACGTCGGGTCCAAACAAATGTCAAGCATCTTAACCCATGGTTGACTCTTATTAAGTTAATGAATGTGAGCCCATGTGACCTGTCGAGGATCTGCAGATCATTTTCTTATAGAGTTCAGCGGATTTTTGTTGTTGTTTTATCATTTATTAAAGTTAGTAAAGTCTTTTTGTGCTATATGTGCTTTATGTACAATTGTGGAAAAACATATAAGCCGCGACACCAGAAAACCAACAATGTGGTTGTGCGCCCAGCGGATGCCCACACTGATCTGAGTCTGCACTGGGCGCACAACCACTTTGTTGATTTTGTCGTGTCGCGGCTCAATTATGTCGCAAGACTTTATAAATAGTCATGCATGTAATCAAAGACTCAGACTTTCATTAGAATTATCCATGATTTTCGTTTAATACCCTTTTGGATTCTTTTTGAAAGGCTTCAAGGAAAGTTTGCAAGTATCGTAGATGTATATTGTTTTGGCATTGAGTGCCATCTTCATCATAGAAAACCCGATTGTCATGGTCATAATGGGCTAGAGAGTCAAAGGCATTGTCACTTCAAAGAGAGCAAAAGATGAGAAGTGAAAACAGTTAAAGTCTCCATAGTCCTTTCAGTGGTTAAAACGTCTAAACTCAAATCATGGTAAAAATCGGTTCATCCTTCACGCTTGGTAATAAAATGTGGGTTGGTGTGCATATATTGAGTCATATAATTGGCAAAAAGTAGAGAAAACAAGTTTTTTTAAAATAACAAATCTCTCCACAAATTAAAATTTCCTGTTCTGGTTTCCCGTCTAGCAATGCTATATAAACATAGGCGGGGTAGTGATTGGGACTCCACGCCTGTACATTGTATTTTTACCATTTTATTAAATCTAATGAAATCGAAAGTAGGTCATTTTGGTTGCCAACTAAAATGACCCAATTAAATTTTCAAACCCTTTTTATATGACACTCAAGGACGTTTCATTTGTTTAAAGCTGGCTAATCACGGTCATTTACACTGACGAAACTATACTGAGAAGCTTGCAGCGATACCTCATGATAAATTCTTTTACGCTGATAGAGCAATGGGGCCTTTAAGACCAGGCCCCGAGGTTATAAAACTTTTTGTGCTCAGCTCAGCTGAGCATGAAATTTTTTCTGCTGATATATATGAAAATGCCAACTAATGTTGGCATTTTCATATTCATAAGCAGAGAAAATTTCATACTCAGCTCAACTGAGCAAGCAAACAACTGTACTTATCAGTAATTTGCTGTTTATTTGCATAAAATTTCATGCTCAGCAGAGTTGAGCATGGAAAAAGTTTTATAACCTCAGGTCCAGTTTTGCATTTGAAACGATCTATGAGACTACTGTGAATTTTCAAAAAAAAAATAAAAAAATAAAAAAATAAATAAATAAAAATGGGCACCTAAAATATATGCCGTTACTGTTCAGGAAACTGAACATTTTGTTTTACATTTAGTAGTGATTCTGAAATATGCAGGTGTAATGGCAAATAGTGTAGACCCTGGCCTCTCGGTCTACACTGTTTGCTCATACCTATCTTTCCCAATATTTTAACTAATTTAATTTTCCGGTATCCGCTCTTTCTTCATTGAGTATACATTAAATCAAACACTTTCTTAAAATATTTGCACGCATATGTACACTGTATAATACTGATCGTTGGTATTATGAAAGAGCCGTCTAATTTAAGGACTAGTCTGTCTAGCAAAGTCAAAGACAAAAATCACTGATTTTGTCAAATTGCATGATAGAGTCTAAATCTTCGACAAACACAAATTACAGAAATACAACACCGATAAGCATAATTATACCTTACTTTTATTCCGGCTGCAAAATATTATAAACCTGCTATTCAGAGGCAGTTATGTCTCCATCACTTTATTGTCATAGTTCTGGATACGTGTTCATGGTGGTCGCGTAGACCAGGTCCCGAGGTTGTAAAATGTACATTCTCAAACTCAAAATAAAGCACACTGATTGGCTGCTTCCGGGCACATGCTGCTCGGAAGCAGCCAGTCAGTGCGCTTTATTTTGAGTTTCAGATTATTCTCAAGTTTTATATCCTCGAACCCAGGAAGAACAGTTTTCGCTCATCTTAAAACAGGAAGAGTTTAATCTATATTATTTTAGATTATTTGCCCCGTTAAAAATAATTTACGCCAGTATAAGACAAATTATTTCCCCTACAAAGGGGTTGGTTTGAAAATCGATAAAAATTATCAAAGTGCATACTTTGTGTACTAACCAACTTCCCTCAGGATTTGCAAAGACTACTTTTGACACTTTTTATGCCCCCGTGGCGATAACCGGGGGTGGGGGCATTAGGAATTGCTCCTGTCTGTCTAACCGTCCGTCTTTCCGTCCGTTCGTAACACTGTATGGTAAAGAGTTTGTGTAATCAGCTTCTCCCACAGACTTCAATGAATTTTGTTCAAACTTTGCATACATATTGAAGACATATTGAAAACATGCGTGTGTTTTTGATGGAGCTAGAATTAATTTTGACAGAATTACGGCCTTTGAACTTATTCTTTGCATTGTAAGGTATGGAGTTTGTGTAATCGACTCCTCCCGCAGTTTTAAATGGATCTAAAATGTTCATGTGAGTTTCTATTGTACCTAGAATTAATATTGGCAGAATTTAAGCCTTTTGAACTCAGTCATTTTAGGCAATTTTTGGCATAATAGGGTTTAGAGTTTGTGTAATGAACACCTCCCACAGTTTTCAATGGTACTTTTTTCAAACCTTGCATACATGCTGCAAACATATTCAAAATGGGCATATGGGTTTTCGTTTGACCTAAAACTAATTTTTACAGAGTTACAGCCTTTTGAACTTAGACATTTTAGGCAAATGTTTGCATTGTAGGGTAAGTTCTTGTGAAATCAGCTCCTCCCACAATTTTCAGTGGCTTCTTTTCAGACATTGTATTATTGTGGACATTATGAAGATGTGCATGTTGTTTTTTTTTTGTTTTTTTTTATAAAAAATGACGGAATTATGGCGTTTTAAACTTAGACATTTTGGGTGGCATTTTTGCACTATAGGGTATGGAGTTTGCGTATTTATTTGATCGGATTATTTGTAGATAGTGTTCAAGTTGTGCTTACATGTAAAAAGTGCTTTACGGATGTACACATGTCCTGTAACAGGCGCTGCATGGGGCATCATTAGTGTACATGTATTACAGACACAACTTTTTAGTTTACATATATCACAGATATACTCAACATGTCTGTGAAGAAATTTCATACTGCAAGAAAAAAAACAACAAAAAAAAAATTTAGTTGTAAAATACATACTAAAGCTTTTCAACCATAGCCACTTACTGAGGGTTTATAAAGTTAATTACGGGATCACGGTCCATACTTCAAGTAATCAATGTCCGCTTCCAAGGTTTTTCGTGAAATGAATTCAAACTTTTGTGCAGCTGAGTCTCGTTATCTCAAACACTGATATCTCAAAGTACCCTCTTATAGCAAAGACTGTAGTTAACACACAGTTTTACCCCTGGTTAACTATGTATAAACAGGGGCCGTTACCAAAGGAAAAAGAGTCCTAGAACCCATACGACCTGATCATCGTGACTAAACAAATTTGTTTAGCCACGATGACCAAGTAGGTTTGGAACTATGACTCTGTTTCGTTTTGTAACAGTTTTGTTTCGTTTTGTTACAGCCTTAGAAATTTAATCAAGCAGATTTGGTTTCTATTCTTCTTTACATTCGATCTTTGTTATCTCAGACAACTGGTCTGGTTCCAGAAAATTTGAGATGAACTTCGACTCTGAGGTTTTCAGAGCTGACTGTATATCTGCTTCAACAAAGGCTTAACTTCTCAGGAGCATTTGTTTAAAAAGTCTTCGCACTAAGAAAATCACATTTTGACAAGCATAAAACATTTCAAACTAGATTTTTACCGAGGTTTATGCAGTTCCTCTGTCGTTTCCAAGGAATGGTTCTGGAATGTTGCATAAATACTGTATTACAAACATATTGAACATGTGAGTGAAGAAGTTTTTATTATGGGGCATATGAAAATATATTTATATACAATTACGACCTTTTAAACTTGGCTATTTTCTGTTTCAATTTTATTTTATTACAAATAAAGATACAATCAGCTGCCACTAGAATTTCCAAGACATTGTCTATTCATCATATACAGAAGTGTACACTACTCTCCGGGGGCTATATTGTAAGCCCTGCCCACTGCTTAATCTAGTTGAGACATCATCCGAAAATCAGCCTTTAATTACATGTTGCTTTGAGTGTCCGCGTATTACATCATTTTTTTTCTATTTTCAGATAAATTTGCTTATATTCAAGCTAAAAAGGGAAAAAGGAGCATCCTAATAAGTGAGTGGAATACAAGTAAAAGTGGAGTTGTATGTTTAAAATTTAGTGCTTTTGTGGATGAAATAATTTCAAACTCGAATGCAACTGTGGATATTGAGGTCGTCGCTGAAATAGACGGCCACAAGAATGTCACTCGTGCTTCGCAGATCAGAGAAACTGGCAGGTAAGACTCTGTTAATCCGAAAATGTTCGCGGAAGTTTTATTTTTGCGTAACTTTGCAAATGTGAAAACTTGCAAAACCAGACATTCGCGAAATACCAATTGCGTTTTTTTTTTTTTTTTTTCAGTCTAAAGAAACATTGAATCGCAACAAAACAACAAAGTGGTATGTGCGCCCAGCGAAGAAGCAGATCAGCCTGAGCATCCGCCCAGTCAGATCAGAGTCTTCGCTGTCCGCATGGGGCTAGCTTAGACCCTTAGCTACCTTTTCAGCGTGCAGCGAAGACTCTGGTCAGACTGGGCGGATGTCCTGGGTGATCTGAGTCTGCGCTTGGCACGCATGCCATTTATTGTTTTTGATGTGTTTTTTTCGTGTCGGCTCCTATGAACATAATCTCAAATTAGCAATTTTGCAAATATTTCCTTTAAGGTGAAACAGTACACTTTTGGGAAAAGCAATTCGATTACTTTCTTTCTTGCCTCATTTTCAATGAAGGTTTACTCTTAACTCTTTCACTACCAAAAAGCAGACGACAAAATTTACGTCTGCAAAAATTAAAAAAAATGCCTTGTCCAAGACTTTTTATATTGAGAATTCAGAGACTAGAGGGCAAACAGTGTAGATCTAGATGAGGCGGCTCATTATGAGCCGCCTCATCAGGATCTACGCTGTTTGCAAATTTTGCTAATTGCGTCACTGGGGCTTAAAGAGTTAAAAGAAGGTAATTGCTCCTCTAGCCAGCCTCTAGCAGCATAAGTCTTTTCTTTAAGTGAAGACACATTTTTTGGAAAAGTATCATTGTCCGGAAAGCAAACAGTAAGTTACAGAAGTTATTTCTCTTTTTAGAAATTGTAGGAAAGCAATTCGAAACAATGTATAAAACTAAGAACAAAAAGAAACCATGCGATCGAAGATAAACATACTTACGCGCAGAGGGACAGACTGAGAGAGAAAGTATTTAAATTAAGCAGACACTTGCTTCATTTCCAATAAATATAAAAATGCCTAGACACTATAACAGTGCAGTGCTATATCTAATCCATAACATCAAATGGAAAAAAAGGATAAAAACAGGACTTGCAACACCAAAAATATACTGGACAAAAAAGTTAGGGATCAAACATTAGACTGAAATTTTTATATTAAAAAAAGTAATTTTCAAAAAATCATTTTCTTCTGTATACATCTTACAATGCTGCACAAGATTGCATGGCACATATTGGAATCTGATCACGTGACACATTAGCAGAAATGAATAAACAGACATACCCCTAAGTGAAAACTGGCATTAACGCAAGACTGAATGTCCATTATTTTTGGCTTTATCCATGCAAAATAATTTTCAGTTTTCAGTGTGGTCCTCCAAGGGCCTGAATAACTGCATGACAGCCATTCGGTATGCTTCTGGTAAATTACGAGAGGCCCATTTAGGGACTCGTTTGCCATTTTTCACGAAAGGCCTGCATGAGCTCTCCTTGAGTTTCAGGAAGCCTCTCGTGATCAGGATTGGAGGTGTAACATGTCCAAAGAATGCTCAATCGGATTTGAAACTTGTGATCAGATTGACCAGTCAGCGCGGGCGATTGTTACTGTCGCTAGGTACTGGTCCACCACATTTGCCCTGTGATTCGATGAGGTCATCGCCAAAAACTTCAGCAAACAGTCTCGTAATTGGATAAAGCTTGCCATTCCTAGCTCGAACACCAATGAGAGCGCCTCTGGCTGGCATGCGCAAGTCCACACAGCTGCCAATCCAGATGCCTTACCATACCATCACCCCGGCACCCTCCTCGATACATGTCATATAGGAGAAAACGCGGTGACGTCATCGATAAGGATTTCCAAGGTATTCCCCAAACTAGTTGGCAAAAAGTCGATAATCAATCACGCTTTATTGAACGTTTATTGGGTGATGTTAAACTATGTAATTAATCATGCCGTGTATTTTGCGCATTATGATGCATATTTTTATATAAATGATAACGCTGAGAAATGTAGGTATTTTAGTGTGAAATATTGTTCTATTCTCTCTCCTAATTCATTTAAATTGGTTCCACATGAAGTGCTTTTAGATGTACACTTTAGCATGGATACTCTAAAAATGTGTATCTGGTGTACATTTTGAAATTAAACCGGTTGTTTATTGTTTATAATGAATGTATCCGGCATTCAGCGGGTCTTTTGATAAGGAATGTCTTTAATTATCATATTTCAAAGAACGCCGCGGGTTTCCTACAGCGACAATGTCATATTATCTTGTATAGTATAACCAACTGTTTTTGACAGTGTGGCTAATTTAAACATCAAATAAAACTCGATTATTATAATCTATGATATTTTAATATTAATATGCTCGTCCGCTAATAAAAGATAAAGAGCAAACAATGAGAGAGAGAGAGAGAGAGAGAGAGAGAGAGAGAGAGAGAGGGAATTTATTGTTTAGATGTCATGAGCTCGGACTAAAAACTATGGTAATTACTGCATTTCGAAACAGAGAAGATTCTCTATTTATATATTATCCTTTACCGTTTTATCAAACCATTAGAGAGAGAGGGAGACAGAGAGATAAACAGACAGAGTGAATTTGTTGTTCAGACGTCATGAGCTCGGACAAAATAATGTGGTAATTACTGATAGTAATTTCAAAACAGAAGGTTCTCTGCTTATACGTGTATATATCCTTTACCGTTTTATAACATCCTCTTTTGAATCGCAGTCATGAATATAAATTCATTTACTTAATTTATTTTTTACATTTCTTATCCCTAAATCAGATCAATAAAATTTATTAATGCTGATTACTTCTCGTTGGATACAAGTTTCATATTTTATTGTATTTCATTTTCTATTACCCGTGTTATATTAACTAATCACCTTGATTGTCGAAAAGGTTTAAAGGTTAAAATACTGATCTTTAGTACCTATGATTTATTGTATTTTTATTTCATTTATTTATTTTTCCTTTTAAATCAAAGCTATTAAGAGAAAAAGTCCTGTTCCGAAGCGAGTCTATGTATGTCGGGTAATTAAATAACTTTAAATAATGTTAAATAAGTCTCTTTTTTCGCGCGACAAGCGATTAAAACAATATTTGCACTGGTTTTGTCGGTTTCTATTTATTTGCAGCTTTCTAAACTATATTTTACGCATTTCAGAGGTTAATTTTCAGCAAAATCCCATAGAAGACAACTGTCTGTCGCTATCATTTTGCCAACCAATCTACCAACGTGATCATCCGATGACGTCACTCCGGGGATTCCCGTTATCTCCTATTCCGCAATAGGATTTAATTCATAGGCTACACGACATGTACCTGGCAGGCGTCACACCCTTCTCCCATCATCGTGGATATCTACATACGAATCTTGACTCATCTGTGAAAAGAACATGGGTCCAGTGACCCTGCTGCCAATTTGTGTCACTTTTTGACGACTGTCGCCTCGCATTTGTTTGGAATCGCATCAATCCTGGCCTCATTACCACATGCAAGTTCGGAAATTAGCAGTATCAAGTCTGTTTCTAATCGTTTTCGCTGAAATTGGCCTATTAAAGAATTTAATGGATAAACAATGCGCGTCCTCACAGTGTTATTGTGATGAACCATTAGCTACGGACAGAGACCATCGTCCGTATGGACAAGTGTAGGTAATCGCAAGTTTTAAATCTGATTGAAAATGCTTGACAGATGTTACAAAGCACCAATCCTAATCACCAGAGACTTAAGAAACTCCTGGAGGGCTAATTCGGGCCTTTCATGAAAAATGGCAAAATAGTCCCCAAATGAGCCTCTAGCAGTTTACCAAAAGAACACCGAGTAGCTGTCATGCAGTTATTCCGACCTCCAGAGATATCGACGAGCACAGGCAATGGTTTTGCATGAATAAAGCCAAGAATCACGGACATTCAATTTTGTGGGGATCCCATTTTTCGCTTCAGTTTTAGGGGTATATCTGCTTATTTGTTTCTACTGGTGTGTCACGTGATCCGATTCCGACATTTTTCATGCAGTTCTGCGCCGCTTTGATAGCTGTATTGAACAGAAGAAAAAAAATGATAATTTATTTTTCATCATTTAAGCTTCAGTCAAATATTTGATCCCTAACTAATTTTGTCCAGTATATAACAGAACACACATGGAAAGCTAAATGAACATTTTCCCACCAAGCTAGCATTGATACGAATAAATTGTCAAAGACAAACAGAAAAGCAGACGCATAAAAACCGCTACGGCACTTGCAGTGCATATAATTTGCATGAAGACATAGGCTATTTTCATACGTCTTTTCTAAAACGCAAACTTTGAATTGAGGGGCAGATATAAGGAGAAAGGGCATTTACAGTTGTTGTGTTTTTTTGTTTTTTGTTTGAACTTTCAGTCGTGCTTAAATGTAACTCTTACATCTATTCTTTGATCATTCAAAGGTGGTACCCTTGTTGTGGTTCCGTACTGTTATTTGTTTTGTTGGCTATGTCGGTGCTATCGTTCACCTGGGCGTATCTGCCTGTACGCAAATACGCAGGTGCGTATTGAAATTTGTCAAAATGACAATATTTCAACACCTACCTGCGTATTTGCCTGCTCAAAAGTTATAAATTAGACAATGATTAACTAAAAACTACCAAAATACATAACCCTATGAAGCAAACTAGGGGGTCAACTTCTACACTTTCCCTGAAATATATGAGTATATTACATGATAGTGCGTATTCTTAAATAGCTCCTTATTATCTAATTTGAATTCTCAGCTACAGCAACAGCGTGATAAATTTAATTCTTAGTTACAACATAGTAATCCGTGATTATGCGCATGTGTTATAAATCTGCATAAACTGTCTCCGTCAATGGCTGTCATGGGGAAAATAAGGTGCCACAAACCACAAGTGTATTCACCAGGGGTCTATTGTTTTTGGAATCTTAATGACAAAGGAAATTAAAGTTTCCAGCGAAAGTGCTAACGGTATAACTTCACTAGTCGATATTGCTCAGATTTTCAAAAATGTCTGTTTATACAGTTATATGGGTTAAACTTAAAGGAAATTAAACACAAATGTGAAAACAGGCCTAAACCAACAAACTTAGATACAGAAACAGGTCTAAACTAACACACTCGACGATACGATGTACGTAAAAAACAATCTTGCACACCAAAAATTTAAGATATTCTCATTAACTTTACTAAAACCATTGAGATATGCAACTAGCAAATCGAACAAGACTATAATAAGAATAAAGGAATAGTATGTTCTTCCATGTCAAGTTCTTTTCCAAAGGCGTGTGAAAGGGTGACAGGAATACTATTAAAGGATATACATTTTTTACATTTATCCCTGGTGGAGATGTACACATCAAATTTAACTTGTAAAATGTGTCATTAGGCTCTAGTAATGCTTATATTCATATTTTTTTTTCTTTGGGTTTTGCTTCTATATGCTACTATTTAGTATATAATGGTGTGGTTAGGATGTGGAATAAGATTGTATGAGCCGCAACACAGCAAAACCAACAAAGCGGCATGTGCGCCGAGCGAAAACTCAGATCAGCCTGGGCAGTCGCCCAGTCTTATTTGAGTTTCCGCTGTGCACTTAAAGGGTAGGTAAGAACCTTAGCTAGCTCTATGAGGCCAGCGCAGACTCTGATCAGACTGGTCAGATGCCCAGGCTGATCTGAACATTCGCTGGGCGCACATGGCACTTTGTTGGTTTTGTCGTGTCGCTTCTCGTATCAGTTCCTGATCAATGCTTTCTACAGTACTTTTTCAAGAAGTTAGACGTCTCATGGAACGCTTGGCCAAGTGGAGTGAGTAATTGTCCCTGACGAAGGGTGTCGTAGTT
The DNA here is from genome assembly GCA_963989385.1 of Ctena decussata. NCBI lineage: Eukaryota > Metazoa > Mollusca > Bivalvia > Lucinida > Lucinidae > Ctena > Ctena decussata. The sequence continues at coordinate 116,419,169 of OZ022499.1, read as the reverse complement.
TCTACATGCACTCTCCTCCTTAGGGCGACACATGTCTAGTTCGAACAGAACAGGAATTCGCACCAAAAGTCCCCTTAGCTAGAAAAGTGATATATGTATCAGGCTGCCACTCGGTGCTTGCATTATCGCTGAACGTCGGCGGTGATGTCCGTCTTATGAAATCGGTAAAACTGTGCTGTACATGTGCACACAAAATACAAAATATACAGAGGAATGTAATATGCGCGTTATGATTTCATACCCAGGGATTGAGACCTCGCTAAAAAGGCATGACTGGATAACACAAGTTTAGTGCAAAGTTTGCTAATATCCGTATGCACTTTAATTGGTTCCTATAATTTAAAAACAAATCCGAGAAACAGATCGCAGTTAGTGTCTACATTTCGGGACCGCATTTTCATAAAAACGCTGCTTGTTTCGTACAGGAAATTGAAACTGCACAAGTGCCAAGACAATCTTCTGACCAAATTTCAGAGTACCGTAATTCTTCGGTTATAAGACGGGCTTTTTCCCTCCAAAACAACACAAAAATCTAGATCCGACGGATCTAGATTTTTGGGATTATTTTGGAAGGGAAAAATCCATCTTTTATCAAAATTGCATTAGACGGATTTAGATATTTGGGGTCATTCTTCAAATCGAAAATCCCGTGTTATAGGTGAATAAATGCGGTTGAATATTCAGACTTTTTGGTGTACTTTCAATCCCATCTTTCTTATTTTCCATATCAATTTACTGCGCCAATGCATTATATCAATACAAAGCGGCATCTCATAAATTGCTTTGTCTGTTAAATTGAGTAGCTTTCTAGATCGATGTTTTGTATATTAAGTTTGTTTGCTTTATCAAAATCAAAGATGCGGGGCAGAAATGTCAGTTCAAGCAGTGTAATTCTAGATCAGGCTGTTATCTGTGTCAATCCAAATTCTAAAAGAATTGGTTTCTGTCATACATGTACTATATATGCGAAGCGTTTTTGAAGTTCATTAGACGCAATGTAATGGTGTGAGACCCTTGGACTCATGCCGTTGATACAGTCGTCAACGGGATTCAACTGCTGAACATCTCCCTCCCCCGCCTCCCCTTCCCCCAACTCCTGTATTTAAAGGGTTGAAATACATTGAGGAGATGCAGGGCAAAGATGAAATTGATAGCTGCTTATCTTGAAAGTATACTTTTCACTTTTTGTTCAGTGACACGCTCTTTATATACCAAGACGTTTCTGCACTAGTATACAATTGTATTTAAATTTAAAAATTTGGAAAACATTTCAACATATATCACTCAAAAGTTTTCAGCCTCTCGGTTAAAAATGTCCACATGTAACCTGTATGATTTCAAAAATAGCTGCAAACTTCTCGTTTTACTTTATACAAAATAAAAAAGAAAGCCAGGATTCAAACTTAATCTATTGCTTCATAAATACAAATGTAGCTCTTTTGTTTTAATTCGCTTCGCTTAGTTTAAACAATATTTAATTCGCATAAATCACATACAAACAGCAATTGTACTATTACAAACAACAAGTAATATATGCAAATGGGATTCAGAAAAAAAGTCAACAGACTTATCTAAATCTCTTCATTCGCTTCTATAACAATTGTGTCGGTTTGTATTTGGGGAATTTATTTGATAATCAATTAAATATTTTTTATGTTCTTTTTCTTCGAAACAAAAACATATAATTAAGTTTTAAATTCACCTTTGAATCATTTACTTTTGCTCAACAAATACCAGTTGTACAGCTTCTTTCTCCTTCTCTTTGGGAGATGGCCCGATATAGACTGAAATACTGTCGCAAAGGACCGTTAAGCCCAAAACAACCAACCAGCCATCTTAAACTGAACTGTCTTATATTTTGTTTAAAGTAACTTAAGCTAATACGATGTAGTTCATTTAAAGATTGTGTGCTTGCATGCAGTTGAACCTAACCATGACATTATTTCTGGCTTCACTACAATACCCACACATTTCAAACAGAAGCCACAAATAAGTTTAAAATATCCGTTTTTGCTTGTCTGGATAGTAACATGAACCACACTATGGAGAAATGTGCACTCATGTGTGAGCAACTAGGCTCACATAAATATTAAGGGCAACGTATTTTATGAAATGACTGGCATGGCCTGTAAATAGAGGATCTTACATGAGGGGTCATTTCATATGAATTCATAAATTTCATATGAAATGACCGCGAGTGTAAGAGTCTGTTTATGTCCACATGTAACCTGTATGATTATATGACTATTTTAACCCGGATTTAATCGCCTTCAAAATGATTTTTTTCTAAATTTTAAAACATATTTGCATTGTTGATACGGTCATTGTCAATGACGTTACGTGTACAGTACATGCCAAAGTGTTATTACGATTTTTATGACACGATGTTATCCACTGAATAACAGCGACTTCGTGATAAAAGCAATTAGCATATTATAAATTAAAGGAAATTTCGAAGGCTTTCTTTCGTGAACTGCTGCCGCTTTGTGTGTATGCTGTTTTACCTTTTAGGTTTGAGGGCGGGCTATTGGATCTGATTGTATTGGTTCCTGATCATTGCCTATCGTTTCACTTTAAAATAATTACACGGATGTCAACTAGCCTCCATGTATAAGACTTAAACAAATGTCACAATATCACGTGATATTTAAGTTATTTGAGAAATTTTTCCTTTAACAAAAACATAAACAGAATTTGGACAAAATATAAAGGTGGACAAATTATATAATGTCGTCTTTGGGAAGCAAACAGGCACTCACAAAAATCGTTTTCCTTTGTAAAACTGGCGGAAGATATAGAGGTTTACTCGTACTGCTTAAATAAACGCTCGGAATTGTACTGTATATGCTTTTATCGCTGTTCATTCTCTGATTGAGGAAAGCTTCCGTGTCGCAGTGATAAGAGCGATTTATCAATGATGTAACGGAGAAAGTTGTTCCGTAAGCATCGTAAATGGATTGCTGTTTGTATGATGGGCGTTAATGGTATCATTAATTGTCATCTAACAAATGATTCTTTCCAAGCCAGCGATGTCTGTTATTTGTCATTTTGCTTACAGCTTAATAGGTTGAGCTTCAGATAAAAACGGATAAGATGGATAATTTAGGAATATTTTCCTTAGTTTCCCATAAAGACACACTTTGTGATTCCTCATTAGAACCGTCTCACCGTGATGGTTCTAATAGGGGGTCACAACATATACTTTCGTTAAGAAATGAAAAATTATCTCTGAATTATCCCTGTCATCCCTTCTCTCTGGAGCTGTGGATTAAGTATCAAAGGCATGCAAGAATTACAGTAAGTTACAATTTGAAGGTGAGTGAGTAAACTTTCTGAGAAAGCAACTCTGTTTTTCGAATATTTCCCTCCTTCTGAATGGAAGTCAACTATAGAAGACAAGAATTTGCTTCACTGGGAATAAATTATTTCCTTTAAGAGTAAACACTCATTTTGGAAGGGATACGTCTACAAGAGAAGCAAACAGAAGCTGTTTCTCTTGTTAAAATGGCTGTCTCTGAATTGCCCTGAGAACAAAGATTTTACTATATAGTTTAGTTATCCATCCCTTCATGAAACATTTTTACAACACCCCACGCAGTTTATAATCTCATTTTCCTCAAGTCTCTGAGTCATGACAAACTATATGCCAGTTTCAACAGAGCAAAATCTGATAATCTTATGCTTTTTTGCTGTTTCTCCGGTTAACAATGGTTCGTCAACTATTCAGACAATTTGCCGTTGTAGGAACACCTGTGAAGGGTGTGATGCTTTTCCTCTAGTTGCCCCCTGTCTTGGTGTTTCTGAACTAATTATGCATTTTCAAGAAGCATATGCAAGGCTCCTTTCAGTTTGCTATAAAAACAGGGTTGCCTTCTTAGAACCCAGTGAACCAGGGAACTGTTTGCGTGAAAGTGTATCCTGAAGTTGTTCAGCCATTCAAGGAATATAAATGTTGACTGATTCTCCTGAGCTCTGTTAAAATGATTTAGAGCTTTTAATAAAAACAGTTTTCACAATACATTCCATGAAGCATTTGAAAGTACAAGTAAATTAAAACATAAAAAAAACACTGCTCCATTTTATAAATGTCTGAGATTCGTCTTTTGATTCCAATGTCGATAATGTATTATTTGTTTTGCTCGTTTTATGGCGTTGCCTTACATTACAAAAAACAAACGTGGGTGGAGATAAACACATCGCTTTCTGCTTTTGTGATTATCAGTGTTTGCAAGTGCCTGTTTGTGTGACAGAAACAGATTTAAAGCATATTATTTGACTAAAGAAAATGCATCAGACTGTTAATCCTCATTGTGGAAATAACAGTTTTATTCTGGCATCAGTCAATTTTTGATCGTACAAAAACACCTGTAGAAAACCCGCAGGCTGCCTTAAAGGTTTGAGTCCGATAATGAAATACTGTATCATATTTATTTGGCTATAAAACGGGTTTTCTCCTTTCTAGAATGACACCAAGTAGCTAAATCAGCCTTATGAAATTCTTCTATAAAACGGAGATTTTTCCCCCTTCGAAAAAAATCTCACAAATCTAGATCCGTCCTATTAATTTGTCTTTGAAACGGGGGTTTCCCCTATCTAGAATGACCCAAAATATCTGATCAGTTTTAGGAAATACTGCTATAAAACGGAGATTTTTCCCTTCAAATACAATCTAAAAATCTAGCTCCGTCTTGTTTTTTTCGGCTGCTTCAAAAATAATCCCAAACATTTAGATCCGTCTAATTAATTCGGCTATAAGACGGGTTTCTTCTCTCTAAAATGACTCCATATATCTAAATCAGATTTATGAAAATCTGCTATGATATTGATTTTCCCCATCACAAACTATTGCTAAAATCTAGACCTATCTTATTCGTCTTATATGGGAGGAAACCTCCTTCGTCTTATGACCAGTTCTATTCGTTAATGGGAATTCAATAGAAGAACCCTCTGAGATCGTTCAGAAGTTTATCTGCTGGTGTTCATGGTGGATGGATATGTTTTTATGGGAAGCAGCACTGTCACTTTCATTTTTACCTCCCTTGTCCGTTAGGGTCAGCTCTTATAGGAAAAAAAAATTATCCCATGGAACAAATTCTTGCCTCTAAGAGTAGACCCAATTTTCTCCAGAGAAGCAAACATGAGGTCATAAAAATTGTCTTCCTTTGAAAAATGGTAAAAAACAACATCATGAAAATGTACATATTCACCTGAATTTTATGCATGCAACCGCAAAATTATTTCTGATGCAGACCATAATGCAACTCGAAAGCAAGTAGATGCTTCTTACTCATCAATGAGACATACAGGATCTTACATGAGTGCCCCTGTATTATGGAATTTATTTTAAGAGGTTGAGGGAAAGATTATCGGTTTTCCCCCAACGTGTTTGATAAATTCAATAATACAGGAGCACGAATGCAAGATTCCATTCATCATATGACACTTAAATCGCATTTTAATAGCAAATTTTGCCCTAAAACGTCACGATTTTGCCATTAGAAAACGCGACGTTTTTATGGATGTCAACGCATAACGTTACGACGTTGTTTAAGAAATAGATCAGCTCTAGCAGTGAATTGTTGAGTAATAATTCACTGTTTGGAGGTCAGTTGTAAAGTAGATCATATCACGAGCGCGGAGCGCGAGTGATATATCTACATAAAATTGACCGACTAACAGTAAATTATTACTCCACAATTCAATGTTAGAGCTGAACTATTTCGATTCTAACATTCAAAAACGCTGAAAAACTATTCTTTCTTTCAAATTGTCCCAACCTTCCTGCCAGCGCGTTCATGATCCCGCCAATATTCTTAACTGTATCTAAGATAGATGTACGTTTTAATGGCTATTTAAGAAAAAAAAAGAGATGTTACACCGTCTAACGTCTCAAAACGTCACAAAATTACGTCAGTAATTGCAGTGACGTCAGCAATTAGACTCGCGCGCTCCGTAACAGTGAATTGTTGCAGAATAAAACACAGCAACTTTCCGTTGCTTCTATAGGCCCACTGTGTTAGAATTGCATATTAAATCCACTAGTTGACTATCGTTTTCAAATGCCTGGCTTTATTATACTCTCAGATGCGATGTCATATAAAAATCATAGTAAAGATGATCAGACAAACGTTGAGTCGTCATTGCAAACCAGCTACCACCCAACGGGCACATGACGTCGAAATGACGTCGTACGGACGTCGATGCGACGTCAATACGTCGCATCGACGTCAGTACGACGTCATTTTAACGCCATGTGCCTGCTGGGCAAGATTACTTTTCTCAGGAATGTAAATTTTTGCTGAATACGGGAAATAACAATTCTCTTATTACGTAGATGTTCATAGGATGTGACTAAGTAGCATAATCGAAAAGACTTTCTGTAATTCGGCTGTATAAACGGCAATGCATCTCCTTCGAACAGATACGTCAACAGTCATCGTCATTTATATCAAGTGTCAGTCGGTTCGCCCTTGCTCATTTACCAATAATGCATTTTAGTTCCATAGCAGTGATTTATCATTGCCGTAACAGATAAACTTGTTTGGCAAGTATCTTTAAATGGATTGCTGTTGAGTAGGAAGGGCGTTACTGCTATCATTGAATCAAGATGAATTGTCAGTTTATCAATACCGACATTAAAGAAACAATGAAAAGATCTCAAGAGAGCTCCGTAACAAAACATCAGCCCCGGATCCAGGGGTTGGGCTTTTGGGCTTCAGCCCCGCCATCTGGGCCTTTGAACAATGATACCCTCCAGGACAAACGTCTGCTGGCTTCATTTTGCAACAGAAATAAAAACCCAACATTGACGTAATACAATATTTTTCACCTTGATGTTTGATAAAAACCAATAAAGATAAGATCTAGCGGTTTAGCAATTTTTACGTGGTTCGTCTAAAATAAAAATCGTGTGCATGTAAATACGTCAAATTCTGCGTTTTTCTAGTTTAAGTTGACGATCATAAAAAAAGGTTCTTAGAAGTCTTTTTTTTTTTTTTCGTAAGAAATGGTTAAATTGAAAACTCATTTTTTCAGAGAAAAAAAAGAAGGTAATATGGACTTAACAAGTGACCAATAACGCTCCTATTAATTGACACTACTATTGTAGGGTAATTACAGATGTAAATGTTGTTAAACCTACATTCTTAGTTAGGATATATAGAATGCTTTGATCATAAGTACATGTAAGTCATTAGATAGATGGAAGTTTTGCGTGAATAAGGCTTACAAGTCAAAAAGACCTGACACACTACACTCAACGCTCTTAACCAACTTCTAGTCCAAGTTTAAGCTAAACGATAAAATCAACAAGTAACTACTAAGTGTGTTGTACTATTTAAGACTATTAAATGCATGGAACTGTTGCAAACGAACAACAAATCAACAAATATCCAGAAAAAATATTTGCCCTTTCGAGAATTTAATGTCTACACAATTTACATTAGACTGTCGATTTATTAAGCCTGATTTATAATCATGCATGAGTGTAGACATACACAAAGAGAGAGAGAGAGAGAGAGAGAGAGAGAGAGAGAGAGAGAGAGGGGGGGGCTTATAATGCCACAAATCATGTATTATTAAGCAGTAATTCTAAATGCATTTAAACTCTAATCAAACAGGTATAGGCCTGAAGAATTGGCATCAGTGGTCCAGATACCAATCTTTAAACAATACAATTAGATAGCGTGATGTACATGTGATCCTTTTCCTCTTCATACCTTCCCAGCAGGTACATAACGTTGAATAAACATTGAATCAATGCTGAATCAGCGTTGATTTAATAATGGATCAACGTTGTGCGCCCACTTGGTTAATTTACTGCTGTTTCACTGTCATTATCTTGAAAAAAAAATGGATATAAAAAAGGAGACATTTATAAGGTGTTGTTACAAAATGTTATTTTTGAAAAGTCATGTTACTACAGATTTATGATAGCAGCAAATGGAAATTTCGTTATAATGTCGAGGGAGCATTAGCCTATTATCTATTTGCGTCTATTTTCAGCCCTAAACGACTGTTTAAAGTTTAAATGCCTGGGTTTATTGTTTGATTTTTTGTTTCCTCCTACTAAACAGACAACTTCCTTTAAATCTAAAATATTACTATAAAATCTCTCTCTCTCTTCTTCTCTCTCTCTCTCTCTCTCTCTCTCTTACGTTATACATAACGTTTTAATGGCCGAACTCTCCAGCAGTTCATATAAGTTATATTTCCTGCAGGCAATCAACGTTGAATCACCGTTTGATTCAATTGATTCAACGTCGTAACGTCGACTCAACCTTGATTCAGTGTTATTTCAGCGTTGTGTCTGTCGAAACCAACGGGTTTTTTTCAAGGCATGACTTTGAAACAATGTTGATTTAAGGATTTTTCCAAAAGTTGTGTCCCCAGCAGGATCTTCTTGAAAAAAAGCAATATGATAGCTCACAAAATAGTATATATGAGCCGCGACAGGACAAACCAACAATGTGGTTGTGCGTCCAGCGCAGACTCAGATCAGCCGGGGCATCCGCCCAGTCTGATCAGAGTCTTCGCTGTCCGCATGAAGCTAGCTTAGACCCTTAGCTACCTTTAAAGCCTAAAGAAAAGACTTCGACCTGACTGAACGGATGCCCAGGCTGATCTGACTCTGAGTTGGGCGCACAACCACATTGTTGGTTTTCTCGTGTCGCGTCTCATATATACTACTAGTTCATTTGCTCCAAAAAGCATGTCCATTGAATATGTAAATACACTAAGACTGAAAAGCAATCCAAACAACTGTTGACAATTCAAAAAAGAGAATCTTACAGATCGGCATAGTCATATGTATGAATGTTTTTTCTGTGTTTATTATTAATATTATTATTATTATTATTATTGTTATCATTTTCTGAATATATAAAAAAACAGAGCCCCAGATATGTGACAGGGTTTTCGTTAGATATGTCATAAACTTGTACTGCCTTGCGGGACAAGCCGGATTTTAAAGCGACGTTGTAAAGTGGCCGCCTTTAGATTGAAGGGTCTCGGATTCGATCCTCGGCCGGGGCGATCGACATTTTTAAGAGTCCGAAACACATAAGTCATGGATATTTTTATTCTTATCTCTCACCGAAAACATATGTTGTGACCCTCATTAGAACCGTCTGTTCTTATTGAGAAATATGGAAATTTATTCCTAAATTGCCCCCGTTACATGTACCCTTTTTGTCTAGAGCACTGAATTATTTTAGTAACATTATTCATTTCATCTGTCTTTCAGGTGGCACGAAGTTTATGTCAGCTTGGGAGAAATGCAAGAGAGATATCGGGTGATATTGTCATTGGTGAGCAACGACGTCAATATTTCAGTTGCAGTGGACAATATAACACTTTCAAACAACTGCACTACAGGTAAGCAATTCTTGGTCTTGGATGAGTGCCTTCATATATATACTGGACAAAAAAAGTTAAGGATCAAACATTAGACTGAAATTTTTTGTTGAAAAAAGTAATTTTCAAAAAAAACAAAACGTTTTCTTCTGTTGAATTCATCTAACAATGCTGCACAAGAATGCATGACACATATTGGAATCTGATCACGTGAAACACCAGCAGAAATGAATAAACAGGCATACCCCTACAATCAAAGTGTAAACTGGCATTAATACAAACTGAATGTCCATATGTTTTGGCTTTATCCATGCAAAATCATTTTCAGTTCTCAGTGTGGCCTCCAATGGCCTGAATAACTGCATGACAGCCACTCGGCATGCTTCTGGTAAATTCCGAGAGGCCCATTTAGGGACTCGTTTGCCATTTTTCACGAAAGGCCTGAATGAGCTCTCCTTGAGTTTCAGGATGCCTCTCGTGAGCAGGATTGGCGGTGTAACATATTCAAAGGGTGCTCAATCGGATTTAAATCTTGTGATCAAATTGACATGTCAATGCGAGCGATTGCTCATGTCGCTAGGTATTGGTACACCACATTTGCCCTGTGATTCGATGATGTCGTCGCCAAGAACTGCAGCAAACGGTCTTGTAATTGGATAAAACTTGCTATTCCTAACTCGAGCACCAATCAGAGCGCCTCTGTCTGGCAAGCACAAGTCCACACAGCTGCAAATCCAGATGCCGCACTATACCATCAACCTCCCTCCTTCGAGACATCTCATATTCCTCAACACAATTTAATTCATAGTCTACATGACGTGTACCTGGCAGGTGTCACACCCCTCTCCCACCATCGTGGATATCTACATACAAATCTGGACTTATCTGTGAAAAGAACATGGGTCCAATGACCCAGCTGCCAATCGCATTTCTATGGAATCACATCAATACTGGCCTCATTACCAGCATGCAAGTGCGCAAAGTTAGTGTGTAAAGTCTGTTTCTAACCGTTTTCGCTAAAATTGGCCGATTAAATCATTTAATGGACAAACACTGCGCGTCCTCACAATGTTATTATGATGAACCAGTAGCTTGGGACGGAGACCATCGTCCGTATGAACAAGTCTACTTAATAGCAAGTTTTAAATCAGATTGAACATGCTTGACAGATGTTACAAAACACCAATTCTAATCTCCAGAGGCTTCAGGAAACTCCTGGAGAGCTAATTCAGGCCTTCCATGAAAAATGATAAACGAGTCCCCAAATGAGCCTCTAGTACTTTACCAAAAGAACACCGAGTATCTGTCATGCAGTTATTTAGACTCCCAGAGATATCGATGAGCACCGGTAATGGTTTTGCATGGATAAAGCCAAGAATCACGGACATTCGATTTTGTGGTGATGCCAATTTTCACCTCAGTTTTAGGGGTATATCTGTTTATTCATTTCTACTGGTGTGTCACTAGATCCGATTCCAATATTTTTCATGCAGTTCTGTGCCGCTTTGACAGCTGTATTGAACAGAAGAAAATTATTTTTGGATAATTTATTTTTCATGATTCAAGCTTCACTCAAACATCTGATCCCTCACTTTTTTTGTCCAGTATATATACAGGTATCTGTCACCTTCTTTCTTTTTCTGTCTATCTCTCTGTCTGTCTGACCGTCTCTGTTTTTCTATGTCTCTCTTTGTCTCTCCACTGCTGCGGCGATGGGATGGGCATACGTTTCACTAAGTTGAAAAGAAAAAAAAAACTTTATTCATGTAGAAACATGTCATATCTAAGCTACATGTATAACAATGATCAGCTGTGTTTTGTGTCAGTTGTTCAAAACCAAACTTAATGCATCATGTGCGTGTGTCGGTTTTAGCCCTACCCGGTCAAGCTTAAAAAAAGACAAGGTATACTATGCCTCATTACTTCGTTATAATAGGCCTAAGTTTCTCTGAAATCAATGAATATAATACATACACTTTTTAAAAAATCTTAGATTATACTGTAAAACAACTGGCAACAAACTGCCAGCCCATTTCTCTCTTTTTTACGGGCGCCCGTAAACATCTGCAGGAATCATCACACAGAATAGGGCACAATACAAGTATTGTTGTGATCATACAGCCCTTCAACACTATAAATGTATACTTTGTCTCATTACTTTATCATAATCAGTATATCTGAAATAAATCACTATAGCTGTAAAACAACTGGCAACAAACTGCCAGTCCATTTCCGTTATTTTTACGGGTGCCGGTAGAGATCTGCAGGAATCATCACGCAAAATAGGGCAGAATACAAGTATTGTTTAGATCGTACAGCCCTACAATGCTATAAAGTTTATTTCGAGGTCGTTCAGTAAACATAACCTTGCTATATCGTAATTTCCAGCAAATGTCCTACAGGCAGATTTCAGTACAAAAAATAATGGAAAATGAACCGGCAGCCAGATGACAGGTATTTTATCGTAAAATTTCCGGATTATTTTTTACAAGGTGCAGTTGACTCTCGTTATCTCAAACACTGATGTCTCAAAGTGTCCGTTTCTATCAAAGAATATAATTTTTACACATTTACACCCGTACTGTATTTTAAACTACTGATATCCCAAGTAAATTTTCTGGGACCAGAAAATTTACTTGAGATATCAGTATGTTATCTCAAACTACTGGTATCTCAAAGTAAATTTTCTGGAACTCTATTTCATCGGTTCTTCAACAGGCAACTCTAGCTGTAATGGAACAGGACTATTTACATGTGACAAAGATAATTGTATAAACTGGGATCAAGTTTGCAACTTACAGCGAGATTGTGTACATGGCCAAGACGAAGAAGCATCTCTTTGTGGTGAGTAGTGTGTTCTCTGGTGCACATGATCCATGAAATATTCTATTGTACGACGTAAATGCCCAACAAAAATAATTTCTCTATCAGCAATAAACTATACGAAATGTAGACCGTAGGTCTTAAATTCAGTTATATATATTCAGTAAAGATTTATCATTCATTTATTTGTTTATTTATTTATTATTTTTTATTTATTTTGATTTTACAGCGGCGCTTGTTTGTTTTTCTAAACAACTTGTAAAGTCCGAAACTAGCATTTATATATGTTCTCTCGTTATCTGTATATCGTGTACCATAGCGTCTTGATAAATACCACTTGTTCTAGCCACTTTGTGTATATTAATATACCTCCATGCTATCTCTTCATCTTTACAAAAGGAAACGACTTTTTTGTTTGTTTACTTCCCGAAAGGCGAAACCATTTTAGAAATTAGTATAGCCTTGAAGGAAACTTTACTTTTACTTTGAAGGAACTGATTAATAACTTATTGTTTAAACCTCTTCAAGAGAAAAATATTCTCATAGAGGTGCCCAAAAAGAGAGCCACTCTTCAAAGAAAAGTAAGAAAAAAGTTGATCCTTTTAGTTTAGTAGCAGTTTTCCTTTAATAGCAGACCCCTTTTTTCAGGGGAGTTGTCGTCCATGGAATTTTAAAAACTGGAAGCCATAAAGTTTGTCACCCTTTGAGAAAAAATGGTGAAAAAAATATGGCGGTGTACTCATATATCTTAATGTATTTAGTTATCATATAGATATGAAAACAGCCATATTATACTTGTTTTGAAAATGGAGTAAGCCAGAAACTCTTTAAATTTTGAGCCATTACTCCTCGGTAGGCACCAGCCTGTCGCGTATTTTTGAGTCCGGGTAACCGCTGTTCTTCCGTTCAAGTGTTCAATATACCGATTTTCATGTAGATTGACCTAAAATTAAAAATGATTGTAATCATGTTATTTTTCATTTTTTTATAAACAATTTCATAGTAAAGCAACAGGGAAACCAATATTATACATGTACTTTCAGTTTGCAAATGGTGACTTTTACTTCTAGTATCAGCAGAACACATAGCAAACTAACACAAAATCTTATTGAAAAAGCAACCTTAAATAAATGACAAAAATATCTACTGATCATGTATTACGGCGTTGCCTTTAATCGTTTTTCGGTTCGATTTGGTTTGAATAAGTCTCTGCGAGTTGTATATAATGCGAAACAATATCATTCTTTCTAAGATAGTGATGAGTTTTCTGATCTGGGCTGATCCATATGATCATAATGCAAGATCTAAAAAGATGCTGCTATGTAAGATTGTATATTTATTTCCCATATAATTCTGTCAATTAATTCAACAGAAACTCTTATTACCATCTTATTAATATGGCATTGTCTTTACAAGCCTTAAGGTTGCATTCCACCATTAATTTTCCATAGACGACAATGTTAACATCTGGTCATTTTATTACAAAACTGTACATACAACGTTTTCCAAACCTGTCTTGCTTTAAAGCATCATCCTAGCCTATCAATTTGAGATGAAAACATCCACTGCCTTCCCATTTCAGTGAGCCGCTAAGCTAGGCTGAGTATGGCAACCACCGACTCGTACCAAAAAAAAAAAGAGTATACTTTTTCTCTAGGGGATCAGTTACCAAAATCAACCCCATCTCCTTCTGGTAAAATATTTCTCAATTAAATATACATTTTTGTAACTATCATTTGTTGGTCTTTTTTATACTGCAAGAAATCTAACATGCACGATTGACAGATGACGTCATCTCTCGTACAATGTAAACCTAATGCTTTTCCCGAAATAGGCGGGGCAAGTCCTCATGAATATTTAGTGGACTGTACCCTGAACCAAACTTTAAGGGTCGTCCACTAAATATTCATGATGACTTGCACAAGTCCTCATGAATATTTAGTGGACGACCTTTAAAGTGCACTTTCATCCAAATAAGAGTATGGCTGTAATGTTCCCAGTACGTGTCAGCCTCTTGTATCTGCCTTGGATTTTTTTCTCACGCCGCTTTTCATGCAGCCAAGTATCAAAAGTCTTTCCCCGAAACATTTTCCATTGACTTTAGTGCGTTTAGTGTGCAAGATATTTTACTGCGAGACTTGTGTTCAAATGTTCATATCCTTTTTTTCATACCTAAAACGATTTCTGCAATATGAAATAATTTTGAGCTTCCCTTAACCTCAGTATTAAACTGAACGTGTTTAAACTTCAATAAAATTTTCAGAAATGCAGTTTTCTATTAATGTCAATGGTGACGTTGTCCAAAATTTGCTGAAAAAGTACTGCTATTGTCTTTAAAAGCATATCAAAAGAACAATGTATTAGATATCAAATCAAAATTATGAAGATGTTGCAAAATTTATTTTTATTTTTATTTCTAATCATATACTATCTAATATCGTACGGTGAGCAGTATTGCTACAGTAAAATTCTCCGCACACTTGAAAATGCATTGAAGTCTATGGAAAATATGATTTTTGGGAAAGACTTTTGACACTCGGTAGTTCGACGATAAAAACAGAAAGGGCAAATAGATATACAAATATGATACCGACGCAATACTATGTAGAAGACCTAGTAATTGATCTCTGTAGTATGAAGAGAGATCTGCCTCTGGCATACAATTGCGTCTAGACCATGTTGTCAACTTTACATGAGCCGTGACACGAGAAAACCAACAAAGCGGCATGTGTGCCCAGCGAAGACTAAGAACAGCCTCGGCATGCGTCCAGTCTGATCAGAGTCTTAGCTGTGAGCTCAAAGGATAGCCACGCCTCTAAGCTAGCTCAATGCGGACAACGAAGACTCTGATATGACAGGGCGGACGCCCAGGCTGATCTGAGTCCTCGCTGGGCCCATGTACCGCTTTGTTGGTTTTGTCGTGTCGCGGCTCAGTCATGATTTTATTGTCATACTGAAGTGATATAACGTATATTGTGAGATAGCCAAGTCTAGGCGGTTATTGTAGAAGTATTGGTTTGAAAGAAACATAAATAAAAAAGGAAGTCTATGCCGGAACTTAATTTATTTTACGGCGGGAGAAAGTGCTTTATCATAATAAAGTATTCATATACCATCTATGTATCGGCAATTTTTGTATAGTTTTGACAAATAGCTGTCTGTCAGGGCCACACTAGAGTAACGCAAATAACCTCGCTGTTTCTATAAACTTTACTTTACACCAAAACAGAGCTACTGGTATACAGAAAATGTAGTTATACTCTTCTTGTCGTCTGCTATCCTGCTACTTATTCTCATTGCACACGCGCATCATAAATTGAGATCATAAGAAACCATCACGAGTATCCGTGTAGGATTGGCAGATTTCACCCGATGTGTCTGAATTTCAACCAAGGACGAGACTTGCCTGAAAGAACATTTTTCTCCCATATTCAGCGAACATACAACCTAAACTCGGATTTAACTTCAAGGAATATTTTAAGCGAACATATAACCTAAATTCGGATTTAACTTCAAGGAATATTTTATTTTTTGACCAGTGATTTGAAAACCAGGGGGCTTATCAGGTCTTAAAAGTGGTCTTAAAACAGGTTGTACGTTGCAAATAGCAGATAACTTTGCAGGTTGCGTTACAAAATGTGTATAGATTCACTTTTAGCATGGCTGAGAAACACTCTTTACGTCCTGACGACATGTATAAAATGCTGAAAAAAATAAGTTTGAAAGTGCTAAATGTATATCAAAGGGGTGCAAAAATGCTCTTCTCAGGGGAGCGATACAGAAATCTTTTTGTGGTTTCACAGTTTAAGAATGATATTAAAAGCTGACAAATAACAACTCCAGAAGTTAATAGCTAAAGTTTATCAATTACACCATTACATGTATATACGTACACATAAAGGAATTTTACTTCAACAGAGGAGTTTGATGTACTTGCAAATGCCAAACTAAACATTCGAACTTTAGGTGAAAGACAAACATTTGTGGCAACACTTACTGTCCATGTTCTTGTCAGCATTAAATTTGCCACTGCTTCAAGAATTTATCATATTATTTACTTCGTTTATGGTTTCATCCACGGGTGCGGGTGAGGGTGGTGGGTCTCAAAACGCGCATATCTTACGCTAGGGCACAATGGTCCAGCCTAAATTATCCGTCACCAAAAAAGACCAAGAGTGAGATTCAAACATATCTCAATCTACCAAATGTTAACATTGTTTAAAACTGACCAGGGTTTTCACGACGGTCCTTTTACTGTTGCCAATAAATGTCCCATGCGGTCTTTTTGCTATTATTGCGGCTTATATCATTTTCAGTAAAGCTCCCTTATATCAGGACAGTAAGGTAGCATGATGCCACATAATTCTGAATGGCCAAAATTAATGACAAGTGATTTTTAGCAAATCATCTGCGCTTTTCTGCGGGATAGGTAGTTGCTGGCTATCAACATCCAGTTCCTGTAGCGGTAAAAAGTGCAGGGTAAGGTGGTGTTTCTCTTATTTCACCTTCTTGATCAACATTTTAGCTTGAAATCAGAGCAAATCTGGATAGTGAAGTGACCGTGTATAAAGGGAGGCACACTGTCACAGGCAGTGGGGGTCACTATAGAAGTCTATGGGAGAAACAATTAGTTCACGCGGCCCTTAAATCGGTTCTATCATATGACTAGAGATGGCGTTTTAAGGTCGCGCCAGGTCATCTTCAACTACAAGATTGTAACTGGGCCTAGACATTACTTAATATCAGTTGGACCCATTGCTCAACAATACATATATAAATGAAACTCTTTAGATTTAAACTGTGTTGGCATGCAAACTGGTCCGTTTAAAATGAAATATTTTTGGCTAACACACGCACACTTACGCGCACGCACGCACATACACTAGGCTATCAAATGTATGATATAAAGCCTCTCAGGTTTCTTAGCATTTACTGCGATTAGAACGTACGGTGTACTGTAACGGTACCTTTATTTTCTTGAACAAATATTGTGTTTTAAGGGTCATTGCCAAAGTGGTCAATCTGTACATTTGAGGACGGATTCTGTGGATGGACAAATATAAAAGAGAGAAGGAATATGAACTTAGACTGGACGAGGTATAAAGGACCAACCCCGACTGCCAATACGGGACCAACAGTTGATCACACTATAGGCAGTATTGAAGGTTTGTATCTGTTATTTGGTATGCTAAGATATACTGTATATTATTTCTGTGTTATTTGGTGCTACCTGGTATCATGTACTGCATTCGTTTTCGTCAATTTTTTTTTACATTCTTCGATACACAGCAAATTCAGATACACAGTGAACCTCTGAAAAACGTAAGTAAAAGTTTGAATTATCTTCTCTTTTCAAATTTTAAGGTGACCTTGTGAGTGTTAATCTGAATCTTTTAGGACGAATTGGATTAGTCATTGGAACCTGATTACATTTTAAATACCTGAGCTTTATTCCGAATGTTTGGAAACGTGTCAAAGTACATGTAGCAAGTTTGACCATTTGTAAATGCTTCAGAACCGTTTATAGTACTTACATGTACCGGAATAAAACGACCAGTGTTATAGCTATACGTACAATAGTTAGACATGGGCAAATATTAGTATTCGAAACACAAAAGCATAAACTGTAAACAATGTTTTTTTCATTGCATCTTTTGTTTATCTTGTTATTAATACAAAATTTGATTTATTACAACAAATAGTAGATCCTCAAAAGTCTAAAGATTGACCTGCTGAGAGTCAGCCATGAAACTGGACAGCTGTGTCAATATGCTGTCAATCAGGATCCGCGTATTCAAATTCTTTGTGAAACAAATTCGGTTAGGTGCAGCCATGGATTTGTTCCGCTGAGTATGCTGGAGATCATCATTACGAGAATCGAATTATTTTATGTCTTTAATTTTGTGTTTCAGTGTTGTTGTTTTTTTTTTTTTGTTTTTTTTTTTGGTTACAATTAATTAAATATCAGTGATCATACTTTACATATATTCTATGTTTCCAGGTCACTACATGTATGTGGAGTCCAGCGATGGTGCTATGTTCGACCATGCCGTATTACAGAGCATGGTTTATCCTGAGATTCCGAAACAATACCAGTCCAAAGATATTGCCGCAAGCGGCAAGTGCAAGGTATATATTACTGCTGTGCGTCTTATTAAGTGTGGATATTCAAAGTTTATGTTTGTAGAGGTATATACTTTGCATTCGTCAGAGGAAGTAATATATATGCTCGTTGTAAACAGGCTATATGAATTGCAGTAAAAAAATGTTTAAAGGGAACTGATATCTCCAGCAGCCATAAATAGTCCACAAGGCCCATAAACCGAAGTAAACGAGAAAGCAACGATCAGGCCCTGAGGTTATGAAACTTTTTTCATGCTCAGCTCAGCTGAGCATGAAATTTTCTATGCTGATAAATATGAAAATGCCAACTAATATTGCCATCTTCATATTCATCAGCAGAGAAAATTTAATACTCAGCTGAACTGAGCAGGAAAACAACTGTACTTATCATTAATTTGCTATTTATTGGCAGGTACAATTTCATACTAAGCTGAGTTGAGCATGAAAAACGTTTTATAACCTCGGGGCCAGGAACCGATACATGCGCTCATCATATTCTGTCCTAAACACCAAACGGAAAAAAACAAAGACCGTATATAAAGCAAACCAAGGCAAGCTTAAAATTCAAGAGGGCAGCTCTTTCCCATTTGGCCACGTCGCCACTCAAAATAGTGTAACAATGCTAGAGACAAATTGAAATCAGGCGGACAATTACAATACTAGTAAACCACCACAGCAGTACCGCCTAGGAACGGTCAGTTATAAATTAATGGGATTAGTGGACACTTATATCGATTTTACATGTACAAAACCCTTGCCCTAGATTATGCAGTTATTCATAAACGAATAAGTTGAACTAAAACGTCATACATGTAAGAAACACGTTAAAAATCTATTCATACCTACTGTGTATATTTTCATAACGACAGAACAAGTCAAAATGCAGAACATGCACATAACCAGGCGACCACAATGCTAGAATTACAACAAACAAAACTAAACCACAAACGAAGCACCGTCTTGGAACGGCCAGTATTTAATTGTCGTGGGATTTTATTAGATTTAACATATACATAACTATCGCCCTCGACTAGGTTGTGGTTCCATTTGGAGGTCTACCGTTTGTTTTATGTCTATCACTGTGGTCAAAATGCTGTCCACTTTGCTTCCATTTTTGTTGTTGTTGTTTGGTTTTAAAAAATAAAAAATAGGTAAAAATAAATGTGTCATCTTTCTTATGTATTTCGTATGGTTTTTGGTATTTGTATTCAATGCCTCTGTGTTGTAAACAAAGATGTACCTTTGTGTTTCTCCTTTCTGGCCTTTGCCCTTGTGGCCTTTCCTTGGCATCCTTGTTTATATTTTTATATAAAATAATTCGTAGTCCAGATTTTTTTAGTTGGATTCCTGATCATATTTCTAAAGCTTCAATTATTTCTTCTCACTTTTATCTAATCTTTCCCCTTCCTCCCTCCCGGAGACTCTAAACAACTGAAATACAATCTTCCAAGAATCACAGACATATTTAATTCTTAATGCTTTTATTTGTATATGTACAAGAAAAAGACACCCAACTGCTTTTCTTTTAGGTTCGATTTTTCTACCACATGTATGGCCGTGAGATTGAACGTCTTGAACTAAAGGTTATTGACCTATGTTCTTCTGTGAGAAGACCCATTGAATTGTGGCACAAAGAATCATCTCAAGGACAAAAGTGGCTCTACGAGGAAGTCGCCATCACAAATACCACCGGCAGGTAGGCTGTATTGATAACAATGGCCTTTTTTGTATCACACTCCGTCTTAACTCTTGATCCACATTAGCCCGAAACTTGCTTTGACCCATAGGCTGATACATGGCCCGAAAGTTTAGTCGGAAATCTTTTAATTCTATGTCAAATTCCCATATGCTGTAAGTTATAAGCTTATTTGCCGACAAAGAAACAGCCAAATATAGTTGGATTAAAATATTTGTCTTAATCTTAACCATTGAATGTTAGTTTTGAATATACGGAAAACCGGCATTATGAAAAACTATCCTATAGATGACGTCATAGGCGTTGCAAGGGAGAAAACTCGAACTGACTCTGAATTATAGGAAAGGTGTATAGGTCGAGGGTTGCTATATGAAAAATACGCGAAGAAATATGTGAAAATACACGATAGAAGACATGGTATTTTTCATGTACGGAATTCCCGAAATTCCGTATATGAAAAATACCATGTCTTCTATCGTGTATTTTCACATATTTTTTGACAACGAACACGCCTTAATATTCAAATTGTTATTTTCAACGTTAAATTGAAAACAATGATAATGTTCAATATTAACTTTAGAACCATTTGTACTCATGTAGAAATGACGACCATATATCATGTTCGTGTGGGCTGCTGCTGCAATGAGTGGTGCACTATGCCTGATACAAGCTCTTTTCATCGAATAAGACCAAAACATTTCTTTATGGATATTCGTAATGAACAATAGTGATGTTGCTTCTTAGACAATGCCGTTGGATATGCAAGACATTGTGCGGTTTTGTTTTGTTTTTTGTTTTTTTTTGTGTGTGTGTGCGTGTGTGGTTGTATTTGTGTGTGTGTAAGTGTGTGTGTGTGTGTGTGTGTGTGTGTGTGTGTGTGTTGTTTTTTTTTTGTTGTTGTTTTTTTCGTGTATTATTTGTCCTTATTTACAAGTGTCATATACCGGTATTGTATAGGAATTCTTTAGGGTAGATGCTGACATTTGATAGATAAATATGCCATTTTTCAAAGTTCTGATACCTTATTGATCTCTTTTTTTTTTAACTTTTTCTGAGTTTTAAGTTGTTTTCACCTTCAACAACTATTTTGAATACTTTCTTCTTTCAGATTTGTTCTACAGTTTGTTGGCTGGGCAGCGATGTTAACTCAAGGAGACATAGCTTTAGACGATATTTCCATGAGCCCAGAATGTTTTGGTATGAAAACAACAAAGCCGTTTCGTGAGAAAACTTATCTTTTTTAATCCTAAAAGCGCCAAAAAAACGTACGATAAAATTTACGTCTACAAAACCACTTCATTTATAATACAAACACTTTCTAGAGACGCTTTATAACGTTTAATGTCTGATTGATTTTTCGTTTGTTTCCGAATACTAAAACCAGTTATTTGAACAAACTCATCTATCTTTAAACTTAAGATTTTGTGTAACATATATTTAACTTCAAGTTTAATTAATATACTTTTATGTCTTTTCTGTCGCACCTAACAGTAAATATTCCTGACATTGGACTGTCCCATTTATTCTAACTGGGAAAATGTATACGAAAAACAGTTGACTGAACATTGTTGTACTTTTAAACTGACATATCTTAATTAAAAGTGCAGGTGAGGGTCTCGTACGCTTCATTATTATCTCGATTAATAATTACATGTAAAATGGCATACGTATCGATTGTCGCATTTCGAAATTCTTTAAAACTAAAAGGGTAAAGACTATCTTGTCGACTGTGGCATGCACGCTTAACAACGTCCATGACCAAGTAACGTTGCTCTTGTTTTAGCTTTCTCTACACCCCGTGGAGCTCGACAGTTTGATGAATTGAATTGAAGTATATAGTTTTTTGGTTTACTGATTTGTTGTTTAATATACATGTGAAAGAAAAAATATGTATACAACCCAGGGTACGCAGGACGTTGAAGCAGCGTTGGTCAGCGTTGATTCAACATCACGATGTAGGATCGGTATTGGATTGACTTGTTTTGGCGTTGCGTGCCTACTGGATAAGAAATGTATTTTTCAAATCACGTGTTACTCGTATATGTACTTTTCTGTTATTGCAAAATGGGATACAGACTTGAATAAGTCAGTTGACTTTCTTCAGAATCCCGTTTTGTATAACATATGATACATTTGAGAATGAATGTACTGTTTCATATGTTGTTATACCAAGAAAATAAAGTTTAAACCAAGACTGTTCGTCAAGATACAGTTTGCAAACTTTGTGCTATTGCTAAAAGAAACATCTGTCCATATTTTTTAATATTTAAACATAAACGAATTGTTTTTATGTTTCTCTACGATACAGTAGTTGTAGTTGTAAATTACAGTGAAGAAAAGCACATACATATTCTTCAAACGAATTAAATCGGGCTGCATGCAGGACATGAAAAACTCATAATTTAAAATTCCTAAATCTTCGCCTGACTTGATGTACGAGTATGTACATGCAATTGAAAACTTTACGCAAAATCTAAGCAACTAAATAATATCATAAGTTGAAAGATTTGATTTTCAAGTACATTGCTACTCCGCTAGTGTTTTTGTTCATTTTACAAGGAAATCAAGCTGAAATGATTTTTTCCTATTCATGTGAACAGATTTGAAAATAAATTGCTCTATCTAGGAGCGAAATCTGTCCATTTAGAGTAACCTCTTTGTATACAAAGGACAATAAAACATTTCCATACCATAATCTGGTTTTTGGTGTACTCATACACACTGATTCCGTCTTACGTGAAATGTTGAGAAGCCTAATAAGCCACTACAATCTAATCGAATTCCATTGAAAAGTTGAAATGAGCCGCGGCACGAGAAAACAAACAAAGTGGTTGTGCGCCAAGTGCAGACTCGGGTCAGCCTAGGCATCCGCCCAGTCTGATCAGAGTCTTTGCTGTCCGCATGGTGTTACCTTAGATCCTTGGCTACCCTTTAAGCGCTTAGCAAAGAGTTTGATCGGACTGAGCGGATGCCCAGGCAGATCTGAGTCCGCCCTTGGCGCACAACCACTTTGTTGGTTTTCTCATGTCGTGTCTGAAATGCAGCACCAAACCTCATTTAAACACAGCCATGATCAGTCGAGACTTCAATATAATCAGACAGTTGAAAAGGATCATAAACTGAAATTGGCAAATAGAACTATCTGGGAACGGTTAATAAAACAAATTGTTACAGATGAAAACGCTATTTAATAATGGAGTTGGAGAATTGCGTTAAAATCAACTGAACCAATTTAGTGTACTTTAGATATTAGAAATTAGGTTGTGTAAGCTGTCGCTCTTGAGTGTATTGTACTGAATTCTAATGTCGTCTTTTACATTTTCAATTTAGAACAAGAGCGATATTCCTTGTTATCTCAACCAAATGTTTGATAAACACGCTTTAGTAGGCAAGCCGTCGAATGTTATTCTTAGGGGCCAATATTCAGCCCCCTCTTCCTACTAAATGCCGTAACATCTACCCTTTCCAGGTGATTTACATCGCAAAGTTTCCTTGTAGCTCCGAATAAAGTTTAACATGAAGGAAATATCAAATTCACGATGAACAGTACACTCAAAGTAAAAACACAGAATGTGAAATACAACAACACGAAACAGCACTTTAAAATAATAGTCACATTGAATACTGCCCACTGGGCTCATAAGTTTGAATCAACCTTGATTTAACGTTGTGAGCCTTCTGCTCTTGGTGGTTTCCCTGCAGCATAATATTATACGGTTTGGGGCGCAGAAACCGCTGATGATTTGCTGCGTCAAGCAGAGGTAGTTCCTACAATAAAATTTCCCATATCCTTAGGAGTAGCAAAGGTTTTCTGTTTGTCGTTGAAAAAAGGGGTGGGTGTGTATTTTGTCATAAATCCTGACATTTCCACTTGATGCATTAAATAGATAGTGCATTCGATAGCTACTTATTTAATAATGTCTGAGGTCAGGGCGCAGGGGTCGCGCAGAAATATGCGTGCGGATTTGTTATTTTTTTATCTTTTATATTATTCTACAGATCGTCGATCTTCTTCTCACCCTTTCTCTCTCCTCCTAATTTTCTCGTTATTGCGCATTCATCTAATATTTTCGTTTGTGCAAGAAAAAGACCAAGTCAGAGTCGATTTACAGATTTACACTAGAACTTTTCAAATGCTGAAAAAACTCGTATAATTAACTTCTGAAGTTAATTGTTCGAGTATTTTTTGGCATTTGAAAGCTTCTAGTGCCCGCCCAGTACTTATTTAAGAACTGATACTGTTTGCATGCAATGGCATGATACTGGACTCTACAGAAAATTCTGCACGAATAGTGAGGTCGTGAGGGTCAGTCAACAGGTTTTTGCAAGCAATTACGCATAAAAAGAGATGCATAAATACGCTACGTTAGTAGAAAGGATTGCCTTCTGTGGAAAACCGACTTTATTCTGACAAAATGACCGACAAAGGACTAGAGAAGTGGGGATTTAATCGTTTTCTTTTCTTAACCCAATTGTTTTCCCTCAGATAATATGAAATGATTGCCGTTAAAATCCATGAACCGTTTCAGGACAAATTGTAGCGAGGACCACTATTTACAGTATCCATAGTCCATTGTCAGTAGTGAAAACGTCTAAACACAAATCAGTACCTTCACGTTTGTAAAATAAGGGTTGCTGTGCACATACTGAGCTATATAACTGGCAAAATGTTGGAGGAGCATGATTTTGACTAATGACAAATCGCTCCACAAAATACCGTTTCCTTTCCTGGTTCCCCGCCAAGCAATGCGATACAAACAAAAGCGGTATTGTAAATAGGACCACATGCGTGTACATTTTATTTTCAACATTTTATTGAAGCTATTTACATCAAAAGTAGGTCATTTACTAAAATGACCAAAAATACTTTTCAATACTTTTTTACGGGGCTCTCAAGGAAGTTTCAACTATTTAAAGTTGGCTTATCACGGGCATACAGAACGATGAAACTATAGTGAGAAGCTTGCAGGGATCCGCACGATAAAATATTTGCAACTGATACGGCAATGGGGTCTTTTCTCACTCGATGACGGAAAAAAATGAACTTGAATCTCAATTTCTATATCTAAGTCTCAATTCACTTGATTCTAAATGATATATATGTAGAATCGAAATTAAAAAAATGATAAGTCGTTGGCAAGTGAAAATAATTAGAAAGTTTTCGAAACATTTTTTTGCCTGATTACGAAATTGAATAATGAACATTTATTTATTTTACAGGTATTGCTCACGATACACATGGCTTTTTGACGGAAAATACTGCGGATGATATTATCTCGATGGAAGAGTTTCTGCAGGAGTCTTCTTCGTTCTGCGCTCCGATTGGTAAGTCGTATTCTGTATCTTAAACTTTTGTTCGGCGATGAAAACCCGACTTCATATGAATAGTTACAATCGCTCTCTATATCAGTATACATAACTCTGCTGTGGGGCTATATACCTGTATGAAATCATGAATGAAATCTATGTAAAATCATGGTTGAATGGGATTTTTCTAAAAATTACAAAATATAATCAAATTTAAACAATGTTCATGTGGAGATTACAATTTTGCAACATGGGGTCATCTGCCCTTTTCCTTGCGCGACATACATGTACAATGTATAAATATCACGAAAATTTTATATAAGGTCAAAGTCGAAAAGGAATTTCTTTCCAAAACCTATAACACATCATCAAATGATAAAATTCTATTATGACACATGTATTGCTCAGTGGGTTTGTATGAATTGTTCTTGGACGTTCTACAAGCATAAAGCATTTTGCTTACTTCAGATCATGTTACGTATGAAATTGTATTGCAGTGTATGTATGTAATTTATAGTAAATAAAATATCGTTTAAACCAAGCATAAAACGTGACATTTTACAAGCATTAAACATTTTCAAGACGTTTTACAAGCATAAAACATTTTAATACATTTTACAGGCCTAAAACGTGGAACATAAGCTATCACAATCAGATGTAAAAGGTTTTTCAATTGATCGAAATGATGCAATAACCTTTTGTTATAAGCAAAATAACTTCCCCTAGCGGGGTATATATTGCAAAACGTTTACGATGCTTTCATTGTTTTAAAACGACGACATCTTGTAAACTACATATTAAAGTATACAGGAAACAGTGGCATGAGAAATCTAATCATTTGGTCTGATTTTATTGCAGAGATGGTAACTACAGAGGAGAAACCGGAGGCTGTTTTGCAGGGACATTCAGACGCTACAAGTATACATGAGCCGCGACATGAGAAAACCAACAAAGTGGCATGTGCGCCCAGCAAAGACTCAGATCAGCCTAGGCATGCACCTAATCTAATCAGAGTCTTTGCTTTGCGCTGAAAGGGTAACTTAAGGTCTAATCTACCTCCATGAGGTCCGCAAAGACCCTGATCGGACTGGGCGGATGCCTAGGCTGATCTGGGTATTCGATTGGCGCACACGGAACTTAGTTGGTTTTGTCATGTCACGACTCAATTATATTTACACTATCTTTCTATTTTTGTATTTTTAATGACACTAAGATGCTAAAAATATAATCCAGTTCTTTGATTATATCATGGTGTATAAGCACAGTATCCGAACGCACTGTACCATCTCTTTCGGTTTTCATAGCGTTGAATCGAGAGTACAAAATTCGCTTATAACCAGTAGTCGGGAGATTTTATCCGGGATCTGCTGCGTCATTTATAATTATTCATCTTTGAAAATGTAAGGAGGTAAGTTTAATATAATTTGCTCTTCGGTCTTTTACTATATTGCCCTGTACAATGAAAACCTCATGGCCGTCACAGAATTTTATTCAGAAAAGCTAATTTCACACGAGTTTGTGCCATGCAAAACTTAAAAATCAGCCAGCTATTAAAACAAACCAACTGTAAATTGATAACGCCTTCCGTCTATTTCAAAGATTTTTATAAAACATGTAAGAAAAGGCTCAGAATGGTTTTAGAATCATGCCTAGGGCGATTTGAATACTGTACAATTTACTATCCACCCATACACGACATTGTACAGGGCAATAAAGTAAAAGACCGAAGAGCAAATTACATCAAACTTACCTCTTTACATTTTCGAAGCTGAATAACTGAAATGGTACAGCGCGTTCGGACGTTCGTACTGTGATAAGTACACCTACGTATTTTTCAGTCATTTTTGCAAGGGGAGTTTTCTAATGTGACTTCATTTTTGCTGCCCTGGAAAGAAAAACTTTTCAAATGAGATGCATATATATACTTATATGAATGATTTCGCTTTAAGAGGGGCAAATTCTTTTCTTTACGAGTTGATCTCCATGAGGAGGCAAAGAAAATGGCATATTTGAGACCCCCTGCCCCCACCCCACTGAAAGTGTAACCGTTCCATCAAAACTCGCTGAAGATTTAAGCCTTGATCAAAATGGGCTAGCGTAGAAAATGCTGAAAACATAATATAATATTATACAATTATAGCATGGTTGGGTGGTTGATACGATGGTCTATATACATGTAACATCGTGTCGACCATCCAACCAGGCATCAACTGTTTTATTATAAAAGCAAGACCTGTTAATGTCCTTCCAGTAGACACAGTTAAAATGAATGTATTTGTAATTGAAATGCAGTCCTGGACCAAAATTGATCAATGAGGCTCAGTTTAAGCATTAAGCCCAAATAAGTGTACAAGTATTAAAGAAGCGAAATGAAATTCAACTGTTTAATTAATCGGAAAATATCAATTGTTGCTAACATTATTGCGAAAATGAGTTAGCGGAATGTTATATTGGCTAGCAAGCTGGTCGACCTTGAGTTATATCAGAAGAGATTGGTACCTTGTTCCACCAATGAGAAACAGTTTGTTTTTAGATTATATAATAATCACAGTTGTTGTAAACAGGGAAAGTTATGCAAATGTTGTAGTTGCAAAATAGTGTTAAATGAAGTATTCGTGACGTTTGAGTCGGCGATTCTCCATATTTCCTTGGACCTAGTCTAATAGAGACCAAACACATTTTCCAATGTTTTCTTGCAGAGTAAACTAAGAGTTCTGTAGTACCGCCATTGATGTTTGTTAAATTAAAAGAAGTTAATATTTTTCAATGATAATGTTTATTTTTTAAATGGTAATTTTATTTGTTTAAAATGGGTGGTTTTAAAGTGCTGATTTAAAATAAAAACACAAGTTGGTCCAAACATAATCAATTATTCAAAGTTTTGATTTACTTATACATGCAAACATGCATATATAGAGTAAAAGTGCAAGCTTTCGCATTGAAACGAAAGCAAAACGCTTAATACGTTCCTCTTCCATTATCAGTAGAAAACTGAATAAAGAAGCACATTTTATGCACTTATTTTTTTCTGAATTTCAGGTCGCTCTCAAGTACAAACTCCAGAAATTAAGTCAGTAATGGCGGAGCCCGACACATTGAACCTGGGATATATCATATTTATAATAGCCGCTGCTGCGATAGTGGCACTCGTTGTTGGCGCAGTTTGTCTGTGCTTTGGTGAGTTGTTGTTATGATTCATCTGTTCAAAGTTCAAGGTAAGGTGGGGAAATGACATTACTTCTCAGCGGGCGCTTGACGTCGGGATAACGTCGAACTGACGTCGATGCGACGTCATCACGTCGCATCGACGTCAAAACGGCGTCATTTAGGCGCCACGTGCCTGCTGGGTCGACATTAGCTGTCTCAATTTGCGGGACTGCTGTGTTATTGCGCTATATTGAACTTCGGTGAAATACTAAATACTTTATCAATATATATTTATGCTTTTCTACGGTTACTCTGATGTGTTGCAATAATTTATTTTTTCTTTGAGCGAAACTCAAACAAGATTCCTCTTCCCACTTAACACACTATCTGTATATCATCATGGTTTATTTGTTTATTGTATCATTCTATATTTTGTTCCACGGGGGAAAACTTGTACGATCTTTATGCAGTGCTGCACACTCTGTGGTGCCGAGAGCAGTTATGAAAGTATTTGTAAATCGCTGTCAGTCCGTATCCATTAAACTACTACAGTATTTAATTGATTGTATAACATGATTGAAATTCAGGTTTACAGGATGCGGATTGGACTTAATATTTGTCGTCAAGTTAAGGTTAAAGGTCTAAAACCTATCACACCCTTTGAATTTTTAATCATTATGTCTTTATTGTTACTTAAGTCTGGTGACATTGAGCTTAACCCCGGACCAGACTCGCGCGAGTCTGATACATCTTCTGGTATAACTGATCTAGATGAGTTAATTATCACCAACAACTTCTCAATAGTTCATTATAATATTCAGAGTCTTTTGAATAAAGTAGATCTGATTGGAGCAGAATTGATTAATTTTGATATTATCTGTCTCACTGAAACTTGGCTCGACCATCGAACCGACGACGAAACTTTAAACCTAGAAGGGTATAAACTCTATCGTCGTGATCGAGAAGGGGACTGTCATGGTGGGGTTTGTGTGTATGTTAAAAGTAATGTTTACTCTCGACGTAGAGCTGATCTTGAACTGCCTAATACCGAATGTATTTGGATTGAGATTACTACGAGCCACAAAAAGTTTCTTCTTGGTACCTTCTATAGGCCACCTAATGCACTCGCTGCGACATACGCTTTAATCGAAGACTCAATAGGCCTTGCATTTGATACAAACATTCCTGATATATTAATAACCGGCGACTTCAATCTTGATATTCAAAAGGATTCTTCATATAGAAAAGTGAATGATTTATGTCAACAGTTTAGTTTACAACAGTTAATAACAGATCCAACACACTATACTGAAACTTCATCTTCAACTATTGACCTAATTTTTACTTCTAATTCAAATAATATTCTGTTAAGCGGAACAGGCGAACCGTTCCTTGAACATAATGTAAGATATCATAGTCCTGTTTATGTTGTGCTCAAGTTTCATACAAAACCCTCTGCAATATATCAACGCCATATCTGGCTTTATGACAGAGGAGATTTTGACTCTATGTCACGTGAGATTCAGGATTACAACTGGGATGAAGTTAAGGACAATGACGTTGATGTATATGCAAAAAATTTAACTGATCATATTTCGAAATTAGCTTGTAAATATATCCCTAACAAAACTATAAAAGTCCGACAAACAGACCCTCCGTGGCTGACTAACAATATAAAGAAAATGATGAGAAAGAGAAAACGTTTATATGATAAATACAAAAGGTCAAATAATATCGTAGATTTCGAGAATTTTAAACAAATAAGGAACAAGGTTACCAGCGAAATACGAAAGTCTAAACAATTACAAACGGAAAAATTAGCCCAAAAACTTGTAGACAATAACTCTGGACCAAAAGACTGGTGGAAAACATTAAAACAATTTATTAAACCTGACCATCACTCATCGCTTCCGCCTCTAACTAAGAATGGAGACATTTATTCTGAAGATGTGGACAAAGTTAATTTACTAAATCAATTTTTTATTGAACAAACACTTTTGGACGAAACTAACTCTACTCTCCCGTCAGATATTCCTCCTCTGCCGGCTCATAATCTAGATTTGATATCTACAACACCACAAGAAGTTGAAATAATGCTAAAAGCATTAAAACTAGGTAAGGCCGCAGGCCCAGATGCAATAAACAACCGAATCTTAAAGGAACTCTCTCGTCCTTTATCTTTTCCTCTTTGTGACCTCTTTAACTTTTCCTTGTTGAAAGGTAAAGTGCCAGCTATTTGGAAAGAGGCTAATGTAACGCCCGTATTTAAAAAGGATGATCCTTCATCTGTCTCTAATTATAGGCCAATATCTCTCTTAAACACGATGGGCAAAGTATTGGAAAAAGTTATACATAAACATGTTTTTAATTTCTTTCGTGATCATAATATTTTAACACCCCTACAGTCCGGTTTCGTTCCCCAAGATTCTACGGTAAACCAACTAGTTGATATCTATAACACATTTTGCAAAGCTCTTGATGAAGGAAAAGAGGTACGAGCAGTATTTTGCGATATAAGCAAAGCCTTTGACAGGGTATGGCATCGAGGTCTTCTTTATAAACTGCAGGCTGTCGGTATCTCTGGATCTCTCCTGCAATGGTTTACAGACTACTTAACTAATAGAAAGCAAAGAGTAGTCTTGCCTGGTGTCGCTTCAAACTGGTTATTCCTTAAAGCTGGAGTGCCTCAAGGTTCCATTCTTGGGCCGCTACTTTTTCTTTTGTACATTAATGATATTGTTGAAGATATACAGTCAACTATAAGACTCTTTGCAGATGACACTAGTCTCTATATTATTGTAGATGACCCTCCGACAGCGGCCGATCAGCTTAATTCCGATCTAGCTAAAATCCACTCATGGGCTAAGAAATGGCTTGTTACTTTTAATCCGTCTAAGTCAGAGTCAGTAGTCTTCAGTAGAAAGCGTAACAAACCAAACCATCCTCCTCTAAGTATGGATCAGGAAATAATAAATGAGGTTACTTCACATAAACATTTGGGTCTAACACTCTCAGACGACTGCTCCTGGCATGAACATTTTGACTATATAAAATCTAAAGCTTGGTTTCGAATTAATATAATGCGTAAGTTGAAATTCAAACTGGATAGAAAATCTCTTCAGATAATTTACTTTTCCTTCATACGACCGCTTCTGGAATATGCAGATGTGGTGTGGGATAACTGCACCCAAAATGAAGCCTATGAACTTGAGAAAATTCAAAACGAGGCCGCTCGGATAGTAACGGGATCCACTAAACTTGTGTCTATACACTCTCTTCTTCAAGAAACTGGCTGGGAAACATTAGCCTCCCGCAGAGAAAAACATAAGCTTGTACTCTTTTTCAAAATGCAAAACGGCTTTTCTCCCGATTACCTGTCACTTCTTCTACCACCTACTGTCGGAAGTACTACACATTATAACTTACGAAACGAGGCTGATCTCCATACAGTTCACGCAAACACTCAGCAATATTATAATTCATTTCTGCCTTCAGCGATTCGTGGTTGGAACGAGCTACCCGAGGAAACACGCAACTTACCTACTATAGCATCCTTTAAACGTAAACTTAATTCTAATATAGAGACTCCTCCTTTGTATTATTTCTCAGGTAAACGAAAAGGCCAAATTTATCATTCGAGGCTGAGAACAAATTGTAGCTCCTTGAACCAACACTTGTACTCTAAAAATATTATTGCTAGTCCACTTTGCGACTGTGGAGCGGTGGAGGATACGCATCACTACTTACTCGAGTGCATTCGTTTTAGTAACTTAAGACAGGAAATGCTTGATACCGTTTCTTCATTTTGTAACCCAACGTTAAACACTCTTTTGTATGGAAATAGTGAACTTGCAAAAGCGGAAAATGAGTGGATATTTTTGGTCGTGCAAGAGTTCCTAATAAAATCCAAACGTTTTGAGCTAGGCTAATAGAAAATACAATAATGTAGGAGCTTAACAAATAATATGAAGATTTTGTATACTGTACGGAATAGCATAATAGTAAAACTTTATACGATTCTTGCATGTTTTTTATAATTCGTAAGGCTGTTATTCAGGTGTGTTCTTGTGAGGGCTCACCAACATTATTGTATAGGACCAAATAAAATGGCTTGCAAAATTTAAGGCTGGTTATATCATAATTCTAATTCATCAAATTCTGTACAAATTATAGTTATCAATTATTGTATGATGCATGACTGAGCTACACAGTTGTACAATTTGCAGAGCATGCGAAACACTGTAGGTAGGGACAGACCCGATCACTATGTTTCGCAAGCTTTGTAAACTGTTATATCTTTAAATGTTAGTATTCAAATTTTCTTGTAACAGCTCACAAACCTTTTTGTAGACGTAATTAGAAATCTGTTTAATTTCCAAACTTCTGCATACATTTTACATGTAGTTTTTAAGTATTTCATGATGCATGATTGTGAAACATAATTTTACTATTTGCAGAGCATGCGAAATAAAATACTGTAAGTAAGGAGAGGCCCAATTGATTAGTTTTGCAAGCCTTGTAAATCGTTATATATGTAAATGCATATCCAAATGTTCTTGTGAGAGCTTACAAACATTTCTGTATTGTAGGCCTTATTAAAATGGCTCGCAAAATTTACAGTCTGCTATATCATTATTTTAATTCATAAAATTCTGTACACATTATACTTACAAATTATTGTATGATTACGTTACACAGTTGTACAATTTGCAGAGCATGCGAAACACTATAGGGACAGACCCGACCACTATGTTTCGAAAGCTTTGTAAACTGTTATATATCTAAATGTTCGTATCTAAATGTTCTTGTAACAGCACAAAAGTTTTGTAGTCAAGATGAGAAATCTTCTTACACTATTTCTTCAAACCTTAGCAAGGTGATATTGCACTTATGGTACTCTTTGAGCTTCGCTTGATGTGTGGCATGCGCATCTCGGCCAGTAGTGTTGTGGGGACCGCAACAGCAGGTGCACGCTTGTCTGGACATTGGTTCCGCCACGTGAACCTGTGTTGCTGGTCCCCTAGCGGCATTTCGTGGCAATGCATTGAGATGCAGATGACACATGATAGCGCTGGTATTTTGTGCCATTTAAAGCTAAATCTGTGACTGCAAAAATAATTGTGCTTTTTATTCGTACACTATTTCTTAATGTATGTTGTATAGAATAATGAATTTTCCCTTAAACTTGACACACTTTTTGTGATTTCTGTAAATGTATACAGCCTACTTGGTGCTTCAGGAATTATTTATTTCTTAAGGTTCCATCCCCCGTGGAACAACATGAAAAAGAGTATGAAGAATGATACCAAACAATTTTCTGTTTATCAATTCTAGTATTTCACAGTATAATATTTCAAATCACTTGTATATTGTTTGATAACGTTTGCAATTTTGGGATACAGATTTAAACAAGTCATATGACTTCTTTCTGAATCCCTTTTGTATATTGTATTCTTGTTTGTATTGCCTATCTAATAATGTCAAAATGTTGCTTATACAAATAAAATACTGTTTACACTAAGGTAAGGTGGGGCTTTAGGATAATACTAAGTTTTTTTTCTTATTTCTCGACGAAAACGTAGGTTGTGACCCCTAATTAGAACCGCCTTGGCTAACCGGTTCTAATGAGGGGACACAACATATGTTGTCGTCGAGAAATAGGGAAATTGTCCCCTGATTATCTCTATTACTCCTTCTTATCTGGCGCACTGTCACCATTAATAAACTAAAATTTCAAACAGTTGATTGGCCACGAAATGAAATTGAATTATCTCCTACAAAAATTCGTTTGTGTAAAACTTTTATAGGGCCTCTTAATGCCTTTTTATTTTTGGCTGTTAAGTTTTGGTCA
This sequence comes from Ctena decussata, assembly GCA_963989385.1. Taxonomy (NCBI): domain Eukaryota; kingdom Metazoa; phylum Mollusca; class Bivalvia; order Lucinida; family Lucinidae; genus Ctena; species Ctena decussata. The sequence goes on along the minus strand of OZ022499.1, from coordinate 116,384,868 downwards.
GATTCAAAGATAATTTTGGGGTTAAGCTAGGAAGGTTTCGTGTTGTATATAGAGTTAAATTAGAAAATAAACCCATATTAAAAGGTAGTTTAACATACTTATTTTTAAAAGATATATAAAACACTGCTCAATCACCGCTACAAACTGAAAGCATGTAAGCAAAATAATGAACATAGTCCAGCCTTGCTCAGATTTGTATTTGAAAAGTCGATGTTCCTAGTGTAAAGGTGTATGTAAACTTGAAAGATTTTGTTGAGAGTAAATAATTGAGAGAAATTATTCCTTTTGAACGTAGCCATCATGAATGGATTTCCCTACAAGCTCAGCTGACACATGACGTCAAAATGACGTATGAAGTTGATGCGACGTCATAACGACGCATTGACGTCGATATGACGTCATTTAAACGTCGTGTGCCTGCTGGTCCGTGCTGGAAGGGAAGCAGAATTCAACCTTTAAAACAAGGTTTTCAAACCATTGACGCGTAATATACACCTCATGCTTGAAATCAAAGTAACTTTTCTTAATTCATCTGGCATTCATAAAGTACATTGTCAGTATGTTTCTGTGCAGCTTTAAGGAGACGGAAAAAACGACAGCTACAAGCAGCTCATCTTGAAATGATAACAAACAGTACAGAGGAAATATTTAATAATGGACCAGTCCAGTCTACTGTCGACATGCAGCTGAGATGCGCCGTGACAGAACTCAACCCTAACTATGATTTTATAAATGCTAGATACCCAGAAACACAGCTCAGGGAAATACCAAGAAACAAATTAACTTTAATGCGGTATGTGTTTGAAACATAATACCAGACGATTATATGTATTTGTCAGAGATTTCTATTCTTTTGATTATGTGTATTTTTTTCGCACTTGCGCTTCAAATGCTATACATGGCATAGCACCCTTGCAACTATTGATGCCCGCATAATGATGTCTTAACAATATCGTTATGACGTTGCCCTTTCATACTATTTGATATCATTTTTATTGTGGAAATGTGCCATTCATCAAATGTTGTTTGACTAACTGCTCACGTCCCTTATTATATGACAAGTTGCCTTTGTCGGCTATGCTCAATATATCTAATTATTTTCATTGTCACTCGACGTAAGCGGAGGGGGACTATAGAAATGACCCTCGTCCGTCCGTGTGTGCGTGCGTGTGTCCGTCCGTCCGTTCGTTCGTCCGTCCGTCCGTCCGAAATCTTGTCCCCGCAACTCCTCCTACGTACATGTATTTCATCGAATTAATTTGAAATTTTACAGATTCTATTCTTATGTTATGAAGATGTGCATGTGATTTTTTTATTTTTGTTTCGGGGCATTTTTGATGGAGTTACAGCCCTTGCTGACTCAGACCTTCCGAAATCTTGTCCCCGCAACTCCTCCTACGTCTTCCATCGGATTGATTTGAATTCTTCCAGATTGTATTCTTATGATATGAAGATGTGCATGTGATTTTTTTAATTTGTTTCGGGCATTTTTAATGGAGTTATAGCCCTTGCTGACTAAGACCTTCTGAAATCTTGTCCCTGCAACTCATCCTACGTCTTCCATCGGATCGATTTGAATTTTACAGATTGTATTCTTATAATATGAAGGTGTGCATGTGGTTTTTTTTATTTTTGTTTAAGCTATTTTTGGTAGAGTTACAGCCCTTGCTAATTCAGACCTTGTCCTCGCAACTCTACCACATCTTGTATCAGATTGGCTTGAAATTGTGCAGAATGTTTCATCTTGATCTGAAGATGTGCATGTGATTTTGGAATTTCAATTGTGTTATTTTTTACAAAGTTATAGCCCTTTGTAGTTTTTGACACTTTTTATGATTTGGACCGTTTGACCGAGACAGATGAAGTTTGGTATGCTATTAGTATTTGGCGAATTAATTATTCTGATTATTGTTAGGATGTGCTACATTGATTAGTGATAGAATTACTCCAGTTTCATAGATAATAGACATTCACTTCAAGGTTAAATGATAAATCAAGACATTCAAGGTAAAAGGATAAATCCAGAACTATTCATATTTATGGGCTGAATTTTCATAAATGTGTTGCACGCTTTTCATCAGATTCATATTAGCAGGATTATGGCCCTTAATATTTTGTTATTGGGTATACAGTCTTGTTTGACTTGTCTGCAGTTATTTTCAGATCTTATATTACTTTAGTACATATACAGTTGAATCGTTTCTGAAAAAAAGAAAATGTGCTTCTAGAGGAGCTAATTCTCTCCTTTTGGAGTTGATCTCCATTGAGAAGAAATGCTATAAAAGAGAATTAAATTGTTTGGGAATGAATTGTAGGCTTGAAAAAATCACACATTTCCATAGTAATAATTCAGGTAGATCTCGCTTATAATTCAAAGGAGGATGTCATACACTGTATGCCATACTTCTCTCGAATTATATGTGAAATGACGCCATAGATCTGTTACCATAGTAACTGTGAAATTAATAACTGTTGTGCTTAGTACTTTGGTAGAATGACGTCACTTAGGCATCAATATGAAGTCTAAGTTGCTCTGGTAATAGATATATGACGACATTGGTTCCGGAGCTTTGCAAAAGTATACCATGCTCCACCAATTTTTCGGTGCCATTATGAGCTGAAATTCTTTCAACGAAAACTTTAGATTTTCTCGAACAAATTATTATTCCCAAGTCATTTAATTACCGCGTTATATAAATGAGCCGCGACACGACAAAACCAACAATGTGGTTGTGCGCCCAGCGCAGTCTCAGATCAGCCTGGGCATTCGCCCAGTCTGATCAGAGTCTTCACTGTCCGCATGGAGGTAGTTTAGACCATTAGCTACCCTTTGAGCACTAAACCAAGATTCTGACCAAACTGGGCGGCTGCCCAGGCTGATCGGAGTCTTCGCTGGACACACAACCACATTGTTGGTTTTGTCATGTCCATGTTACGGCTCAAATGATAATGACCAAATTACCTCTCTTGAAAGTGTACTAATTCACCTCAGTGAACAGCTGATTAGCACATGTTCCTTCAATTTTTCTATTTACGTGTTTATCACTATTTTTGCAGGATGATAGGACAAGGTGCATTTGGTGAAGTTTACGAAGGAACATTGAAAAATCTATGTGCCAACGTTAGTGAATTACCAGTGGCGGTAAAGGTAAAATTCAAGAACACCTATTTATATTTTATGATTGATTGGCGAGGTGTGAAATGTTATCTTACGGTCAGTGCGAAATGGAAATACTCAGATTAGGCTATGTGGATGCACAGTCTGATCAGAGCCTTTTCTGTTCACATATATGATATATAAGTCCAGAAGAATCTGGAATTGAACAAGAAAGTGCGGCAGGCTTATTCGAATATCTAGTGAAAGCATATGGAGTAATGTCCTTTTTCACATGAGGCCATTTTTTTTCTTTGCACCTTAGCATGTTCAAACCGATATATAACAGTTTGAAAACACTTAACAACTGAAATAAAAGAATCGAATGAAACCAGAAAATTCAAATAGCCTTGAAAGGTAACAATGACAAACTATAAATGAAAAAAGATTATATAAACACACAAAACGTTTTAGCAACACTACATCCTGCCAACAAATGGTCTCTGGTACAACTCCATGCTTTAAACTCTCAATGCTGATCAAAATGGAGGAATGACAAAAAAAAATCTTTTTTCAGAAAAGAGAGACATTTCTGTGACACATAGTTGTTTTTTTGAGTTTAAACATCGGTCGTGTCGCGGCTCATTTTTGTTCTTCAGATGTTTGACGGTGTATACTGACTTGCTTATATTGACATTATGTCAACATGTATCTATTCCAATTGAGAACTTTGTTATTACTTTCAGACACTGCCAGCTCTAAGCACAGAGCAAGCTGAAAAAGACTTTATAATGGAAGCAATAATCATAAGGTAAATGTAACGATATTTTATCGTAACATCACAATGGTAGTGCACAGGTTTTTGGAATGCTGTTTTAGGACTATTCAATTTGGTTTCATCCTGGGACATCAGACTGACATGTCCAAATTATCATTCCCACCATCTCGTATTTAGCTAGTATGTGTGTAAATACACTGCATTTATAGGCAATGATCAGGAATTGATACAATCAAATCCCACATCCCGCTCTCAAAACCAATAGGGAAAAATTGACATAAGTTCACGAAAGACACGCACGGTAAACCGGTAAAAGTCGACAGAGTCAAAATGCGTATGATTACTTTTCTTTTTACTTCAGACTGCGGCCAGTCTCCAATCTGAAAGTAACTCTAGAAGTTGGAGAGTTGTTTTGTGTCTGATTGCAAAGCAGATATTTTCTGTACAAAATAAAAACAAATCTATAAAGAAAAACAAATAAAGACATACGCATTTGAAATTTAGCGATCAAGTTCTTATAAACCATTTAATTACAACCAGATATTCAATTTTAAAACGCTAACTTTTACCAATGGTAAAAGCTGTTGATGAATTAATGAATGTTTCAAAATGAAAGGGATGGAAAGTTCACAGTTAGATTCAGCACAGTTAAATGACACTTGCACAATATAATGTCTAAATATATATAGTAACACATATTACAACCAGAATAATTGACAACAATAAATATTCAACAGTCCGAAAACACTTGAGCAAACGTTTTATTTGACGCAGTTACTGCTTCATTCTTTTCAGCAAGTTTATGCACAAAAACGTGGTAAAGTGTCTAGGAGTGTGTTTCCAGGAGCTTCCAAAATATATAGTCCTCGAGCTTCTACAAGGAGGCGATCTCAGAACATTTCTACGGGAATCAAGACCAACGAGGGTAAATAATAAAAATACACGGCTCAAAACATTTGAAGGAGCACTGTTGATAATTTCATAAGTCTCTATACATCATCAAAACTTATACATTACTCAAAAATGTTAAAGGAGCATCTTATATTATTTCCATAGACGTCAGTGCAACGTATTCCCATTTTGAGAGTCATTTACTACTTCTGATCAACAAAGACCTAGAGCTTTCCAACCATTTTGTAAAAAAAAATCTACAGGGTCAAGGTGTTTGACCGCACAAGTTTTGATCTTGTCTACGGACTGATTTTTGTAAAAATGGAATTTTGGTAAAAAATCCATTTTTTTTAAAACTGGTCTAAGCATACACAATTCAACCAAAACCAAAACGACAAGTTTGTCTATAACACTAAAGACTTACAAGGTTACTCGTTTGAAATGGTCACTTTGTACTCAAGCTTATAAAATTTATAGGCTTCCGGAAAATGTCTCAATTTCAGAAATTCAAAAATTGCAAAATTTGTTCCATAGAAATGAGCAGAGCATCAGCTGTGTTGAAAACCTTGTTGTTGTAAACTTCGATCTATCTTGAAAATGCTGCTGAAAAATGGGACATGCAAGACAACAGCCGTTGGATGAATTTATGGACAGTTGAACTGGGTATATGTTGTAGTAATGTCTACTGGAAAATGTCAGCTGTTCCTTGAAATATTTTGAGTAGTATAAATAGGCAAGGCATCAGAGTCTATTTATAGACATCATCAAAACTAATAAATAGGCTAGGCACCAGTGTCTATTTATAGACATCATAAAAACTAATAAATAGGCTAGGCACCAGTGTCTATTTATAGACATCATCAAAACTCATAAATAGGCTAGGCACCAGTGTCTATTTATAGATATCATAAAAACTGATAAATAGGCTAGGCACCAGTGTCTATTTAAAACTAATAAATTGGCTATGCATCAGTGTCTATTTATAGACATCATCAAAACTGACAAATAGGCTAGACATTGATGCCTAGCTTATTTATTAGTTTTGAAGATGAAGAGTTCATATAGAGGCTTTTTGAAACAATACACATGTACAATGCTCCTTTAAATATTTCGAGCCGTGAATTTCTGTGGTCTTTCCTTAACAGCACAAACGAAAGCCTTCTCGTGCTTCTGTTAGCTTTAAAGGGTTTACAACTATCTGTTATAATTTACGAAAGCTACAATATTTGATGCTGATCATGTTTATTTATTTCATTCTGATAACTGGTTCATAAAGCATGTGAAGCATTTTATTTCATGCATACATTTAATGTTTGCAAAAAGGCATTGGAATCTCACTCAGAAGTTCTGCCTAATGGCCTTTTCTGATTAATTGAGGTAAACAAGTCCACCATCATGTTTAATTTTTATAAATGTATTCAGTCTAAGAGTTTGGTATTGGTTCCTTGTATGATCAGCTCACACTTAAAAATTGTAAATTATTGTTTCCTTTAAGTAGCAACGCATAAAAGAAGGGAAAGAAAAATAAAATAATGCAGATTTACTTCATTCCCTTGAAAGCATAATTATGTAAACACATTAGGTATATATTTCCAGGATCAAGAGTGTTTAATATTCATGGAGGATCTCGTTAAACTGGCTTTAGATATAGCCAGTGGATGTTATCATTTAGAAGAAAAGCATTTTGTTCATAGGTAAGACATTAACGTAATTTTCTTAATGGAATCATTTGAAACTATTATCACATATAGTATATATTTTCTGATAGCATATCTAAAATGTGTAATTTATACTTAGAGACGGTTATAAGTCTTGGTCTTTAAAGTTCACATTGTCATTAGTATGGTAGTATAGTAAAGTTGCATAGGATACGATAAGCTCTGAGGAAGGTATTTATATTTAAGTCACAAAAAGTAAATATATGCCTACACCTTTTGCAAACTGTGCACAAATAAGCCCATAGGTGTATATGCACAGAGTGAAGCAGTGTGAAAGGGCAATTATGATGGACTGATATAATCAATTTCCACATCCCACTCACGACACCAAACGGAAAATAGCAGTGACAGAAGTAGTAAGCCAGCACGAGCGGATAGTAAAATGAACAACCTTTCATTCTGAGAATATTAAAGTGTATTTATCCTTTTATGCCTTCCTGTTTCTTTCCGTTTGCAACGAAATCCTTCAAAAAGGAATAAACTCTTAAAGGCAGAATATATTTGTCTTTAAGAAGTGACCCCATTAGAAAGGAATGGAAAGAAACAAGCAGGTAAAATTACTTTTCATGAAAGTGTACTATTCACCTAAATTTGAGCCGCGACGCGAGAAAACCAACAATGTGGTTGTGCGCCCAGCGCGGACTCAGATCAGCCTGGGCATCCGCCCAGTCTGATCAGAGTCTTCGCTGTCCGCATGGAGGTAGCTTAGACCCTTAGCTACCCTTTAAGCGCTTAGGGAAGACTCTGCTCAGACTGGGTGGATGCCCAGGCTGATCTGAGTCTGCGCTGGGCGCACATCCACTTTGTTGGTTTTCTCGCGTCGCGGCTCATTTATTTCTTTATTTAAAGGGACATTGCAGCCAGAAACTGTCTATTAACATCAAGAGGTCCAGATAGAATAGCAAAAATAGCAGACTTCGGCATGTCAAGAGACATATACAGGTAACAGTCTTAAAGTGTTACATTATCTTTAAGCCATACACATGGACAGTAAATACAGACTGATCTATCGAAATGCAAGGCTTGTGCATTGGCGTAAATAATTGCAATACGGTAGACTCTATCTGAAAGTTTGTTATACAGACAATCATGATGCAGAAAAAAATGAGCAATTTGCACGTGTAGCATTCTTTGTCTTGCTTGTACAGTACTTACTTAAATACATCGGTATTAAAATATCCCAACGTATCTGTGTATGGTAATATCATTATCACAAAGTATTTTATAACTGTCAATACAGCCTGATTTGAGACAGGAAAGTAATGCAGGTATAAATGATGTCATGTAAAAGACAAGAAAACAAATACTTTTTCTGCATTATTAACACTTTGTTTCAGTTCTGACTATTACAGAAAAGGAGGCAAAGCAATGTTACCTATAAAATGGATGCCTCCTGAAGCCTTTCTCGATGGTGTCTTTACTACAAAAACAGATGTTTGGTGAGAAATGCTTTTAACCTCATGCTAAGTAATACCTTAAAAAATGCTATTAAATATACTCTTGTATAGAAATTAACTCTTTCAACTATCTGTACCCTGCACAATTTCTTTCATTTCCATCGTTCATGATAATTTTGTCTAAGCAATCTAAGCAACTGTCTCTATTTCTCTCTCTCTCTCTCTCTCTCTCTCTTTCTTTCTCTCTCTCTCTCTCTCTCTCTCGTTTGGTAGGTAACATCATATATCGGGTCAACTTGCGGAGTGACCATAAAACATTTATTCGAACTTATGTAAGAAGCAATTTTCTTTGATGCCATTACATGCAAAATTATGAATGCACAAACAGAAAACTTTAAAGTGCTTGATATCATGTTACCTCTTTGTCTTGCTTAATTGTTACTAAAGGTGTTTCATCTGTTTGGTGTTTTGTAAATAAATACGAGTGTATTGACGACAAACGCACTTTTCTAGTACTAGGTTTGCAAAATATTTATTCTTCTTCATAAGATAGCATTATCACAATTTTCACGGGCTCATGGCAAGTATTCTGCTTGCTAGGGTTACGTTTTGAACTTCAGAAAGCGTTGTTTATATACAAGCTTCACAGTGTTTTGTGCGAAAAAGACTCCTTTCTGTATTAAACTTCTTCAATGTACCAATGCATTACGTATGATATAATATTGTTTTTAAAGGTCCTTTGGTATTCTACTCTGGGAAATCGTGACGCTAGGACATATGCCATATCCAGGGCAGACCAATAGTGATGTCATGCATTCCGTAGCCTCAGGTGGGCGTCTAGAACCACCAGAAAACTGTCCTGCCAGATTGTGAGTATCTACAATATAAAAGTGTTTTAAGGTGAATGGATATCATATTTTCCGCCATTTTTTCAAAGTGGGTCAACTTTTGGAGAAGCACTAAATAAGCTAAGCAATATGCTTTCGTTCCCGTCCTAGTAAATTTTGTATGTCGTAATACGAGGGGCGTTCGAAAAGTTTTGCAAATGGCCTCATGACTTTGTTGAGGAGCATGCTGGGTACAACTGCTATGCATGTACTGAAAGCACTGCATTTTGTCTTTACAATGATACCAAACACTATACAATGACATTTTTCCTTATTGAGTTACAACGCATTTTAATAGGTCCCGGTCATACCACTGGGCTAATTTTATATGTAAAATCTTTTCAGTGTTAGGCATTCAAATTAAATATCCTTGTAAATACCAAATTAATCTTTATCATTTTCTTGTCCATCGTTGCCTATAATATCCATACAAAAGTTAGAAGGGCGGCAACTGTTATCGATTTATTCGTTGCAAAGCAATGGCAGTTCTTATGGCGTTATTGAATTTTACGTTAACGTCATTTTTGAAAGCTTGCAGAGGCTTCATTTTTGGCAGTAATTTGAATTTGTTGACAGGTTTTCGTTGACCCATGTAAATGCTCTTGCCGACAATATTTTGAATGCTAATACACTTGTTTTCAATACAAAATCATCAAATTTTAGTAGAAATGGAGAAATTGCTACAGCATAAAGTACGGATAATCCATATTCCCGGCCCTGTATGGAAGCCAGATTAAAACTAATTTCCGCGATATTTACAGAACAACATTGTCTGGGCATTGTCTTTAACTAACAAAAATAAAAAGATATCACAGACTGCTGATATATAAATTACGGCCTACTAAAGTAAAATTCTGCAGTGTCTTCAGGGTATACCTCTTTCAAAAAAGTTAAAAATGCGTCCTTTTTTAAAAAATGCACCTTGTTTGCAGACTTCTCTTCGCATAATATAGCTTTATGTGTTTTGCAATCAGAAGTTCTGTTTGTATGGTAGTTACCGAGAAATTACATCATTTGCAAAACTTTCCGAACGCCCTCGTATTTATCTGCTATGAAAAAAGAGAAGTAAATATGTTTAAACCAATGGCGTCTACTCTTAAGGCAAAGAATTTGCTGTCATGTGCATTTTCCCCCCATTTTTCCATTAGCATGGGGATTCTTCTTACAGAGAAGGCGCTGAGCCCCAATAGTAAATATGCAATTTTTTATATACATTCGTGAGACATTTAAGTTCTGGAGAAGGACACTTTGAGCTTGTCACAAACTTTGCTGTCAATTGAATAAGGTGTGACAAAGCAAAATTTACGGTTGGTGTCTTTATTCTCATTTTTACCCATATCTGATGCTGCAGACTAATCACAGGTTTTTGCATTTGATGGTGTGGATAACTCTTTATTTAGAAATATTAAAATAAATGTATATACATATGAGCCGCGACACGACAAAACCAACAATGTGGTTGTGCGGCCTACGCAGACTCAGATCAGCCTTGGCGTCCGCCCAGTTTGATCAGACCCTTCGTTAAGTTCTCAATGGGTAGCTAAGGGTCTGAGCTACCTCCATGCGGACAGTGAAGACTCTGATCAGGCTGGGCGGATGCCCAGGCTGATCTGAGTCTGCGCTGGGCGCACAACCACATTGTTGGTTTTCTCGTGTCGCGGCTCATATCTACTAACAATTAATGATGAATATCAACAGAGCTGTGATAATGAAATCGAGAATTGTGTTATGGCTTTAAATATTTTAAATCATAAAACTCAGTAAACATTCCTCCTATTTTATAGATAGAAATACATATCATAGAAATCCATTCACTTATCTTTTAAATATTTAAATTTCTATCATTGTTTTATGAAATTGTTGTTTTTTGTTCTTTGTATTGATTTTACGAAATAAAAATGAATCAGTCTTTGAAAATATTATCAGCCTTAAAGCGTGTCAGTCAGGAGAAATCTAAGAATCTAACAATTTCAAAAAAATGTTTTGCTTCGGATTATGTTTCATAAGAGCAATTAGCTCATCTGATGTAGAATATGAAATCACTATTAAACGGTAAACATATAAACAACAATTCTCATTATAAAACAATAGACATACACGTATATAATGCTTTAATGTAAGACCTTATTGTGTTGACCTTTTTAGAGCAAACGTCTCTTTATAATATTTGTATAGATATGTACTTTGAAAATTGTTGCAAATATTGTATGAAAACATGCAAAGGATACAGTAACCATCTTAACTATGTTTTCAGGAACAAGATAATGCTAATGTGTTGGAATTCTGTGCCAGAGATCAGACCTTGTTTCAGTGAAATAATTGAACATCTTGATATGTGCCTTCAGGTAATGCCGTTATGCAGATTGCGTTTAATTTACCCTAAATGTCTTTGCATGTTTTTACACTTCTACTCAGTTTTAATATGCTCAAGTTATTCGTTCTGCCAATTTAAAAGACATAGGTATTAATATATGATTTCCTTTACGAAGGTCTAAAATGAATTGATATAATTCTTTTTATTTTATCAAGATTGTCTTGCAAGCAATATCTAGACAGTCATTATCTCATCAGAGCCCTAGATAAGAGGGAGTTTTGGGTCATAATTGGGGATAATGTTTGCTAATTCTGGATAAAATCATATGTTGTGACCCCTCATCTGAACCGTCTCGTCGAGACGGTTCAGATGAGGGATCACGACATATGGATGGTTTCAATAAGAAATAAAGAAAAATATCCTTCAATTATCATCAAATGCCCCTCTTATCTAGGGTTCTCTCTCATTATTCCTTTGCTATCAGAAATACGAAATGCATTTTGTACTACTTCTTTAGTATATGTTTATGTCATGTACAACATTTAGCGCTTAATTGTTTCAGCTTTGGTTTTAACAAGATTTTATTCATCAATTTTTGAGCACAAGGTACAGAAATATAGACCAGGATTTGTTCGACAGCCCAAGGCTTATAAGGACCATCTCCTGTTACAGCTTAAACCATCCATTGTGTAGTGTACAATCACTTTATTGGTACCATGAGCCATTTTGAGTACCGTTATCTAAAAATTAGATGTATTTAAATAAAAATTAAACTACACAGGAATATAAGGCAAATGAGCATTAGATGCTAATTTCCCTAATGTCCCTGAGTTGTTAAGTCTCGGTGGGAGCGGTGACATGAAAGCGTTATACGTGTATTTAAAACAGTATTATAACTGAGGCTGTATTCAATTTTATCATATATTATTAGGATCAAGAAGTTATGGATACTGATTTATCCGATTGCCGGTTCTTGCTGAAAGATGTGTTTAAGGATGCTTCAACATTGACTAAACAAACGGAATCGGAGAACCTTTCTGCCTCAGCTACTTCCAGTTCACTCTCTGTGGAAAGTAGTGCTCAGTTCGGAAAGTTCTTAGAATTTCAAAGCTCAGAGCCATTATTGCCACGGAACGATACGGAAGAGGACTAAGATTAAACACTGTTTTTGTTCAAAAAATCAGAGTCGGGACATCTGTTCTTTCCAGAGCCTATACTTGATAGTGAGATCTCATTGAGATGAACGGGCACATTATTAGGGGAAGCAACTCTTCCATTTTTGTTTTGCCTCCCGTCTCAAATGGGTCAATTTTAAAAGGAAAATATGTGCTCTTCTTGGAGCAAATTCTTTCTTGTAAGAGTAGACCTCATTTGGAAGGCTATTTTGTCAAGGAAAGAAACAAATCACAGAAGTTTTCTCCCTATGTAAAAGTGACAGAAAAACATTGCGGTGCACCCGTTCTTCTTTATAATTTATAGATGTTTCGATCTCGAAATTAAACATGGTTTCTTTTATGGAGAAGTAAGCAATGGTGTTCTTCATCCTTTAATTCAAATAATTATTTTTCATTTCTCCATAAATACCTATTAAACCTATTAAAAGCACCGGAACGTTGCATTGTACGATAGAGGGGCATTATTTAGTGCCAAGAGTGCAGTAAATCAGTCACAGCTAAAATACATCTACTAAACAGTATTAAGGTGACTAGGTATAGTTTCAGAGGAAGGATACCTTTATAGTTTGCCTGCATTCTCAGTAGGGTCACCTCTTAAAAGAAAGAATTTGCTCCTCTATGAGGAAATTTTTCCTTTCAGAGTGAGCCCCATTTCAAAGAGCTATCTAATCCAAAGAAGCAAATCATGCACGATAATATAAGAATATTTTTGGAAAAGGAGGGGCGTTTATTAGAGCAGGGACGTTTATTAGGATTTATATGGTAGTAATGCTCCAAGTTTACTTAGATAACATTCCGGTTTAGTACTTTATTTAGTAATTAGGTGTGGCTTAATAGTGCTGCATCCACACCTGTTTATAGGACTAAATCTGTTCTTAGTGGAATAAAGTTATTGGCATACACTAGAACTATTTATTTGACCAGGTAATTGCTGTAGATTGGATACATATCGAACGACAGAAAACAAATGCCCGTTCAAAATTTTGTTTGTATAGGTCATGAAATGCATTATGTGTTCTGCGTTAAAGCAAAGTCTCAGTGTTCATTTCTTATCAACGGAATAACATTATATTTACTGCGAAGAAAATTGACTTTAATACCTTATTTCTCCACAATATACTTTCAATCTGCATTAAAATCCCGGAACAATGTGAGGAGCACCAACGGAAACAAATTTTGAACATTCATGCACAATTCCATGACATATTCAAATACAGACTCTTAAGTGCTAAATGCATTGCAGTGCCATTGCATTGTTTAGGTATTGGGACACAGTATTATCATGTTTATATGCAGGAAAAGTGCGTTTGTTTGCGAGTATGTGTGTTACATATGTTGAACGAACGTTGTTTCTTCAAACTGGTGACAGAGTCCGAAATTTGTATATCACATTAGTGCAGGGACATCTAGTAAATCATACAAACGACTGTATGCCAGAAAAATCAAATGAGTAAAGAAATTGCCAGTGTTTATTTCCTGTTGATGTTGATAAGGTGTTAGACCCATAATAGCCAATTTAGGAAAATCGGAAGATATCGTGAACCATCGTCAGTCATCGTAAAATAAAGGACACGTTCGGCACAATTACTTGGGTAAACCCGAGCAATACCCACGTATTCCTCGGGCTACTCGAGTATCTACTGAATTAACAACAGCAACAAATCATACTTAGCAAAAAGTTCTTTTCTTTAGCTCCATGTATTGTATTTATTGGGTGAACCATGCAGACTTTTTAAAATAGTGTAAATGCTTTATTAGTTTACATTGTGTGGCCGCGGAATGGGATAACATGGGGCCGGCGAACGACAATGCGTGAAAAAAAAACATATTTGATCCCTGTATTGAAGGCCATTAAAAGAAGAATAAAAGAGTCAAGTAAAAGAATCATCCAACATCAGCTTCTTTTACTAATTGTTATCATTTTTTAGGCTTGCTGTATAAAGACAAAATTAAGATATAGTATTTTGCATGTGCACGCTTGCTGTATAGTTGTCATGAATATCTTTTGTGTATTCAGCACTGTCAGTATATTTGCAAGAATGCCGTCGAGGGGGGTCTTGATAAATATTAACTGAATGTAATTTAATTTGAGTTGTTTATTAGATATTAGCTAATTAGTCTCTCCATTCAAAGTTGTTCCGTTTAGGCATCTTTGAAACGGAAATAATTCCAGAAATCCAATTAAACCAAAATACCGGTCTGAAACTTTGAGCACAGCAGAACCAGCCTGTGCTTATTTTCATTAATATTCGATCTAACTGATTTGCTAAATATTTAGGATGTTTATACGGGTTACTGTTAGTACGGGTTACAAATCGAAAATAAACATAATCCTTTCATATTTTTGCTGTAATTCTCTGAGCAATGTGAGGTACCATTGCAGGAAGAAAAGTAAAGAATCGTGAGACCAATGATACTCCCATCAGAAAGACAATGTGCTAGAGGTAATGACTCGTGTCAGTCTGCCAAGCTACACTGTCAGGTTAGAACAGTCGGTGTTCGTAATACAGCTTAAAACCCCAAGAATAATTGCTGTTGGCGCATAGCGTAAAGTACATTGTACCTTTCTCATGACACGTTTCATATCCTGAACGGCTCAAATTCATCCCGGACTCCTTACCACAGGGACAGTACATTTTGATTACACTTGGCAAAAAAAAATCTCAAAATTTTGATAATGTTAAAATTGTTCTGCATATTTCACACATTGAACTCATGCTGCATCGACATTCATAACAATCCTTTAAGCGGTGTGTGCCATCAAGAGATATTCTGTTTTTATTTATTTACTATTTTTATCAATGAAATGCAGAGTTTCTATTTTTGATTACCATATAATAACAGAGAATTATTTTCTTTAGAATGAATTACAAATTTGAGAAAATTTACGAATTTTAGGTATCACCTTAATTATAATTTGAGTGGAACATGGCATACACTGTTTGCCCTAGCAGACACCAGATACCTTATAATTCTGTTACTTTAGCAGCTGTGGAATAATTAACTGTTGTGCTTAGTACCTTGGCAGAGTGACGTCTCGATGACGTAACTGACATCAATATGACCGCCTAGTTGCTTCGGTAATGGAGCCTCAACGTCATCTATGTCTGCAATGGCATACAGTGTTTGCCATGCTCTGCCAATTTGCCAATGACAATACCAACTGAAATTCTTTCAATGACAACTTCAGATTTTTGCTAACAAATGATATACTCAAGGTATATAATTCGTGTTATATAAGGGCGTTCCGTGAAAATCGTTGAAACGCTCTTATTTTGCTATATCTTTAATGAAACCGCGAACAAAGAGCGAGCCATCGAATGTGATATACAGGACGGCAAGACAATATCCTAGCGTATAAATATTGTATGGATACACCGCACTACTTTTCAACGGGAGCCAAGTTTTATTACGTCCTGTTTGCTGCTCTGGACTGCGAAGCCTTTTCAGAGTTGGGAATACTCTTAAAAGATAGAAAGGAGCAATTCTTTTTTTTTTTTTTTTTTTTGCTCGCAAACCCAAATTAAAAACGCGACAATAAAGAAAATGGTGGAAATGAGTCCCATGAAAGGGTACCGTTTACCTGATATGTACCATTTTTGTTTCTCTCTGCAGTATATAGTACCCTATGACTCACTGCATATATTAGAAGCAGAAATTCAAGCTTATGACTCCTTTTATGACATACCTTTCTTTTAATTAAAACACAACATATGTTTTCTTATTCTTTTTTATTAGTTTTGGTACCTGTTTGCTCTATATGCAACACCACTTTTCTTTTTGTCTAAAATTAATGGCATTGTTTTTTTTGTGAAAATAATACACGGTTACTTATAAGTTTTAAAAAACGGAAAATCGCAAAAAAAGTTATGTAAATACTTGCCGTTCGCCGTATGGATGTGTTTATCAAAATATTATATAATAATGAATTTATGTGTAGGGTAAATGCAAAAAAATAGTGGGGAGGGGGGGGGGGGCACATCGTAGACTAGCACAAAGAAGAAAAAAAGGTATATTCTAAACATTATATTTTTAAGCCTTGGGCAAGGCTAATGGACAATGCAGTGGGTTATTGTATCGTGGGATAGAGAACCAGACTCAGTGCTTAATTATTTACCGTTATTTATCAATTTCTCTGTCTTTTAAGGTAAACTTGATTCACACCATCTTGGTAACTGTGCAAGATAAAATCCTCATGTTTGGTACATACATACAGGATGAGTGATTGTATCCTGGTATTGAGATTCGGGCTCATTGCCCATATTCTTCCATTTTCCTTTTTTTTTATTGTGCATGTTAACACTGAAAATTTGTGTCAGAGTTTTCTCAGAAATTGTTCAAACTAGAATGTTGAAACTTCTTGCACATATGGAGAAATGATGTTCGTATCATGGGATTGAGACTCAGGCTCATTACTCTAATTCTTTTACTTTTATCCATTTTTCTTTTTCCCCTATTTTGCATATAAACGTTTAATTTCTACAATGGCATTGTGTAACAAAAGAAGTGCAGCGGGGCTACAGTAAGATTCTCTGACAGTTCTAGTTTCACATATCCGCTTAAGCTTGCGTAAGATTTTCGTAGACCTTTTTCTTTAGTTCACTCAACTGCTAAAGGTAACTGTTCACTTTCAGTGACTGCAGTCTTTATTTTCTTTTTGAAGAGGATATTTAAAATGGAAGCCCCGAGTTGTACCTACTTGGCTGTAGGGTTTGCATGTTTCAAGCCAGTATTTGAAAATTTCCATTTTCAGTTTCGTAAATTTGACATAAAATGCGTTTAGTAGACTTTAATATACAAGTAAAACTGACTCTGTAGGCGCTGAAATGACCCATTCTGAAACAAAATGTCACTACCTAGATTGTGTTGTAATCGGTATTGTGTAAGCATGACGTATGGCCTTCGGCTTCAGTTAAAAGGGCCTAATCATGTAGAGAACCAGATGTAATACTTCGTCAAATGGAAAAAAAAATCCGTGTCATAAATAATATTAAATAATAATAGACTAGGGCGGTCATGCAATGTTTGAAAACTTCTTTTGAGCTACCAGATACGATTTTAAGATAAGTATATAAAAAAACACAATATTTGATACTGAAGGAGACGTCCTCAAGGAAGGGACAGACGGGTAAGCAGGCACTTCTATCATATGCAACTTGCTGCTCTGCTTCAATAGATTGTTTACTTGAAATAAGCTCACAAATGACATGATATGTGATATTTTGTTCAGGCAGTTTGCTACCTTTGAATACTCACATTCCCTATCAACGATGTTGATGTTAAATGAGCCGCGACACGAGAAAATCAACAATGTGGCTGTGCGCCCAGTGCAGACTCAGATCAGGCTGGGCATCCGCCCAGTCTGATCAGACTCTTCCCTAAGCGCTTAAAGGGTACCTAAGGGACTGAGCGACTAAGCTATCTCCATGCGGGCAGCGAAGACTCTGATCAGACTGGGCGAATGCCCAGGCTGATCTGAGTCTGCGCTGGGCGCACAACCACATTGTTGGTTTTCTCGTATCGCGGCTCAAATATTGAATGCTAGAAATTTTGTATCTTTCTTCATATGTAAAATGTCCTTTTGACAAATTACAGTGGGTAGAATTTACAACGATGCTAACCAATGCTCCATGACATGGACTTTTGTAAATAATATAGAACCTGATCAGAAGCCGCAGAGCACTTCTTATTTGGGTTTGCAGTTTGGGGCATTTAAAAACGTATTTCTGCACACTCATCCCTTAATACCATAAATGGACTTGTTAAATCTTGGTCATGAATATGTAAATCTCGATAGTTGTTTTCATTTTTCCGTCCAATCCTCATAATGGTGTTCCCCAGGAGGCTCAAGGTGACAAATCCATGACATTCAACGTCCCGTAGCACACAGCCTGTCTATATCTTTTCCAATTAAGAGAGTTTTCAAAGGTAGAAAATTGCTTATTTTGCCATATATTTATTATATATCAGAGTATTTATCGTGTGAAAGCAATACACATCTGTATTTAAAATTCATTTTATACATGTACATACTGGTGATTCATTGAACATATGTTGTATTATGTTTGACAAATAAACTGAGACGAAGCACTACCTGATATTCTCAGTGTCTTTTTAAAACCCATGTCCCTATTCTAGTGAGACAGCTGCTGTATACTCTACTGGAGGGCACGTGTTGTATAGGATGACTGAGGACTGGGATTAATAGAATCTATGATGGGGTTGAGGCCGAGACAAGGAAATCTCAGGCTCGTTTTCAGATTGTTTAGTCTTATGCGAGGCTAAACCCCCCAGTAGTTATTACTGACCGTCCCAAGGCGGTACTTTCGTTGCGGTTGCACTTGTGTTATGTTCGGTGCTGTTTGACTTATTGTGTTCTCATTTTAACCCTTCTATAATAAAAAAGAAAATGGGTAAGAATAGTTGTTAAATGTTTTTGTATAATTTGCTTGATCTGTTTTAACCCTTCTGTTGGTCTCAAATATTTAGTTCAGTAAAGATAGCTGAATTGCCACCTATTTGGGAAAGAGCTGCTGACTCGGCTTATCATTTGTAATTTATTGTTTGTTAGGATGTCTTTGTCAATCTTTCCCTTTGATGTTGGGGATAGGGTTTGGGATCTGATTCAGTCAGTTCCTGAAGTGTAGTTAATCTTTAAATTTGTACACCACTGATTGATTTAAAACGAAAAAACCAAGAGACCAGCTCTCTCCCGGCAGATAGATGCAAGGCAACAACAAGTGAAATACTAATAGAAACCTGGCAACAGCAGAAGCATCGCCTTGGAACGGTCAGCAATAAGTCACTGGCGGGGGGAAACGGGTTTAAACCGTATCCATTGCGTTTGGTTCTATTGTGGTTCATAAACAAATAATCAATGAAATCAAAACGCTCTTTTTTCGTATTTTCAGCCTTCTTTAGGAACGATAAAAAAAAATTGTTCTAGCTAAGTGGCATCCATCTTTTAGGAAGTGAGTAATGTTGAAATCCTAAAAGACGGATGCCACTTAGCAAGAATAATTGTTTTATCATTCCTGAAGAAGGCCTAAGGTCGAAAATTCGAAAAAGGAGTGTTTTTAATTCAGTGACTTTATGATTTGTTTCCTTTGGAATAATTATTTGAAAGATTTGATAAGCATATAAGTTATTCAGTCCGTGTGAAGGACTTCTTTATCATCAATCAAAGTTATCTTAGGTGTATCGTCAGCTATTATTTATGGTTTTAGAGGCTGGCGCAAATCCAACACAAAAGTGGAAATATCAAAATAAATCAGACTGCCTTTACAATGTCATTGTTTTCGAACCAATTTTAAGTAAAGCCGTGTGATAAATTTTATACGCGTCTAGCTTCTAAAAAAAGGCGAAAATCCCAAGAGTATTAAATTGCTATTTATGAAACCAAAGTAAATCCGTTTGGAAAGTCAATTAAAAATGTTATATCAAATTATTCTTGATGTTCTGAGACACGTTTAGCCTTTGTAAATAACTTCGTTTAGCCCTTTTAAGATTGGAAAATCCGTTTTCGGGACATATGCAAACAGTGCAGACGTCGCAGAACGCGGCGTCTGATCAGGGTCTACACTGTTAGCTTTCAGGAATTTCTGATCAGGGTCTACACTGTTAGCTTTCAGGAATTTCTATGCAAAAAGTAATAAACAAATAAAAATGAGGACATCCGCTAGAAACCTCTAAAACTAGAAATGGATTCATCCAAATCATAAGAATGGACAAGTCTACTGGTCATAGAAGAGTTAACTGACATAATAACCGTAAATCAAGTAAAGGGACAACTTATGCAATCACTGTATTTTTTTTTTCTAAAAAATGGCATGGTGACTTTACAATACATCGATGTGTTACAGATTGCCGGCGAAACGGCAAAATAGAGAAGAAAACCCTGATAGGACGGCTCCTAAAGAGCAATGCTTTATGGTTATGGATCTACTTTGCTTGCCTAGGATCTTCGATCCAAATGACATACAGAGTAGACCGTTTACTAAGCACTCGGGAGGGATAATGTTGTCAAGACAATTCATGGCAGCTTTTCTGTGGTTTGTGTAAGAAGGCAGAGGATTAAATTTACGTCTGCAAAATTAAAAAGAAAAGATTAAACCCAAAAACAAGAGAACAAACAGTGTAGGGCCGCCCCGCCTGGATCTGCATTGTTTGCCCTCTAGTGTTGAATTCGCAATATAATATTCCTTGGACAAAACGTTGCGAATTAGTGAGGGGGGCCAATTTTTTAAATCTCCGATGCCCCACTACTGACAAGTTAAAGTGAAAAGACTCTATTTCAAATTTATATTGCAAAACTGGATTTGCCTCTACCAGTCCACGCACCTACTTGCTGTTTGGAAGCGGTGTCTCAATTAAGGGTGAGGTTGCATCTATTAGGGGAGAGTCGGGTAACCTCGGACAGGCGGGTAAATTCGGACATGAAATTGCAAACAGTGAAAATCCAGATGAGACGGCTCAATGAGCCGTCTCATCAGGATTTTCTCTGTTTGGCCAGTTAATTTTTGTTTTAGTTCCAAACAAGTGACATATAAAGGAAACAATGTCACTGTCCGAATTTACCCGCTGTCAGAAGTTACCCGACTCTCCCCTATGTGTATTTTGGTGGTGGGGGGGCATTTTTACAAAGGTAGGCAACTTTAGTGACTTCCTGAATGCTCCCTTCGCGGATGAAGTTCTTCCGAAATGGGATTATTCTTAAAGTAAAGACTTTGTTCCTACGGGAGGAGATTATTTCCTTTAAAAGTTGGTGACTACTCAGAAGGGAGACAAAAATGAGAGTGACGAAGTTGCCTCCCTAGAAAGTATTCCCATTTACCTTTACCAACTCCCTCACCCCTCACTTATGCTAAGTCTCCAATTTTGAGAAGAACCCTAATTCTCCCCATAATTGGAGAATCAGCATGGCAATTTCTAGAAAAGGCCATCTTCTGGTACCAATCTCAGACAAGTCAAAATTATAGACTGGATTTTCAAATTATTCAGAGTATTTGGTATTACATGATTTTAATATATTATTTCCTGTCTGTTTCCAAATTAGTCAAAACTTCAGATTTCTTCATATTCTTTCATTTTAACAAAAATATTTCCACCAAAGTTCTGTCAGTCTTGAGACTTCATTGCAGAAGATAGACCCAACTCCCTCCAGCTGTGAGGGGTACAGCAGTATCTTTTCCTCACTTTACAACTGTTACTCATTGAAAAAATACATGGATACTACATGAGATATTACATGTATACTACACAATATATACATATTTCAGCTGCTTATGTATTGTTACTTTCAGCTGTTACAGTTATTGCTTTTATTTATTGTAGATCATAAACAGAATACTTGAGAAGAAAGGAGTGTATCAGATTATTTCTAAAATTATACTCTTGGATTTCAAATACCTATTCTATCAATTTAGTTTTTAAAAATGTTCTCAATATGTTACATTTACTCTATGCATTCTATTTTCTGAAACTTGCTAGATTTTGCCATGTGTCTTATCAACCACTTATGCCATTCAATATGGATGTCCTTGAGTATAACACTTGTACAGGCATTTTGAGTCTAACAATTTTAATATGTAGAATAAATGAATATTACAAGTGAGTCCAAAATGCAAGGGGGTACAATGAGACACATTCTCTGCTTAATACAAATCTAATCATTTACTATTTGTGGAACAATAATACAACTTTGCAGATTCATATTCCATTTGTGGAACAATAATACAACTAATACTAGCAGAATCATATTCGATTTTCACTGCAAGTATTCAGTGATCTAATATAATATGATCAGGACCATTTGACCACTGTATTATTGTTTGCCACTTTCCCTCACAGTTTAGCTGAGGGGATTTGAAATTGGTGTAACAATTCTATAACTGTTCTATCATGTTTTCAACATCATAAATTTGACAAAATATATTGTGATTGTTTTATTGTTTTATAAAGCACTGTACAACATCTTATTGACTATTGAGGATTACTATAATTATATGATATTCAAGTCTAGCTGTTGTCAGATTTTAATTAGACTAGCAACAATAGAACACCTTGTCAGGAAATTTTGTATAGTTTTTATTCTTGTCTTATTGATATATAGTAAATATTTTTCTCTATATTGTTATATAGTCTATAATGACCTTTATTAATAATTGTTTTAACTCCATAGTTATCTCTTCTCTCCTCTTAATCTTTTACTATAAACATTGAATGTTAAATTTATCATTGGATCTTTTCTAACAAATCTTTACTCAAAACTTTCTCAAACTCATAGCTTGTCAAATCTTTTGTAGTCTCTATTTCCTTCTGTAGATGCTTCTTCTTAAAAAGTTTATATCACCTTATTATGCAATTTTACCTAACTGTTTGTATATGATTATGATTTGTATGTGATTAAGACTTATTCTTGATTGTTTATTAACTTTTACTTGACTTTCTGTACATACACAATTGAGACTCCTTATTTATTCTTACACTTTCCTGGGAACCCACCTTGCAGAATCATCTTTCCTTACTTCCAGAACCATATCTAGACCAGTATGCCTGATTCTGATCTTGAGGTTTTCCTTCTGCCTGATATTATAAGCTATCTTAGCAAGCCTTTGTCTCTCTTTCTTCATAGGGACTGGTAAGTCTGTTAGAATTCTCTGACCAGTCTTAGCCAGATTGAATGCTTTGGACAGAACTAACTCTCTGTCTTCATATGACACAAATCTCATTATGACTGGTCTAGGTCCATCATGGTCTGAAGGGAGTCTACGACCA
This sequence comes from Ctena decussata, assembly GCA_963989385.1. Lineage (NCBI taxonomy): Eukaryota > Metazoa > Mollusca > Bivalvia > Lucinida > Lucinidae > Ctena > Ctena decussata. Next base: position 116,361,838 of record OZ022499.1, on the reverse strand, counting down.
TTCGAAAAGTGAATTTTTTTTACTCTCTCTTCCCCTATCTTTAGAGAATGATGGAAGAAACCTCTCATTTTGTTGTAGAGTTTTTCACCTTGTTCTTCGGTAATTCCATGAAAAACTAGATTATACTTCCTATCATGTTTTTCGAGTATCATTAATTTTTTATTTAAACTTTCAAGTTTTTCATTAAACTCACTGTTCATTTGTGCTATTTTTTCTTCCTGACCTTTTTCTAAATCATCTGCTCTGCCAGCTTGAAACTGTAGACTTTGTTCTATATCTTCTACCTGACTTTTCATATTTTGTACATCAACTTTGACTTCTGCCATATCTGATTCTACTTCGTTTATATCTTCCCTTAGTTCATTAAAATACCTGTGAATTTCTCATCCAGTTTTTTCAGTCTTGTACCTATTTTCTGTTCAAATACTTTGAACATTGCTCTCATATCGTTTGAAAATTTAGAGAAGTCATTTTCGGACTGAGTGTCACTACCGTCTCCCTTTTCACTTTTCCTTTGGGGCATTCTGTATTCTGAAGTGCGTGTCCTTCCCGGTGGGTGGGGTAAATGTTTTGTCTGTTATCGTGATTGTAACTATTTACTTAGTTTCTGCTGTCTATTGTTTACGTTAATTTGATTCTAAATGTCTGTTTATAGTTTTTACCACAACTGTGTCGGAAAATAATTCTTAATTTGTAGCGTAGACTTCAAATATCAGATTTTATTGTTCCGCTGTTATAACATTCGACCTACAGCCATATTCGCCGAACCGGAAGACTGTTTGTATATTGATCTTTTTTCTCTCCCTCCTGTTTATTTATAAACTTGTATCATGCAAATTAACTGTAGTAAAAACGATCAATTCTGGTTACCTCAAACAATGATATATCAAAGTACCGAATGTAGCTCAAAAACATTTTCTATTGCTCTTTTCATTTTAGTCTCTGCTATCAAAAAATGCTGGTATCTCAAAGGGACCTTTCTGAGACCAGAAAATTTACTTTTAGTTAACAGGAGTTTATGATGATTTTCGACTTTGAGATATCGGGAGTCGACGGAAAGCGGCGAAACCTATGAATAGAAAATTATGAGATGCTTGATCACGATGTTGGATGATATTTATACATGTATATATATGCAAATACTTGTCAATTTTTAGATGTATTATAATTGTGTATTGAGATGTGACAATGGAAAATAAATTATATAAAAAAAAGAAAACTCCCTCACCTATCCCACCCAGGTAGTTTTACTACTGAACATTTCTATAAACTGTTCTTCAGTTGCAGTTCCTCTGTGCTTCTTATCAAAAAGTGCTGAAATATGTCCGGGTTTTTTTTCGATAGATAGACAGACAGACAAGTAGACATATAGGCAGATAGATAAATAGATGAATAGAAATTTAAAGGCCCCATTGCTCTATCAGAATGTAAACATTTTATCGTCAGGTGTCGCTGCAACCTTCTCGCCATGGTTTCGGCATTGTAACTTGATGACTGCGATCAGCCAACTTTGAAGCAATGAAATAGCGTTAAGTTTCACATTTATTTGGATCAGTTTAGTTGCCAACTAAAATGACCTACCTTCGATTTCATAAACAATAAAAAATGGTAAACATACAATGTACAGCCGTGGAGTCCCATTCGCTGTACCGCTTTTGTTTACATTGCATCGCTCAACGGGGAACCAGAAAAGGGAAATTGTATTTTGTTGATCGATTTGTCGTCTTTCCAAAAACGTTTCGCATACTTTTTACCAGGTATATGGACCAATATATGCATGTCAGCCCATATTTTATCACCAAACGTGAAGGTGGAAGCGCTTTTAATACTGACTTGCGTTTAGACGTTTTTACCACTTATAGGACTATGGAGCTTTTAATGTTGCACGCGACGATTTGGCCAATAGGAAAAATGTCTTTCAGAAGAAATGACTAAACACGAAATGCCGGGCACCCATTTGCCGTCAGCTGATTGTTATTTTCTGCAGAATATCAACATTTGTTTATTTAGGTCATCGGATATTTGATCCTGCAACGGAGTGTTACAAGCTCAGAAATCTAATTAAATTAACTTTTCAAACATGATTGACAACAGCTTGTAAAAGTAAACAACTTTTCAACATTTATTGCGCGCAAAAATTAATTATCTGACGAAAAAATATCTGTTCGAAAGCAAAACAAGCAGAAACGACAAATGAGCCGCGACACGACAAATTAAATGAAGTGACATGTGCGCCAAGCGAAGACTAATATCAGCTCGGGCATTCTCCCAGTCTGATCAGAGTCTTTGTTGTGCGCTTAAAGGCTAGCACAGTGTGTAAGGTAGCTCCATGCTGACAGCGAAGACTCTGATAAGAATTTGCAGATGCCCCGGCTGATCTGAGTCCTCGCTTGGCGCACATCATGCCACGTTATTGGTTTTATCGTGTCGCGGCTCAAATTATCAGCATTGTATGGCGAAATAGTACATTTTCAGAGTAAGCAACTCGATCATTTACTCAATGGCGGTTATTTCTTATAGGGCAGAATTTGCTCTTCTTCATACGTTCGGAAAACTTATCTGAACCGTGAAAAGGGTGATTAACGCGTCCGTGCAGTCTGGTTAGTTTCATACCATGTATGGAGCCTACGAATTTGCAGGCACAAAATAAAGGCTCTAGCAGAACTTCACGATTTCACAGACTGTTCTGAGTCTTTGCTGCTCGCAGATAAGTAAAATCAAACTTTTGCATGACGCTGCTCTATTTATTATTCATTACACAAAAGTAACCTAGTTGTTTGTTGCTGGTCCAAAAAGTGAGGCGTAGTCATATTATAGGGCCGAGGTATAGTAACAGCCGCACTCTTTGTTTAAATAGGGCAATGGTTCGCTGTGCTTTCAGAAGATGCGGGATGGGGTTTGATTTGTTATTTGTCTAGCGCCTTTCCTGCCTTCTCTTCTTTTCTCCTATCTTGATAAAGAATGAAGACCATTTAAACTAAAAAATCTAATCAGACACTTGCTCTTTTGACTTTATAAAACAGTCTCAACAAACAGCACATATGCCGCAAAACACCGTTTGCAGTAGATGGGCCACAAATAAGAAGAAATGGATGACCAGTTTTGTCGAAAGCTTGTGCGTTCTGGTAGTACAGTGGGCGTAGAACGGGCATGATTAGGGATGTGAAAGCTTAGTACTTACACCAATACGCACGCCAAATGGCATGTGAAGTAATGTGAAATTACCGCGAACACGTATTGCACTTTGCAATCTGTATAAACTTCATATTTGAATCACTGTATTGAGCGATTGAGATTATCATTCCAATCGCACAATAGAGTGTTTTCATTTTGACAGTGTAAGAAATCTCAGCAATAATCATAATGGCATCTTAGTTTATGGTCGCCAACATAATGTTTGCGGCCATAAACTAAGATTCCATTATGATTCAAGATACAATGTATCTCAAGATACAGTCCTATAAGCGAGGGAGGATAAAGGCGTTATTCGGAATCAAAGGAGTACTGTTGATTAAATTACCTGATTCTGGAAGGATGAAGCCTTTGCTAGCGAATACAAGTAATACATTGCTGAAACGAAAGTTGGATATTCGATTTAAAAGGAAAGGGTACACTTTCAGCGGTAGCAAAACTGCTATTTTTATTTTTGTCGCTCTTCTAAATTGTCAACCCTTAACCCCTATATGCCTAGTGAACCACTCCATTCTCATAAGTGGATGTGTCCGTTTGTCAATTAAGGGGTGTCTGGTTTGTTTTATTATTATTTTTTATTCATTTGTATTATTTTAAGGAGTAACACTCATTTGTCTTTATGCAAAAAGTACAGACCCTGATCAGACGCCGCGTTTTGCGACGTCTGATCAGGGTCTGCACTATTTTCTAATGTCCCTTTTATGGACGCTAGACATTAATGGGTTAATGTAAATAATTTGCTCCCGTAGGAACAAAGTAGTCTATTTTTACAGGATAGATCTCTTTCTGGGTGTGCTTCGTTGCCCAGGAAAGCAAACAGGAAATCACAAAATTTACATCCCTTTGGAAAAATTGCGGGAAACATCGAGCTGCACCCTACACCCCGATTGAGTTAAATGTGATGTGCAACATTATACACGCTCGAGACATGTATCAATGACTCTAAGTGGGTAAGGTAACGTGTTATTCTTCTTTCTAAACAAACGACGCATCCCCTGGTTATTACGGCCATCATCCCAGAACTGATTCTAGTTTAACTCTTTAAGCGCCCAAAAAGCAGACGACAAAATTTACGTCTGCAAAACTTAAAAAAAGCCTTGTCCAAGACATTTTCATATTGCGAATTCAAAGTCTAGAGAGCAAACAGTGTAGATCTACATGAGGCGGCTCATTATGAGCTGCCTCATCAGGATCTACGCTGTTTGCAAATTATGCTATTTTTATCACGGGTGCTTACAGTGTTAAGGTAGCCGCACTTTATATGAGCTAGTACAACCTCTGCTTAATTTGAAATCATTATTTTATGTTAGATATATGGGATTGCCTCTCAAAATACATATTAAATTATTTTAGCTTTCATGATTAATGTTTTCACTATCATTGCATGCATGAGATTCAATTTTCCAGGCTAGCAGCTTTAATTTGACGTTAGACCATAACAAGATGTATTTGAGTGAATAAGTAGTGTCTTTAGTGTAAATCTAGTCTGTTTTGTCGGTCAATTATTTGGAAAATTTCCAGCCTATATTAAATCAGGCCCCGAGGTTATAAAACTTTTTTCGTGCTCAACTCAGCTGAGCATAAAATTTTCTCTGCTGATAAATATGAAAATGCCAACTAATGTTGGCATTTTCATATTCATAAGCAGAGAAAATTTCATACTGTGCTAAACTGAGCAAGAAACCAGCTGTACTCATCAGTAATTTGCTATTTATTAGCAGGTAAGATTTCATGCTCAGCTGAGTTGAGCATGAAAAAAGTTTTATAACCTCGGGGCCTGATCCCGGACGCATTTTTTTTTCTTTTTTGCAAAATAAAGGAAATAGATCAGCGAGTGCTATAAAAATAAGGTTTCAAATTTCTGTTGCAAAAACCATCTCCCAGAATAGGAAACAGAAATCACTTGCTGTTCATGCACATGCAGTTTTGTCTGACAACTTTCCTGGTTAAGGCGATTTTTTACGTTTTAATGACTTCCTGTTTGCTGCTCTAGACTACAAAACCCTTCCAAAATGGGGACAAAAAGTAGGTACACTATACTTAATGCTTATTATTGAGACACAAGGAAATAAGATTAGGTACGTGCGAACAGCGACGATACAGCCTGCGTATCCGAATCTTTATTGTTTCTAAAAGTTGCAGGTTCTAAGATTCTGAACATTCTGCGCTGATTCATAAGCAGATATGAGTCTTGCATTCAAACGCCTTTTTCGAATGGCAAGGTTGTGTGAACTATTGAGTATCGTGGTGTTTTAATTTACTTTTTATTGAAACCTGGTGTAATTGAAATGTCTTAGCATTCCAAAAATGAATTTCACTTTTTTTAACTTGAGGAAAATCGTACTTGCACTAATTGTTATTGACATAGTGTAAGGTATTAGAATAAAAACTTTTGTTTGGATGTAAATTTAAGGTGACTGGATATACATGTATATTTTAGAGAAAGATATAGTTGTTATGTCTTTACACCCATGGTAAACAGCTATGGTCATGTCGGTACGATCAGTTACTCTAACCACACTATTCCTGGGCAGGCTTAGACCTCCAAAGCGGTTAACCAGTACTAAGTGCACATACTTTCGCCAGTAACTGACAACTGCCCCTCTTGAATCAGCGGGAGGAGAAACGAAAGTATGTGGCCGGACCGGGTATCGAACCCGGGACCTCAGGCTCTTAAGTCAGACGCGCTACCGATTGCGCCAAGCGGCCCGGCTTTATAGAAAGAATCTCTACTATTTCACTTTTGTCTCCCTTTGCTATGGTGATCAACTCTTGAGGGTAAAATGGGAAATGTTTTCCTCTAAGATCAGACCACTTTTCAGTGGAGGTTTCTGCTTACAGGAAAGTCGATATTAAACACCTTAAGTTGTAGTTCTTTGAAAACAATGGCGGAAAAAGACAAAAATATAATGGGATAGATAGGTCTGAGAAAACAGTCAGGCCCATATCCTACTGCTTCTTAAGAAGCAGTAGGATCTGGGCCTTACTGTTTTCTCTAAAGAAGCAGTCGAATTGGGGTCGAATTGTTTGTCCTTCCTCCATCCCTATTTGGCTTTCTTTTGTTTTCTAAGAGTTGTGAAGAACATATGATACTTTATGTTATTTCATTGTCTACGAAAAGCCTATCAGACACTCAGCAAACGTTTTTCGTGACTCTGTGAACGTTCATTTTGAAAACGTAATTTCACTTCCTAACTTAACCAACGTCGTATCAATTTTTATTAATTTATTTATTAATACAATGTTTATAGAGGTGACATAATTAGCTATAAATAACTATTCCACCTTGTGGTCCTCTTAAATAAAATAAAAATATATACATTATAAAATGAAACAAGATTAAACATTCTACAAAAAAGGATATCTTGTGATGATTTCTCGTATTTTACCAGGTGAATGCTAAGATCTTTTAAAGTTCGATATTTATTTGGCACTAAATTTCATCGTAGACGCATCGTTAATAATAACAATTCGACTTACGTTGTTAAAACATTACAAGCGCATAAAATGTTGATATAAACAATCTAAAAACATGTGCCAATATGCCTTCTTTATCGTATGATGTCGCATCTGAGAGTGTAATAATGTCATGCATTAAAAACGATAATCCACTAGTGGATTAAATATGCAAATTACGCCATAACGTTATACGTTGACGTCCATAAACACGTCGCGTTTTCTAATGGCGACATTGTGACGCTTTAGTGCAAAATTTGCAAATAAAATGCAATTTTAATGTCATATGATAAATAGAATCTTGCATTCGTGCTCCTGTATTATTGAATGTATTAAACTCGTTGGGGAATCTTATCTTTTTCCCCAACTCGTTTAATAAATTCAATAATACATGAGCACCCATGTAAGTTCCACTATATAATGAGTTCAGATCAATGGGTACACTTTCAGGGGAAGCAATTATGTCATTTTCAGTGGCGCTTCTCTTCTCAATTGGGCTGAATTTATCAAGAAAAAAAATGTCTTCTCCTGGAGCAAATTCTTTCCTTTAAAAGTAGATTCCATTCTGGAAGGGAGGGTTTTGTCGCACAGGGAACCAAAGAAAAAAATCTCGAAAGTCGTTCCTCTTTTTAACAAGACCTGTCACCGGGACAGGATAGCTCGCCTGACAGCGCCTTTCCCATCACCTAAAAATCTTTAACATAAAACTTTAACATTTTGCTAACGCCGCCTACGCCGCCGCCGCCGACGCTAACGCCAACGCCGACCCCGGGGGTAGTACAATAGCTCTTCCTGAACTTCGTTCAGGCGAGCTAAAAATGGCGGATAGTTTGAGTTGAACCCATAAGCTTTAAACTATCTTTATGTTCAGTTTGTTTTAATTCAGCTAGACCAACATATTTATAAAGTTCCGTTTAATCTCTTACCATAAATAGTCAGACAAAACAAATTGCTCTTCTGGGAAATGCTGTTGCCTTACATGTCAAATAAGACATCAGGAGGTTTTACATTTCCTCCAATTCTGCCAAATATGTCAGAAAGAAATATCGCCAAATGTACAAATACGTCCCAGTCGATTGCGGTATTGCCAGTTTTGTGCCAAATATGTCTGCCACAAACTGAAATCACAGCGGCTCGCAAGTGAATGTTTATATGAGCGGCTTTGCGTGAAAAGGAACTTTAAACTGTGTTCGTTCATAAATATTCAAATCAGTCTGTCCACTTCTTCAAATGAATCGAATAAGTAAAAGCATTGCATACAACGGCGTTATTCCCTGCCACACTAATAGTCGTGAGTCTTGAGCATGCCTTGAGCAGACAGTTCCGATGGGGAGCAATTTTGATCACAAGAGAAGTTTTTTTTTTAGTTTTGGTGTCGGATTAAAATTTCTTTTACACCAAGGCCTATCGGAACCAGAATTTTATGGTGACTTAGTATACAAATTCAAAAAGATTAAGGGTAGGACTGATTTTTCTGATCAATTCCGAAAAATAATAATACGTCACAAACGTATTGGCTATAATTTAAATGTTATGCGACAGTCTGCATGCTTAGTGATTAACCCAATCACGGTTGATAACTTTGCTGCACTCTTCAATTGCACACCGGGGGATCGGTCGTCAGACTCTATGATGGCCCCGACCTAAAGCTATATATTTTAGTTGGTTGGGACCGGAGCCTTTTTGTCTGTTGCTTGGTCCACCGGGGCTCAACTGGTGACCTTCTTTTGCTTCAGATTTCCAGTGGGATTGTTTGACAGGACAGGGATCTCCACCTGTCAGACGGCCCGTTGTATCTGTTGAGTCCTCGTCTTTGCTTCTTCATGGTGTTGAAATTTGATTTATGTGTTTACCGTGATGATTCATTGACGAGTTAGAGGGTTATCATGCGAACCGAACAACTAAATGTTTTGTACCACTTCAGAAACTGAGGGTGAGGTTGGGCCTGTAAAATCGATTTAAGCCCCCCAGTAATTCATTACTGACCGTTCCAAGGCGGTAGTTCTGTTGTGGTTCTCTGTTGCCTGTTTTTGGTGTCAGAGTTTCTGTGATGTTTTACCTTATGTATGTTCTTATTATGTTTGGTTCGGTTTGGGTTGCTGAGTGGCCACCTTTTGGGAACAAGCTGCTCACTCGGTTGGCCATATGTTCTCTGTATCTTGATTATTTGTAATCTTAGTTGTTTCCAACTATGGTTTGAGGGCTGGATTTGGATTTTGATTGTTTCAGTTCCTGGTCTTTGCATACTTTTTACTTTTTTTGATCATTTAAAAAATATTTTTGTTCTATTCTCATATCAATGTTCCCCGAGAGACTCAAGGGAACGAATCCATAAGATGCCTCTCCTGGCACCGAGTCTGTCCGTGTCGTTTCCAGTTTGAAGACGAGATTTGAATGCCATTTAAGAACCCATTCAACTCTGATTTTGATAACTGAGCCGCGACACGAGAAAACCAACAATGTGGTTGTGCGCCCAGTGCAGCGTCAGATGAGCCTGGGCATTCGCCCAGTTTGACCAGACTCTTCGTTAGTGCTCAAAGGGTAGCTAAGGGTCTAAGCTAGCTCCATGCGGACAGTGAAGACTCTGATCAGAATGGGCGGATACCCAGGCTGATCTGAGTCTGCGCTGGGCGCACAACCTCATTGTTGGTTTTGTCGTGTCGCGGCTCAACTAATGTTTCATGGTTTAGTTTTGCATATACGAGCAGATATCAAAAAGTTTTTTAAGCCTCACACAAAAAGAGAAAGATATTTTGATTTACACTGCTTTACTCTTCAACATATTCCCCTTCCGACTCCACAGATTTGTTCCATCTTGTTTGCCAGTAATTGATATCCGATCAGTAAACCTCAAGATGTTGGTGCACAGCAGCAGTCAGCTCATCTTCATCTTCAGGAGAAACAACTCTACCAACATCGATTTGGCCTCTTTTCGAAATGAAAGGAAATAACTGGCTCCGTTAGGAATAAAAGTAGACACCATTTTGAAAGGGTTACGTCAGCCAAGGAAGCAATCAGGAAATCACTAAGATTGTTCCCCTTTGTAAAAATGATGGCCAAAACTAAGAAATGTACAATTAATTTGATTTCACTGCAGCTGATGGTGTGCCGTGTGGTGGCCCTAAAACGTCTCCCCTTACATCATTCATAGTGCAGATTATATTTCATTTTTGTCCTTTGAGATCAAAGGATACATTCGGAGAAATCTAAAATGTTTGATTGGTTTAGACTTTGATTCTAGATCGTTGCTTTTTAATCATTCGGACCCCTTTTGATACTTATCTTCTTTGAACCGACTGTTTTATTAAAATGAAGAAATTTCAGTATGCTTTCTCTGGATTTCGTTGTCAGATATTATCAGGGTCACTGATGTGTCTTGATTATCCGAAACCTCCAAGTATGGCCCATGTTTCTTCTTTTGAATATGTTCTCTGCTCTTGAAGGAATGCTTTAAGATTTTACATTGTCATTTCTTTTTAAAATGGCCCTTTAAGTGTTTTGCCAGTTATATGACCCACATCCCATCGAAAACGCGCAGTTTGAACCGCTTTTATAATGATTTGTGTTTTGCCGATTTTTTTCCACTGGAAGGACTATGGAGACTTTAAAATCTCCATAGTCCATCCATTATAAAACGTCTCAACATAAATCATTATGAAAAGCAGTTCAACCTTCACGTTTGGTGGTAAAATATGGGTTGAGGTGCACATACTGAGTCAAATTACTCGCAAAAATACAGGGGACATGTATTTTGTGTTTTTTTTTAATGAAAAACTGCTCAAAGACATAAAAGTTCCGTCGAACAAAACTTGGCAAAGTAAAAGCGTCCGCCCGCCTGTTCATGGTATATTTATTATTTTATTCATGATATCGAAAGTATGTCATTTAGTTGCCCAGGTCATTTTTCAAAACCTTGTATGAAACTCAATGATGTTTTATTTGATAAAAGTTGGCTTATCACGGTCATTTACAACGCGTCAATCCACTACTGCAACATGTCGTTGTTGGAGCAGGTTCAGAAACGTTCCGTTATCTCAAAATATTAAAAAGACAGACAATCAGAGTCGTTTCTTCATAGACGTCGGCTTAGTTGATCCTAGTCACAAAATTTATCTTAACGGTACCTGTCAGTTACATTATCAACGACTTCCGCGGAGGTCACATTGTTAGCGCGAGGTTGACAGAGTACAGCGAGGCTCTGATGTCACAAATCTAGTTACCGCGACTATAGCTGAGCGGTTTTAATACCGTTATAATTGGATCAAAAGAAATCAGTTTTTCGGCGGAATATTTTATCTGACAGTTGACCGTAACAGATTACCATCGCCTTTAGAAGGACGTTGGTTGCAGTAGATACTTGACTTGTAGTAAAACGCCGAGCGTAGTGAAAAGCTTGCTGCGATACCTCACGATAAAATATTCATTTTTCTTTTATACTTTTCAATGAATTATAAAGATTTCTCGGTGAAATCGAAACTGATAATCTAACTGTTTCAAACAGTGAAATTATCACTTTCGATTTCACTGTTTCAGAAATAGGATTTTTGTGGAATAGGCTCAAATATTTTGTTGATAAATCGTCTAAATCTTATCTGGCTTGACAAAAATTACGTCACGCATGTTTGCACGTCATAACGACGTTAATGACGTCACTTAAGGTGCCAACGTAACATTGTTACAGCACGCGACGTCAGGCCGCCTAAGTCTCCTGTAGGCATTCTTTCTTGGCAATTTTTATGAGATCTGTTCATCAAAATGATATTTAAAGCTATTTTTCAGTTGCAAACTTTGTTTACAACCAATATCCTACCCAATAAACACGCAGGAAGCATCAAATTTGACGCAAAATGGCTAGGAAAAAAGTTGTGTTTCTGTCGTGATGGCTGACGCTCTTGAATAAACAAAATTATTGCGATTTTCAAGCATAAAAGAAATAGAAAATTTGACTTTTTCGGTGTAAGATGAATTTTTATTTCACTCATGAACACCAAAAGTGGTATTTTCACTTGTGGCTTCGCCACTCGTGAAAATACTGCTTTTTATGGTGGCTGGTTTGTGCCATTTCGTCTTTTCGTCTTTTCGCCGCGAAAAGACGCCACGCGAAAAGACGAAAAGACGCCATGCGAAAAGACGAAAAAACGCCAGGCGAAAAGACGAAATAACGCCAGGCGAAAAGACGAAAAGACGAAACCCGCCACGCGAAAAGACGAAATTGCAGCGCGAAAAGACGAAAAAACGCCATGCGAAAAGACGCCATTTGAAACTCTTAAATTGTCGTCTTTTCGCGTGGCGTCTTTTCGTCTTTTCGTCTTTTCGCCTGGCGTCTTTTCGTCTTTTCGTCTTTTCGCATGGCGTTATTTCGTCTTTTCGCCTGGCGTTATTTCGTCTTTTCGTCTTTTTGCGTGGCGTTATTTCGTCTTTTCGTCTTTTCGCGTGGCGTTATTTCGTCTTTTCGTCTTTTCGCATGGCGTCTTTTTGTCTTTTCGCGCCGAAATGACGAAAAGACGCCATGCGAAAAGACGAAAAGACGAAATAACGCCACGCGAAAAGACGAAATAACGCCATGCGAAAAGACGAAAAGACGAAAAGACGCCAAACGAAAAGACGAAAAGACGGAATAACGACACATAAATACCCTTTCATTGATAACTGTATTGATTCCTAATACTAAGACAGATTTGTCTGAGTAAACAATATAGACTCATATCAGACTACTGCAAACGCAGCTACAGAAGCAGTCTGATCTCAGAATTTGCCACTGAAATGCTTTTTTATATATCTTTTTGACAGCTAAAAATTATGTTAGCGTGGGGTCGGCAACATTTTGGGTCACAATGGTACCGTTTAGATTGAATAACAAATTTGTGCCTTGTTGACTGAGATCAAACACAGATTTAATCAAGATAATCAGTATCTAGCAGCAGTCTTATGAAAATTAGGATGGATTTATTTTATCCGACAGAAAAATAAAAGTTGTTAAAAGTGAAAAGGATAGCTAAAAGTATTAGTATGGGGTCGGCAATAATTACAGTTATTGATTAAAATAATCTGGGCCATGTTGACTTAAAAATTAGCAGACGCAAATTTACTCATTCAGGAGCGTAGGCAGACCTATTACGTTGTTGTAGCAAGCATTTTTGAGAAATACAGTCAAACCTGTCTTAAGGGGTCACCCAAGGGAAGGACAAAAAGTGGCTACTTAAGACAGATGACCCCATAATACATTTCATTTACACTGTATTTTGGTTCAAAGGACCAAGGTGGCTGCTCAAGACAGGTGATCCCTTAATAGAGGTGACCACATAAGCAGATTTGACTGTAAAGCTGAATGTATACACCTCCAAGAAAGATCTCTCTAATACTGAACATTCTGTCCCCTTCTGTCATATTTACAAAGGGGGTCAGCTTTTGTGACATTCTATTTGCTTTCCAAGATAGGGAAGTGAAGCAAACAGAAAAAATAGATTCTTAAATAGGTCTACTTTTAAAGGAAAGAATTTGCTCCTAGAGGACCAAATTCTACTTTCAAGAGCTGACCCTCCTTAAGAAAGGATGCAAAAATGCAAAATTGCTTCCCCTGAGAGTGGTCCCGTTCACCTTAAGCACAGATGCAAATATGTTGAAACCTGTGTCTCCATGCATCCTACGTAAAAAATAACCGATTTTTTTTTTTTTTTTTTTTTTTTTTTTTATTAAGTTCGAACAAGTAGATTTTCATACCTCGAGCTGTATCATAACATACGCAGAATGGTTACCAATGCAGAGCCTGACCAGACCACCTTTTTCCCAGGACACATATGTCCTAGGATTTAAAATCATAATGGTAACATGGTCCAAATTTATTACTTAATGCTAGCACCTAATCTACTATTTGCTTGTAATGTATTTTTTTTTAGTAAACTGTGTTACAATATTATTGTTCAAACTGAGGGATCGAGAGAATTGGGCAAAACGTCCCACCAATGCTAGGGTCATATGAAGACAGGACCACGCGGTTTAGAGTCACATCTGAAGGACCACTGAGGCGAGGGTGTGTGTGTGTGTGTGGAGGGGTGGGGAGGGGTCGAACTGACTGCAACCGCTGGTCTAGTCTAGCCTATCCCATAATCTTGTGCGGTCGTTGGGGCACCACAGATGACTCTAAAACACTCCTTTTCCACCTAGTCCTGTCTTCAGCTGCCCTATTTGAGCTAGCAAAATCCATCCCTGACGTTTAAAGAAAACTTTAAGAGGAAGTAACAGTAGTTGTGCCCCTTTGTAAAAAAGGCGGAAGGAGGCACATTTTCAATTTAAAATGGATCTCTCACAGAGGTGCATTCAGATTAAGAATACTTCCTATAAGAAAGTGTTATAGCTTGAGCTGCAGCTAAATGATACCATAATATTCTTAAATATTGGGACACATAAGCCAAAGAGAAGTCTAATCAGGCTCTGCTCTGTCTGCGATTGGCACGTCTTTAGAAAACTATAAACTTGTCCAAATTTTGGGTTAGCTGCAGTTAAATGTATGTCAAATTAGGGAAAATACCGTATCATTATTTTTTCATACAGCGAAGTACAACAATGTTTCAATGTTTGTATTCCGTAGTTTGAGAGAGATTACATGGTCAACAAGTGGTTAATCTTTTAGGCAGTTTAAGATCAAAATTAAGATAGGATGAAATTTGTTTGGAGTGTTTTACTCCAAAACATTAGGACGGCTCATTTTCTTTTCTGTCCGTTCAGTAGAAATACCATAATGACTTCTTTCCTCATATTTTTGGTAATGTTTTTAAAAGAACAGTTTAGCGGCAAAAGCTGCAAACCGTGACTAGTACACTTCTTTACAGATTGCATTCTGATCAGGGTCTACATAGTTTAAAAAAGAAACACCTGTCTAAGTATTCAGAGTATTAACTGCATTTAGAATAGGATATATTGATATATCTTAATGCAAAACACGTGATGCGAAAAGACGAAAAGACGAAAAGACGCCATGCGAAAAGACGAAAAGACGAAATAACGCCAGGCGAAAAGACGAAAAGACGAAATAACGCCACGCGAAAAGACGAAAAGACGAAATAACGCCATGCGAAAAGACGAAAAGACACCAGGCGAAAAGACGAAAAGACGAAAAAACGCCACGCGAAAAGACGACAATATAAGAGTTTCAAATGGCGTCTTTTCGCATGGCGTTTTTTCGTCTTTTCGCGCTGCAATTTCGTCTTTTCGCGTGGCGGGTTTCGTCTTTTCGTCTTTTCGCCTGGCGTTATTTCGTCTTTTCGTCTTTTCGCCTGGCGTTTTTTCGTCTTTTCGTCTTTTCGCATGGCGTCTTTTCGTCTTTTCGTCTTTTCGCGTGGCGTCTTTTCGCGGCGAAAAGACGAAAAGACGAAATGGCACAAACCAGCCACCATAGCTTTTGGTGTTCATTCGGTGAAATAAAAATCGATCTTACACTGAAAAAGTCAAATATCCTCTATATTTATACCACCGATAGAGAATGGGGCCTTTAAGGCGCGTTGTCTTGATGCGTCCCATTTCATACAGGAAATCGACGCTGCGAAGTTTCCAATAGAACTTCTTAAAGCAGCATTTCAGAATAAATTTTTCAGACATGTTGGTGTACTTTTCGTTCTATCTGTCTTAATTTCCATATTAATTTACTGCGCCAATGCCTTACATCAATACCAAACGGCTTTTCTAAAATTGCTTCGTCTGTCTTGTTCACTGCGAAGACAGAGCAGCTAACAAAATCGATACATGTACATGATATATTTATATTGTATTATAATTGATCCAAATATTATTCTATGAGCTGGCATGCTGTTCGACCTTCTCACAAATAACCTAGGCTCGGTTGTTCAAAGTATCATCTTAACGAAGTCTTCAGCCATTGATTCGCCAAGTCTTCTAGCACACATAAAATAGAGTGCTAATATATTTTGCTGAAAAATTCCGAAGAAAGTTGAAAATTTGCAGTACTTACATGTATGGCATCGTTAGTTTTGAACAACCGGCCCCAGATGTAGTAACGGACTTCTATTAATACGACATATATAGTACCCATTGACTATCTTTAAAAAAAAATAACTTTCCTAGCTACTGTACTGTTATATGATCTGAATTTTTAGGAAAGAAAAATGGATACGTCTGGTCATATATCGATAAGACAAACATTCTTGTTCTGTTACACATACACATATACTATTACATGTATGTGCCTAAATTTTGGGACAACTAGAATAATCAGATTTCCACTTGTGACAAATGTCGGTGTAAACAGTGGTTGGCTTGATATGGTAATGTGAATATCTGATCAACCAAAGCTGTAAGAATCGCACATTTTAGACATAAAAGTAAAAAGTATGCAAAGACCAGGAACTGAAACAATCAAAATCCAAATCCAGCCCTCAAACCATAGTTGGAAACAACTAAGATTACAAAAAATCAAGATACAGAGAACAATGGCCAACCGAGTGAGCAGCTTGTTCCTGTTTGTTTGCAGCCACACTATCCATTCCTCCTTAACCTAAGTTGCTGCTTAAGCTGCAGGTGGGACTGCATATTGATTGATTAAACATCATGAACCCACAACAGAAGCAAGATTCATAGATGTCGGCAAGTGTACAGTACATCAGTACCTAATCAAACTACAATTAAACAATTTAATGAAGACATCTGAAATTCAAAATTCAGATTAAAGATACGCAATTCAGAATTCAGAAATCTGAAAATAAACTTTTATTTGAAATATTGAAAATAATATTTTATAACAATATAGTGTAAAGTTCAAGGATTTCTTAGGGCAAACAAATGTCAGCAAACTGAAATCGTACACGCGGCGCAGTAATATTTGAATCTTAAATATCATCATGAAAAAAGAAACTAGGGCATGCACATTTAAAGAACACAGCTGTTACTTTGCAGTAAAGTTGATACTGTTATACAAACGAAGAGACTTGCTCCAGTTAAAGTACCTCTTTAAATCAATTTACCAAGCGTACTAGTGACCACATGATATGATTAGTTTTGGAGGGTTGGGGTAATGGGTATTACAGCTCTTTCAAAAATTTCACTTACATCGAGCCGATCGTTCAGCAAAGGTGGACGAAACCCGGAACTCCCGGAGAAAAACTATCTGACCTTCCCCAAGCGCAATGTGTTTTTTTTTTTTTTTTTTTTACTTGTGCGCCAGCTGAGCACGAAACTACAGCGGCGAGACACCTAATGTTTAATGGTCAGCGCTTGTGACCACTTGATCACGGAGGCCCGTTACAACTATATGAGGCTGTCAAATAATTTGACAACTACTAGTAAATGTCTTAATTGCGCTGTCTTGTTTGAATTAAATGGAATGCATTATGTAAGGGAGCTATTGCAACATGTCTAACGCTGGAGATGAGGAAATAAAGGAATCACCAAAACTCAGTTATCGGTCGAAACTTCAACACGATCAGAAAGTTAAACAGGATAACGAAAGCAAACTGGCAAACTTGTCTCCTAGAGGTTAATTACTGAAACAGTTACAGACAAAAACTATTAAATATAGAAATTGGAAAACTGGATTTCAGTCAACAGATCTAATCTAATAAAACTTAAATAAGAGGAAATTAAGTTTGTAAAATATGGCCTTTGAGCACATTGTACTAATTTTTAATGTCGTCTTCAATAATTGGAATTTCAGTTTCTCGTGAAGTGATAACTTTCCTGACACGCTCATCTTAAAGCTTCCTACTTTCATAACGTCTCAAATAAAATTCATCTGTCCGGTCGAACAAGTCAAAAGTCAAAAAGTCAAAAAGTTTATTCAGTATCAATCCTTAACATATGGTTATAACTGAAGAGACATCAAACAGAAATTGAACGAAACAAAACTAAATCCAAGTACGTTGACACCAAGACAAAATCTACATACATAAATATTTATAATATTTCAGAATGAAAAATTCTGACATCTACTTCGCTGATGAGTGACAGAGATAAAAACAGTCTTTAATATATTCCAACATGATTTCTTATACCTCCATATCATCTGTGCTATTTTTCAATGACTGTGAAATTTTTGTAATTCACTATGAAATTACTCAGTGTGTCAAAAAGTTTGTTTCTAAGATTATCATAGAGCTTACATTCTATTATGAAGTGCGACTCATTTTCAACTTGATCAGAACATACTTTACAAAATCGCTGGTCAGCGGGATTTTTTTTTTATATTGACCATGTTCTCAATTTGTCCATGCTTTTTCCTTTGATTTTATAATTTCCTGATACAACTTGCAGAAAGAAAACATTATATCTTTCAATCAATCTATCTTTTATTGCTTTGATAAGTTTACCAGCTGAAAAAAGTGCATACATGTCCAAAGCCAATTAACATTAGTATTGCTTTAAGATTTTCTTCATATTTGGACTCACTTCCATCTGTTGTTTGTAAAATTTGATGAGGAGATTTATTGGAGCTGTGCTCTTCATGAACATGGAGCCAGTACCTCAGTGAGTGTAAAATAGCTGAAATTGCCAAAGGGTAACGCCCAGCTTTACTTTTGCTAGCATGATTTGGGGAATATTTATTCGCTCCAATGAAACATTTGCAAAACTTTGTATGAATCTTTTCAGGTATTACTAAGAGGTCCTCATAACATACCTCTAATCTATTGTAGTTGCTGTGTTTAGAAACCTTTGTTTAATTAAGTGCAGATGGACTCCAAACTTCACAACAATATAGTAATATAGGCTTGATACATGCATCAAACAGTCTGAACTGCAGAGGTGGATATACATGTGAAGACTTAAACTTCATTCTTATCATGAAAAGTACTTTGAGGGCTGCGTTGCGTATCTCTGATATACCCTTAGTAAATATGCCTGATGCCTTTATGATAATACCTAAATATTTGTACTCTCGCACAATTTTCAGTGTGTAATAGTTGTAATGGAATCTGTTTTTCTATAAAAGCTTTCCTCCATTATTAAAGATGATTATCTGAGGGGTTTTTTCTGTGTTTACTGTAAGCTTCCATTTTTGTAATATATATGTAAGTCATCTAAGCACTTTTGCAAACCTTCTTTTGAGTGTGACATCAATACCAAAGCATCTGCATACATGAGTATATTTGATAAATATTTATCAATCCTGACTGGGTCATGGGAATCATTATATATGTAAGGTAGGTCATTGACATAGAGATAAAAAAGAAGTGGACTCAAACACATCCTTGTTTGAGACCATTACTCGATTTAGGCTCTGTTAGACCATAACATATACTACATTTAACTAGTGTAAAACTGACAGAACCAAAGTCCACACCCCATTCCATGTTACATTTATGCATGTATAAAAGTAGCTTAAATTTTTTAGATTAAAGAAGGCGTCAAATATTAAATTGCCAGACAGATATGAAACTTAAAGTCATTTAATTTGAAAATGACAAATAATTCGACACACTGTGCCCCGTGGATATTCTGCCTATAGTAAGTATGGTACAGACGTGCCGCTGGAATATCCCCCTTTTTCAGGCTGGCTCTGCATCAATATTATATGAAATTCTACACTTTATTTATGGTTCTAAGAAATCCACAAGGAAATATAAAATAAGCAACCTGCCCCCATACCCCTTATTCACTCCTCTGTGTTATCTGTATACATTATCAAAAATTCTCTGTTTCTCTGTTAATTTAGTTAAATGAACATCTTTATCACAGTTCAAATAAATAACAAGTACAGTGACCCATAACTAAATAAGGATCATTATTTGAAAAAAAAGTAAAAAGTATGCAAAGACCAGGAACTGAAACAATCAAAATCCAAATCCAGCCCTCAAACCATAGTTGGAAACAACTAAGATTACAAATAATCAAGATACAGAGAACATATGGCCAACCGAGTGAGCAGCTTGTTCCCAAAAGGTGGCCACTCAGCAACCCAAACCAAACCAAAAATAATAAGAACATACATAAGGTAAAACATCACAGAAACTCTGACACCAAAAACAGGCAACAGAGAACCGCAACAGAACTACCGCCTTGGAACGGTCAGTAATGAATTACTGGGGGGGGCTTAAATCGATTTTACAGGCCCAACCTCACCCTCAGTTTCTGAAGTGGTACAAAACATTTAGTTGGTAGTTCGGTTCGCATGATAACCCTCTAACTCGTCAATGAATCATCACGGTAAACACATAAATCAAATTTCAACACCACGAAGAAGCAAAGACGAGGACTCAACAGATACAACGGGCCGTCTGACAGGTGGAGATCCCTGTCCTGCCAAACGACCCCACTGGAAATCTGAAGCAAAAGAAGGTCACCAGTTGAGCCCCGGTGGACCAAGCAACAGACAAAAAGGCTCCGGTCCCAACCAACTAAAATATATAGCTTTAGGTCGGGGCCATCATAGAGTCTGACGACCGATCCCCCGGTGTACAATTAAAGAGTGCAGCAAAGTTATCAACCGTGATTGGGTTAATCACTAAGCATGCAGACTGTCGCATAACATTCAAATTATAGCCAATACGTTTGTGACGTATTATTATTTTTCGGAATTGATCAGAAAAATCAGTCCTACCCTTAATCTTTTTGAATTTGTATACTAAGTCACCATAAAATTCTGGTTCCGATAGGCCTTGGTGTAAAAGAAATTTTAATCCGACATCAAATTTTGAAACCAATTCATGGTGTCTGCGATAGAATTTAGAAAAAGCCTTTCTAAGCTTATGATACCGATAGCCCTGTTGAAGAAGTTTAGCAGTTAAACATTTATTACGAGCATTAAAGTCATCTACATGACTACACACTCTAGCAAATCTTATAAGTTGAGAAATATACACTCCATAAGAGGGACGACGTGGAACGTCACCATCCAAAAATGGAAAATTAACTATATCAAAGTCAAAGTCATCACGTTTATCATAAATTTTAGAAGATACAAAACCGTTAGAAGCATACATTCATAAAATCAAAGAATTTTGCATAAATATGTATTCTTTTCAGACAGCCAGCATGAATTTAAATATCTCAGCTGCACGTCTCTCTGCTCAATGAAGGTCAACTGTTAAAGAAAAGGATCAGCTTCTTTAGAAGCCAATTCTTTTCTTTAGCATTGTACTCAATTTTGGAAGAACATTGTCATTTCAGGAAGCAATAGGGCGTCACAAAAATGACGGAAAACATAGAGGCGTACCCATTCACTTTAAGCAAGTACGTGACACATGTCTAACGTATTCTTAGATGACCTAAGACTGGATACATTTTGTTAGTCATGCCTGGAAATTACGCAATTCAATTCCTGTCTAGAATTTGAAAATTCGAGCTTCCACAAATGCATCGCCAAAATATAACAATGTTATAGTCGACAATATATAAGAACAAAATTTCTGCTTTGAAGAATATGAATTGGTGGAGTTATCATAAAACTGCTGAAAGTGGCCAAACCGAAATTTCGGTTGTTATCACAAAACCCTTTAAATTGGCCAAACCGAATTTTAAACGAACTTTAAAGGGTTTTGTGATAACTCCACTAGTTCTTGTACTTCAAAGCAAATAATAATGAATAAGCATAAGAGTAGAGTAGCATTGTTATATTTTACGAAACTACTTGCTAATGGAAACGGGATTGCACATTGAACAGACGTGTATGTTTAGCTTTGTCCATAATAGATGCATTTCTGTTCTCGTAGCTTTGATAAGTATTTCTTTTTATTACTTTCAGGTCTTAAGCGTAAACCCGAAGAGCAAAAATATGCCCTTTAAGTAGAACATTCAAGGCCCAATGACAGTTTTTATAACTTAATTTTATATAGGCGAGGTCTCCTGCCAGCCGGCTATTGATATGCTAATGAAATAAATAAATTGACATCACATTTCACAGAATTCTTAGGTATATTGAAATGTATCTTTTAAACTTGATGGGACATCAATATTATAATTACATTAACAAAATATATGCAAACAAACAAGCAAAAAAATATAAATGAGGGGACATTCTAAAAATAGATTTTCAAAGGGAATTAACTCAAATTATACTTTGCAAGGGAACTAACTCAAACTACTACTAATACAATTTTCACTGAAATTTTATATGCTTAGTCTGCTTGCATAATTGCCTTTATGATAATGATAGTTTCATATTATGAAACTGTAGCATATTTTCCTGGTAGAAAGAATTAGTTGATGAACACATTTTCCTGACTGTCAGAACTGCAAAAATGCAAATACAGGGAACAGCTTGTGTGAAAACTGGTAAATCTTTGTAAAACTTGTTATTTGGTACACATTGAAACTTTAAGATCAAAGAGGATTCTCACACCTACCAAAATTCATACAAAAAATTAAGCAGTATAATGATAAACAAATAATAGTGTATGATAGGTCTCCAGCTGATTTTAAGATTGTTTAATTTCAAAAAAAGGATCAATGTTCCGATTTTACACATTGAAAGCCAGACTAAAATGAAAATTTAGGTTAATTAAATGTTTAATTAGTTCCCTGAATGCTTAATACAATAAAATAAAACTATCCATCATAATACCATGAAAAATGGAATATTCTTATCAGCGTTCCAGTTGCTGGCTGGCTTGAGAATTTTAGGTCTAGTGCCAGCCGGCTGGCAGGAGACCAAAAAGTCTCCTACCAGCCGGCTGGCAGGAGACACTTCCTTTTATATATTCTTTTAAGGGACCACGCTTGAAACAGAATTCTACGTTAATTTCAAATGCAGTGCAACTGCATATCGCGCAATGATTAGTTATCTTTGAAACAATCCAAATCAAGTTAAGAATACAAGATTTAAAGTTTATTTTTGTTTGTTTTATTTATTTGTTTGTTTGTTTGTTTCTTCTACTATCTATTAGACGCCTCTTGTGTCATTGATGTAATGTTCGTCATTACTGCTTGCTTTTGAAGTCACGTTTTAAAACCAAATGTCGCGCGTGTAAAATGTACAACGTTTGATGCACTTCTTTGCAGGACTTTGTTTCTATTCATTATCCTGTCATTATTATCTTGAAGTACGGTACGTTTGGGAAACTATTATATTCTTTTGAATTAATATGTTTAGACCAAAACCAAAAAGAAAAAAAACTAATTTAATTTCGAGAAATGCATGAATATACAGAAAGATTAAACAGTGTGTGTATAGCATTATTTTAATCCGAGGGAAGAAACTCTGACACTGAAATCTTGTTTTGAAAATCGACAGTTAACCGTTTTGAACATATTTGGAGAGTGACAAGGCTTAATTATCAAGAGCTGTCACCAGGCAGTATATTTTCCTAATGGGTACTGTCACTGACAAAAAAGTGGTCACCAGACAATATACTGTAGCTCACCTAAAGAAACTATCGCAAGACTGCTGTCTTGTGCTGTCAGCATGCAATGTAGCCATTTTGGGCGGCAAAGTTGACCTTGCAGAAGCAGTCACCAGACAGTAAAGCGTACATTACAAAAGCAAACATCAGTCAGATTAGCTCACCTATAAAAATAAAATCTTAAAGCCTTCCTTCAGGGGCAGAGAACATAGTCAAAAGTAGGAATATGTGCCATACGTTAAAGTTTCGGCCATTCAAGCCTCATCAGTGACCCTGACGCTGGCGATGAAAGCAAGAGAGAAAAAAACTGTACTTTCTTAATTTTGATTTCTTTCACATAGTTGATCTAAACTTTCACAGACAAAATAGTAATTTACTTATTCTGAAACTTTGCTAATAAAAAGATGATTTTACTTAAACAAATACAGTACTCCGCTACCTATATCTTAAACATAAATTGCAAGGGGATGTCTTTTCAAGATTGTTTTTTAAACATTAATATTTAGAGTCGGGGATATGCACCACGTATATCCGCAGATGCATTTTAGAAGAATTCTTAGTACAGTCAAATGTAGATGTTTAAAGTTGGTGTGTTTCTTGTTCCACAAACACGCAGGCAATACTTCCTTATTTCAGACAACTTTTAATTGTTAAGTTAGACCATACTGCCATACTGAAAGTGGACACTAATTCATATCACGTAACATATTACCAGAAAACTATAATTTAATGTTGTCGCATGAAACGGTACCTTACGCCATGTGCGTACTGTAACTTTCGTATTTCTTCGGTGATAAGACGAAGGTTTTCCCTTCCAAAACAATCCCAAATGTCTAGATCTGTCTTATAAGACGAATCTAGACTTTTGGGATTGTTTTAGACGGATCTAGATTTTTTTATTGTTTTAGAAGGAAAAATCCCAGCTTATCAGTGGGAACGCGTATCCATGGCGGAGTGATATTTTTATACAGATAGCAACGAAATAACGTTCGAAATTTCTCAGACTCAGATTCAATCGACGGACGTGTCGCAATTTCAGTGATGCTTTGTCGGTGAATCAAGCTACACAAAGCCGAAAATAAGATATGGTTTTATTCCTTACATCTTAATTGAATTCTCTATGCCTTTAAGAGCAGAGCTAAACACCGAGATATTCTGCAATCGAACGTTTTACGTGATCATGTAAAGACGACTCTTATCCGCCAACTTCAACAGCAATTTTCAAAATAAATCGACTTTCTCCCGTCGGCGGACATATGCCATGAAAAACCATGGTGTCTGCCCTTTCTCCATTATAAAAATTAAGTAATTCGGTGTTTGGGACAATTTCCTTTGCAAAATAATGTTTAGGTACCCTATTTCATTTTCTCAAATTAATGGCGGATTTTTACCTGATCGATAGACAGCAAAATAATCTGTAATAAATTTAAACATTACCGAAATGTTCTTGAATCCTGAAATCCGACACACGAAGAGGAACGCATCTAGTAATTCAAGATACAACAATATTTTTTTCTGTACTTTCTTCAGAATGATTGGGAAAAGAATTCTGATCAGTAGCCTACACCATACTGTAAACAAATCGATCGATTTATGACAGTTGTGACGCAATTACAGAACTGCCTCAACTGTTTCAAACTTCGCATTTACTTGCTTATAAG
Source organism: Ctena decussata (assembly GCA_963989385.1). Classification (NCBI taxonomy): domain Eukaryota; kingdom Metazoa; phylum Mollusca; class Bivalvia; order Lucinida; family Lucinidae; genus Ctena; species Ctena decussata. The sequence goes on along the minus strand of OZ022499.1, from coordinate 116,337,246 downwards.
TTATTAAGACCGGTACATTGTGGTCACAATCAGTGGGACTGCTAGAAAAAAATAATTTTGCCATCCAATTAATCCTGCACGTGCCAATATTTCAAAGCCTCTCCTGCAACTCACACGATCACCCTACCCAACTTAAGGCCCCTCTACCCCCCCCCCCTTTTCCTCCATCCCCAACCCCCACCCCTACACACACAGACACGCACACAACTTTTAACCTTTCTTTTACATGAAAAACTAAGCAAAATATAATAGATGTTTAGCCATGTCTAGCCATAACAAATACTTGCAAAACTTCATTGACTAAAATCCTTGATTTAAAAGTGCAGTGTAGACCTGGGTTAGACTGTACTATCAAAACAGCAGTCTAATCAGGGTCAGTACTATTTGATTTTCCCAGCAATTTCGACACACTGTCAGATGGTGAAAGTGGTAGGACAATTGCAGTAATGAAGATTTTGTTTCAACTTTAAGCTTAGAAAATATCTTGGCCATACATACTTATACACTCCTTTACACTCCATATAATTTCAGCCAACATTGAGAAGCAGCATATGTACTGTTAAATGAGCTTTTGAGCATTAAAATTGCAGTATGCATTTTTATAACATAGGTTTTGGCCCTCTGTGGAACTACCTTAATGAGGAGTTCTAATGAGGGGTTACAAAATATATATTTACTTATTAGTTGTTTATCCCCGTTTTAAGAGTGTAAACAACTAACAAGAATTTATTGATTCTTCCTAAGAAGAAACCAGGGATTTAATAAAATACATATTTATTATGAAATGCCAGGTGTGTCAAATACTAGCTCATCAGGTGGGGTGGGGGCTGTCAGCTCTGCAATGCCCTTGGTTCATAGATTAAAATGCCACAGTGTGTTTATATACTCGGTGATCTTTTTAGGGATTTGCTCTAACTGTTGCCAAAAATCTCATGGAAATCTATCAGTAGGGGCAAATCTCATGCAAAAATTATATAATTTATATTGAATTGTACCTTAACTTTTCATTGAGAATGGAGAATTTCTCAAAATTTTAGTTCAATGTGATGTGTTCTCTAATATGATTCTGAGTCACACTCACAAAAAACAAAACAAATAAAAAGCACAGCTGTCCAGCAAACCAGAAAACTTGATTAAATATGTGGCAAAGGCTCAGGACTTGGTAATCTATTCTCTAAGTTGAATAATGGTAAGATATAAACATGATTAAACAAGAAAAATAATTGGCCAATATCTAGTGAGCCAAAGTGGAGTTATTCTTTATCATTTCTCTTCAAGTAAAATGTACAGTATGTTGTGAGTCTCATCACAGTTGCTTTTGATCAAAAATTAAAATCTAACACAATTTTCAAATGAACAAATTAGTACTATATAGGTATTCTAAATATATAAAGCTCTGATCAAATTATTATATTCACATGCAGTCTGACATTGCCCTTTAGTGTTTTCCCTATAAGTATAAATCAATAAATAGCCAAAATAAATTATAACATATGTACATAATAAGAAAAAAAAATCTGGAGACAGTTCCACAAGTGATGGTTTTATGATAATGATTATACAAAGACTCAGCTGGAGCATGGTAGCAATTCTGGGAATTCTGTAAAACATTTGTTGTGATCCATTAATAGAACCATCTATGCTCTTGCTGAAGTGCTTCTAATGAGAGGGCACAACAGGTGTTAATATGAAGCCCATTGATGCTGGTGCAACAATTATGGTGGAACTGTGTAATTGTTTTCATTCTAACATAGTCTTGACTTGTAGAAGGACAAACAGCATTATGCAACATTCCACATAAAGTGCAGGGTCCATCAGTTAGCAGGGCATGCCCCATTCATTATTTTGTGCACTTATAATGATATAAAAAAGCTTGCTAGCATAATAAAGTCCTAAATATTTGGCCAATAAAATCCTCTGTGAAAATGCTTTTTAATAGGTTGGTGTGTGTGTGTTTGGGGGGTGTTTGGACAGGAAGGGGCTACCTCTCATTCAACTGCACTAAACTGCATCCCTTTACAGTCATGACTCATCATTTAATGTCTGTCATCAAGCTTTTCTCTCTAGTAACTTAATAACTGATTAGTAGTTACAAGTTTCTTCGCTTTGGTCAGAAGCTGCAAACATTTAAGATGGATTAAATTAATCAGGAAATATAATTTTTTTTATTTTTCAGTTTATGGTATCATTTCTATTAATATAACTTCAATATGAGCCTTTTAATTTTCTTTATGAGATTTAAGCTAAAACATAACTTTTGGCATTTAATTCTATAGAATATGTATTTCTTCATGCCCCTTTCCCCTCCTCCCATCTCAGCCACAGGCCAATCATAAAAAGTATTTTGTTTGCAGTTGCCTGTTAACTAGGCTTTTTGAGAGTACTTAGGTAGGTAGGCTTTCTTTTTAATCCCTGCAAACTATGAAAACAACAAAAACAAATAATAGTTCTACAAAAAATGTCACACACAGTTACAGTTATTACCCATAATACTAAGATAACAGCATCCTACATTTTGAACATATCTATATCACCCACAAATGGAGTACCCAAAATGTGCAGGTATTAAGGAAAAATTGCTGACCCAGATCAGACTGCTCCTGGGTCTACACTGCTAGCTCAGAGCTGTTTGTCTTACTATGCAGGTTGATCACGGTAAACGTGCCGTTAAATAAAAAAATAGATCTAGGGTGTCCCAAGTGGCCATCTTTTTTTTTTTTTTTTTTTTTTGGCGGGGGGGTGGGGGGGGGGGTAAGGTGAATTTTGGTGTGTAGGTAAGCAGTTGCTATCTACCCACCAAAAGTGCAGGGTCCAGACTCAGGGGTAAGGTGAATTTTGGTGGGTAGGTAGGCAGTTGCTATCTTCCCACCAGAAGTGCAGGGCCCAGACTCTTTTTTTGGAAATTTCGGGTGGAGCCAGGTTATTTTTTTTTTCACTGATTTTTGAGGCCAGATTATTTTTTGAAATCCCCTTATGAGCTGATTTATTTTTTACTTGCATATTTTTCTTCCAAAGACAGGGATTTTTTTCGAAAAATATACCAGCCCCCCCCCCTCCTCCCCCTTCCCCCCTCCAATCCCCCACTCCCCCCCCCCCCAAGAATATCAAATGGTCGGTCCCTTAGCGCCTAGCGGGACAGGGTTTTGGCAGATTTATGAGGAAGGACAAGCTGTCTCTTGTACTTTTTGTTGGATGACTTCTGAAATGGTACGTGTGTGTTGAGGGGGTAGGGGGGTGGGGGGTGGCGTCGTTCGGGACAGAATTCTTTAGAAGAGCGAGTGGTCTCAGAATGTGGGGCGCGTTATCTTGGGGGAAGTTGTCTGGGGGAGTTTTCTTAGAATCTGGGGCGAGTTGTCACCTGAAGATGGGGCGACATGTCTTGTGGCTTTTTCGTTTGTCAAACTTTGTGGTTGACCAGTGCGTTTGTTTTGCTTTCTCTCGTTCTCGGCGTGTAGCCTAAATTCAGAAGCCCAAAAAATCGCAGGCAGACAGACTAACGCAAAATCTTAATAAATTCACAGTATTCTAAATGATTACAAGCTTTACTATATCATAAATGAAGAAACAGTTGGTCTCCTCAAGTCGATCCAGCTGAAAAAATGTCTGTGTGTTGACGAACGCACGTGCCATGTATACGTAAAAATGACCAACTTCATTATCGATTTTCAAACTAAATAGACTTTCTCCCGAAGATATACCACGCTAAAAGACGGTCGAATGTATGAACTACGGTTCAGTTATAATGGCATCTAATTTGGTTTTTGGGACAATTTTCTTTGCAAAATAACTTTGGGGTACTGTCGTAGGGTTTTACTTTTCTGAAAAACGGTTGTCAAACTGTGATCGTTGTTTTGGGTGTGCAAACTGCATTGAGGTAACGATATGCGTCTGATTTCAATAACAAAACATCAAATTTCATTCTGATCTGGTCCGTTGGAAAATTATGACTGCATATCTTATTAAACGAGCATTATTTTGGGACTGTTTCTGTTCAAAATTTCCCGCCATTTTTTCCGGCGAAAAAAGGGATTATTTCTTTGTGCGTAGACGACCGCTCAGAAAATGATTTACTCAAATGTGATGAGACTGCGTTCCAACTGTATAGCAGAGCTTCATAAGACTGATTTAGAAATTGAGTCCATTTCAAAGAGATTAAAGCCCCGTTTGATATCCAAATAAAAATGGTACTCTACGCTGTTGCTTGTCTCCATTGTCTCATAGCTTTTAGGAATCCCGATTCCTGGACTTACACTTTTTATCACCCACTATGGATAATTAAACAATTCAAACAAATGAAAGGACAAAGAAAAGAAGACAAATTGGACAAATGAAATGAATTGAAGGACTTCTATGATTAAGGCGAGGATTTCCCCATTAGACCGGCGCGACAGGTCCGAATTTTCAAAAGTATACAGTGTGCAATTTTTTCTTAGCAGCGCTTCCACAAATATGTAAATAGTGTGAAATCAGATCATTTGTGATTCAGACCCAAAGACATGGGGAGATAATCCAGTCTGACCCCACCGACCCTAAATTCAAGGTTTTAGCATGCCTCATTTTTTGAGGTAATAAAATATTAAAATCAGTCAGTCATTCCATATATTTTTATCATACATGCATGCTAACTACAAGCATATCACAATACAAAGCAATGATTTTCCTCTTGCTACGCTTGACTGGCATTTAAACTTGCAAAACTATATTTATACTTCCGGTCAAAGCGGTCAAAAGAGAACGCTTTACTATAACTAAAATACCAGTACTCCCCCCCCCCCCCCCCCCCCCCGTGACCCAGCTTTTCCTTTATGCAGCAGACTTAAGCGATGCAAGTACGCAATATATATGAGTGGGAAGCTGGGTCATGGTGGGGAACGATACTCAGTACGCCAAAGAAGAAGAATGGTCAACAGTAGCACTGTGATCTTCAAGGATTATATTGTGAACCATGACCTTGAAATGAGGTCAAGGTCACATACACATAGTCAAAACTATCCAGTGTTGTCTGTGATGTAAGTAATGTAGATCAAAAAAGGGTGAAATGTTTACAATAAATCATTATTTCAACGATTATTTTGAAGATAATTTACAATTTATCTCAAAAATGACGTCAACGTCAACGTATGTTTAACGTACTTTACCTGGACAGAAACAATTGAGAATTCATTTGTCATGCATGTTACATGTCATAGTCATAAATGCAAAGCATAAGAGAGTGATCCGTATAACTTTTTAATCATGGGGGAAATTCACGCCTTAATCATAGAAGTCCTTAGAAATTCATAGCATCGTCAAATCACCCATTATCACTGTCAGAACAGCAAAACAGAAATTTGAGATCGAGGCAATTTCAACTGTTTTCAAGATTAAAACAACCTTGTCGGCTCTTAGTAGTAGAAATCAGCACATACATCTAATGTTTTAAAATGGGTTAGAACTATAATTGTCTTAATTAGACTACTGGTCTTACTGTTTGGTCAGCAATAGCTTCACAACTGTATAAAGCCGCGCGTCTCAAACCTAAACGACAAAACAAGGTGAAATTTAGAAATTGTGCATCATTGCAAATACGCAACGATTTAACGATGGCATATCAGCATCCACGCATCATTACATCGACGTTAATATGTCGTGGTTTTAACGTTTGGTGCCGAACTATAAAACATTTAAATCAGTGCATTCGAAATTGTTTAGGTTAAGAGTAAGATTTTTATAAGCCACTCAAAGACTAAGTTTTTGAATAATGGGTGCCGTAGCTCTGCTTGGTATCATCGCTTTCGCTGTGAGCTGTGTTTCCCTGAACATTCCAACCAGCACATTATGTATGACTTTCCATCTCTAAAGATTCAGGAACAGCTTATGATTGAGTAAGAGCATTACCGTTCACACTTTGACTGCGTTGAACCTCTGTGTAATAAAAACTCTCCATTTAATTCAACCGACGTGGGTGGCTATAGTTGTTGTGCCAGCTGCAGCTGCGACCCGCTTTGTGAAATATCTGGAGACTGTTGTTGGAACATAAACTTGACGTGCCAAGGATCTGGACTCATTCCAGCGAGCATGTCAAAAACAGTTCAACAGATAAAGGCTATTGAGGACTGTAATATGATTTTTGAGCCGCCTACCGGATACGAGCTACCGATGTGTAATCAGCAGATATCAGCCTGCAATGTCACAGGCAAGTAGGATATGTATGATCCTCTTTTGGAAGCGGCATGTGCTGCATACATGTCAAAGTTTGCGTTTAAGGCATACAAATATAGAAACATATTTTGCTATATTTGTAACATCGAATATGGTCGTTACCCTGATAGTTGTGAAAAATGGAACGTTCGTCAAACCCCGCCTGGCTCTGATTCAGTTATCGCTCTAGTAGATTTCAGACCACCGAGCAACCAAACAACGGAGATTTCAGAAGAGGACCTGACGACATGCTCGAGTGGATTCGTTGAGGATGATTGCCAGGTAGGTAGGTATGTGAGCCGTGACACGAAAAAACAAACAAGTAGTTATGCGCCCAGCGCAGATTCAGATCAGCCTGGACATCCGCCCAGTGTAATGAGAGTCTTTGCAGTGGGCTTAAAATGTAGCTAAGGGTCTAAGCTACCTCCATGCGGACAGGAAAGACGCTCGACAGACTTGGCGGATGCGCAGGCTGATCTGAGGCTTCGCTGGATGCACATGCCACTTTGTTGGTTTTGTCGTGCCGCGGCTTATATAAAATGAAAATGAATTGTTATTTAAACAGTGGACTCGACAGTATTGGATCAAGATTATGTACGATAAATAAAAATCCATATATATTATATCTGAAGCTAAAATTATGATTATCATGAAATTTATTAATTGCAAAATGTCCTGTCTATCTCCCATATCAAAATTTATTCCTTTAAGGGCAGATAGCATATCCAGACTTGCAGCAGGGTCCTAGTCCGACAGAATCGGATCATGTATATATTAAGCAAGATTGTTTGACAAAGATCAAAATGTCTGTATAATTTCCAATTTTACTATACCCCTGTATGTGAAGCGTGGGATTGAGAATGTTTTACGATACAGATGTTTTTTCATGCATGCTCTTATAAATGAATAATAAAATGGTTTGCTTTAGTAGATATACTTGCCAAAGACTGACGTTTTGCCTATGCTCTATCAACGTTATTCAATGTTAGTATGATTTACACACTTTATGACTTTTGATGTGGTCGTCAAACACTCTTTATCATGAATTGTAGAAATGATATTCCGTCACCGGCTGACTCCTTTAGGGGTCTATGTCTTTTTATCTAAATGTAAACTAAACCACCTTTGCCATGGTCTGCAAACTTAAGCATGAAATGTTTCGTGATGAGCAAGGTCTACCCATACAATACTTATACCATAGTTTGTCAGCCTGTACTAGTACTATACTGGAGATAACCCACTCGCTTAAGCTTGTTGGTTAACTCCTCGCACAGGCAAACTTGACAAACCATTGTATACATGTAGCAGTTATATAACGTATTTAGCCATGTGTATAAAATTTATGATTGTGCCACTTTGAGCACTTTGCTATGAGGGTTGACTAGTACTAATATTAACTGAATGAAACTCGGTAATTGTTTTGTGGAATGACAATTTTGAGAGTAAAACATTTCATCGTAGACATTCGTTTCTGGGAAAATCGAAACGCATACTCCGTTGGCACACTACGTCTGACCAACAATAAATCAACGTCATGATGTTGAATCAGTGTTACGCTTTAAATTTGACTTAATGTTGATTCAACAATGTGCGGCTCGCTGAGTCTTTAACAGCAAAGTATGTTGATTTTGGGATGTGTGTCACAACCTATGTTCGTTAGTCAACAGATACAAATATTGTGTTCCACAGCATATTACTTGACCTAACACTCATTATCACTCGGTAAGGATACTTCAGCGTTTCATACAAAAGAAGGACAAATTGGTAAAGGGAAGTAGATTTAGTGTTCACAGCATCGTCAAACACTTATTATCACCGGAATAATAGGAACCTGGGATCGCATTAACCCAGCACTTGTTAAAACGGACTTTGTTAGCGATTAATATCGACACGTATGAGCCGCGACATGACAAAACCAACGATTTGGCATGAGCCCTCAGCGTAGACTCAGATCAGCCTGGGCATCCGCCCAGTCTGATCACAGTCTTCCCTGCCCGCATGGAGGTAGCATAGAACATTAGCTACCCTTTAAACTTACACCAAAGACTCTAATCTGTCTTGGCAGATGCACAGGCTGATCTGAGTCTTCGCCAGATGCACATGCCCCTTTTTGGTTTTGTCGTGTCAATTATCTGATGTGTTAAATGTTCTGCAGCTATTATGGTCTTAATGATGTTTATTTATTCGGACACTGGTGCTGTTGTCAGGTCACCATTACAGTCACAACCAAATGTATATAAAGCAGTGCGCGTTATTTCTTACCAACAAAGGGGCTTCAGAATCAACAAGCGCACAATGTTGAAAATTACTTATATAGAGGATCTTACACGAGTGGTCATTTCATATGCAATTTGAGCCTTGGGCGAGTTTCATAAATTTCATATGAAATGACCACTCGTTTAAGATTCTGTTTATCATATGATCATTTAAAATGCGATTTTATCGCCTTCAAAATGAAAATTATTTTCATAAGAAACTGCATTGTTGACGTGGACATTGTCAATGACGATACTTGTACGTGCCATAGTGTTATTACACGTGTGGTCATACGATTTTTATGACACGACGTTATCCACTGACTAACAGCGACGTCATATGAGAAAAGCGTCACGGCAACTTCAAGACATTGAATCGACATTGACATCTCGTCAACATCGAGGCTGATATGTTGTTTTTAACGGTTTGCGTCAACAACAATAACACTTATTTCAGGGCATATTTGTGTTTGTTATCAGTGGTATAGTTCTCATAAGCTGCTCGAAGACTGAAGTTTCGAAAGATGGGTGCCGTAGCTCTGCTGTGTTTAGTCGCTTTAGCTTTGAGTTGTGTTTCCAAGAACATTACAACCAGTACGATTTCTTCTTTATCAAATATGCAAGATGAACTTATCAATAAGTATGACTATTATCGTTCACACTTTAATTGTGGTGTTCCATTGTGTAATGACAACATTTCGTTAAATTCAACAGAGACGGATACGTATAGCTGTTGTGCCGGCTGTAGTTGCGACCCGCTTTGTGAAAGAACTGGAGACTGTTGTCCGGATAAACTGATCCATTTTCCCGGGGATGGTTCTTATCCTGTTGGTGGAATTTTTAAATGTCTCTCTACAAGTCTTAAATCATACCCAAACTACGGAAATATTCAAAGAAAGTTCATTTCAAAGTGTGATCTTAAGTTCCGAGATCCTGATATAAGCTGTAAGTGTGAATCTGCAACGTCTGATGAGCTGGAAAATCTTGTGCCTGTATCCCACAAAACTACAAGAGAAGCCTATAAAAATGTTAATTGTGCCATTTGCAATAACAAAGCTGAAGGCGATTTGCTGTTTTGGAAAATAAATGTCACTTGCCAAGGAACTGGTTTCCTTCCAACGAAGATTTCAAGCGTGGTTCCAGAGATAAAAGCTACAAAGGATTGTAATATGATTTTTGAACCACCAATCGGATACGATCCTCCAATGTGTAACCAATTGATATCAACTTGCAATGTCACAGGCAAGTGGGACATATATGATCCTCTTGTGGAAGCGGGATGTGCCGCATACATGTCAGAGTTTGTGTTTTATGCATACAGATATAGGAACATATTTTGTTATATTTGCAACACTAAATATGATAATTACCCTGGTAAGTGTGGCCGAGCAAAAACTAACCCGGGCTTGCCTGGCACCGTATCATTTACTGCATTATTAGATTTCAGACCACTGGAACGTCAAACACCGGAGATTCTAGCAGACAATCTGATCACGTGTTCGGGTGGCTTTGTTTATGATAGTTATCAGGTAGGAAATATTGTACATTTTGTAACTTCCCTAGATGTTGCAACACCTAAACCTGTAGCTGTAATGGTCCTAAAATTTGATCTGTCTACTTTACTATCCGGTGCTGTATCAAACATTTGGCGAAACTACTAACTCTGTATCTTCGGCTTGTGCCTGCAGCTACCGTTTCTCGTGGAATGCGTCAGAATGTGTAGCTTGGAGAGGGCTGCTCGTTGCCTGCCGAGACCTGCCTATCCCCCTTATTCTTTCTAACTTTTGGGATTTCGCGACACTGAAGAAGTTAAATATAGAAACGCGCGTCTGTCACACTAAAATTGGTATAGTAACGTTTATATCAGCCCAGACACATTGGTCCAATTACATAGGGACGTTACGGTATATTCGTTTAATTTTCAAATATATGAGGCCTGTATTAATGTTTGTGTTAACCTCTGTCTCTAAACAAGCTTAACTCTTTTCTCTCTCTCTCTCTCTCTCTCTCTCTCTCTCTCTCTCTCTCGAAATACATTAGTAAATGTGCACTTCAGAACAGAACTATGAATAAAGGTACCCAGGAATAGGACTAGTATTTTTACAAAATATTGTAAACGTTTACATGCACTTTAGAAAACTAAACCATTCCATTTACACGACGTTGCATTTCTTCTAAGATTCCGACATCTTTGAAACGCTCCTCACACCTTGATACGCTACTACATTGAATAATTTAATCATATGCAGTCGTTTTCGGGGGTCATCTCAAAGTAAACAGTACCCGACGGTATTAAAAAACGTATCTTCAAAATTAATGTCATTTATATCTTGTAACCTACAAATATGTTTGGAAATTAGTTATATGGTTTACCTGCAGTTTTTTATAATAACATAAAAGGTAAACACTGTGTTTGATAATAACATGGATTATAATTACAAAACAAAAACACTTCCTTTGAATGCTCAGTTATAAATTTACCGGACACTAAACCTTCTGCACAATAGTTATACAAACTATTTTCTGGTCCCGAGGTTATAAAACTTTTTCAAGCTAACTCAGCTGAGCGTGAAATTTTCTCTGCTGATGAATCTGAAAATGCCAACTAATGTTGGCATTTGCATATTCAGAAGCAGAGAAAATTTCATACTCAGCTAAACTGAGCGTGAAAACAACTGTACTTATCAGTAATTTGCTATTTATTAGCAGGTACTATTTCATGCTCAACTAAGTTGAGTGCGAAAAAGGTCACGAGCCAAGAAAGCCACAGCCACAAAGCACAACCCATCCAAGTCATTGACAGAGGAAGAAGCAAAAACGCAAACAACCAAAACAGATTTTGATGCGCTTATTTATTATTCGCGACATCCAAGATAAAAGCTAAAATTTAACACGGTTTTTAATTACTTGTCATGTTAATATACACCCTGCAGTCCATCAGTAGCCTTATGCGGATGAAAATATCATAGTAAATTGTAGATACGCAGTGTAATTTCTTTAAACATGTTTTACATCATTTCCTCTTAGTTTCACCTGTATGTGCAATATCACCCAAAGTTTAAACATGTTACTTTTATCTTATTTTATCTTTTTTATTATTTATTTATAATTTGTTTTCATTTGGAAAACATAATGTACGACGTTTTAGAATTTTATGTTATGCCCCAGTCACACACACATATACGGATTCTGCGGATGCTACGGATGGCCCGTCCATATCTATTAGTATCTATCCATTTAATCCGTGATGGATCCGTATCGCATCCGCAGAGTCCGTTACTGTTCGTATCATATCCGCAGGGTCCGCAGGATCCGCGTCAGATTTTGAAAAGATTCAAAATTCGGGCGCGGATGAGTAAACCGTAAAAGTCCGTAACTGAACGCATTTATCTGCATCTATCCGTATCTAATCCGTGTCTCATCCGTATCTATTCCGTATCTTATCCGTAACTGAACCCTTCATTCCGCAGTCCCAAGTTGAAGACTGATACGGTTTCATACGGATGTTTACCTTTAGTTACGGAAGTTATGGGTCATGTCAGGGTCATTGATGAGGCTCTAGTAATCGTAACCTCGAAGTATGGCCCATGCTCCTTCTCTCGAATGTGTTTAGTGTTCTGTGCTCATGAAAGATTAGATTTTTATCTAAATTTGTATACCTGGATCCAAACTATAAATTGGGTAAAGGTAAAGGTTTCCTATAGCCTAATGACCGTAGGGGCGGTGGCTTGGGAGAGGAGGAGGATGGGGGTAGGTGGTTAGGGTCAATGTATCTTGGGCATAGCATATGAAAGGCGAAGCCCATCTCTCTCCTTTTGCTGCCTTGTCCTTCCCTGATTTGAAAAAGTACCCATTTACTGCTTGGTTGACATAGATATTCAGTCGGCAGTTGATAAAGTAGATACTATTCTAATCCTTCAAGAACACTGCACGCATTCGAAGGAAGGTACATGGACCATACTTCGAGAATTCGGCTACTCAAGCCGCTTCAGTGACCCCAATATGATTTGGTCACGAAAACCAGAGAAAGCATGATGTAATTTCTTAATTTTGATAAGGCAGTAAATTCAAAGACTGATTTGTACCATAAAAGATCTAAAAGAAAAAAAAGCAATAATCTAGACTATAAATCTAAACCAATCGAAAATTTCTGATTTCTCAGAATATATTCTTTACCTCGAAGGAAAATTATATATAATCTGCACTATAGATGACGTACGGGGAGGCGTTTTACGGTCGCCGCACGGCACGACACCAGTGGCACTGAAGTAAAATAAAAATCTAAAAGAGTTCATTCAAGAGCACAGAACACATTCGAAAGAAGGAACATGGGCCATCTTCGAAGTTCAAGCCTGACCAGTAGATATTTATTGCTTCATTTCACCATTAAACTTTGTCCTATATTGGACAACTAATTGGAATTATTAAAAGCACTACTTTGTCCTATATTGGACAACTAATTCGAATTGATCAAAGTCAAATAAGGGAAATGATGGCCCTACTTTTGCCATTGACAAGTTCATGAAAAGATGACCCCACTGTTACAAATAAGAAACATAAAATCGCACTATAACTGCACTATACGTCACTGCCATTGCACCGACCCGGCCTCTCTGTGGTAGTAGTCATTGAGATACATACAGTCTCTGTCTCTTTGCCCCCCTACTGGTGTTGTTGCCGTACAGCCGCCTGTCCAAACCATTCTGTAGGTATCTGTCAGTATTGGAACGCAACCTTTTTGTATTGAAACGGTACTGAAGAAAACAGTCCGTTACAGTACGCCGAACGAGACCCGTAACTTCCGTAACTAAAGGTAACGATCCGCTTGAAACCGTATCGGTCCTCAACTTGGAGTGGGACTGCGGAATGATAGGTTCAACAACGGATAAGATACGGAATAGATACGTATGCGACACGGATTAGATACGGATATATGCGGATACATGCGTTTAGTAACGCACCATTACGGTTTACTCATCCGCGCCCGAATTTTGAAACTTTTCAAAATTTCAACGCGGATCCTGCGGACTCTGCGGATATGATATGGACAGTTACGGACTCTGCGGATCTGATACGGATTCATTACGAATAAAACGGATAGATACGGATGGGCCATCCGTAGTATCCGCACAATCCGTATGTGTGTGTGTGACTGGATCATACAAGGAGTAGACACAGATGTGGACGTCGCAGTTAATCTTTCCTATTCTTCTATCCGCTAGGCATGCGCAACAGTCCGCATCTGAAGGTATTTATCAACATCTAAAGGTTACAGAAGGTAACGGAAGGTTAGTAGTTCGTACCTATCCGTATCTATACGCATCTATTGGTAACAATATCCGTAAATTCATTAAATAAAATTAGGCCACGCCCACAAATTCTGCGGATAAACTGAGGATTTTATCCGCAACTGTCCGCCCTATCCGTAATGTGTGTGTGTGACTGGGGCTTTAGATTTGGACAAATAACAGAACTAGTGCAACAGCACTTTTTATATATTTTTCTCCTGACAAGCTTTACTATCTAAAGATTCGACTGTAGAATTAGCAACATGAAATACAAGTCAGATATTTACGATACCTATATATTTTATGATGCGTTTAGCGAATACAACTCTTTTGCTATTATTTGTATTTGTGAAAAATAATGTACTGCGGCTGCAGACCTAAAGTGAAGCGTAAACTGTATTCAAAACTGGGATTGAATTGTGTCAGTTCCTGAGAATTTTCAGACTTACTTTTGACAGCCTCATGAAACAAAATATTCTTGAATTTATATTTACAGAAACTATGCCGAGAAATTAAATGCCCTTCTATGACAGAATACCTCAATGGAACGTGCAAAATACTTATGCATTCTGTGCAAGGGCTTTGCCTGGAGGCGTACATCCGAATAACGCCAGAGGAGTTGATTTATGGTGACGTTATGGACAGCGAAATATTCAGGCAAATTTATAATATACTGTCAAAGTGTAGTACAACAGATATTCACGTTAATCTATATTTCAAACCTTCTGAAGATGGCGGCCATTCAGCAAGGGAATATTTCGTCACCCATATCACCTTCGGCGATGATATAGAATGTGCAGCTATTATTGCTAATGTGGACGGAAAACGAATCATCCTTAGTGAACTTGATGAAGCTGTCACTGTTACTATCTCAGTGTATGACGTGTTGTCAGAACTTATAAGTGGACAATCAGATAAAGATGTCATGGGAATAGAAGATATTTTGGAGCCTGTTGGCTTACAGACTATACATGTTTGTATTTCAGAATTTCGACCTTTACTAATCACAAAATTTCTAGTATGTCCAATGATAAATCTCAACATTAGTGAACTTTCAGAAATGTTAGAAAATGATAGCATATATTTCACAGACCTAGACCTTTACCTTTCTCCGAGGAATTACATGAAGAAAGACTCAAAGGAAATAATTGTTTGTATTGATGATTATATACCTTTAACGAAATCATACGTATCTGTAACGGAGAAACCCAGATCTACTAATACTAACAGCCTTGCCACCATCACATTAATCTGTGTCTGTTGTTCAATAATTTGTCTTCTAATTACTCTCACAATGTATACACTTCTTCCATCACTGAGAATGCAGCCTGGGATAAATAACATCTTTCTTTCCATCACCCTCTTAATTGCTCTGATTTTGTTTGGCTTCGGTGCGGGGCAGACAGAGAATCATCTGATTTGCATTATCATTGGAATATGTATCCACTTCTTTTGGCTGAGCAATATCTTTTGGATGAACATTTGTTGCTATCATATGTTTAAGATCTTCGGCAGTATCAGGATGACTCATCTAAACAACGCTTCTGTTAAGACTACAGCTAAGTACTTCTTGTGTTCTTTCTTTTCTGCTTCGATTTGTATCGTCATCAATATCTTGTGGTCTGTAATTAATAATAATGGTAGATCTATTGGATATGGCCAACGGTCAAACATGTGTTATATACAGTCACCAACAATGGTGGCTTACACCATTACATTACCAACCTGTCTCGTGGTTCTTAGCAACATGGGGATGTACATATTTGTCATCTGTAAGATCGGAAGATCCCAGTTTGAGTCTTCCAACACCCAGCACAGTCGCCGTAACTTTTTGGTATATATCAAATTATCTACCATAACTGGGGCTACGTGGACAAGCTTTATACCTGTCTACCTTACCAGCCATATTGTTTTCGAATTCATCTACACAGTCCTAGTAGCATGTCAAGGTGTTTTCATAATGTTGGCTTTTGTCTGTAACAAAAGAGTACTTGGTCTTTTAAAGGAGAAATGGTACAAATTGCTTGGAGACAGTTTTGATGAAAAGTGCTCTGATCGAAGCCTCAGCCAAGATACTACTGTAAGCACAATTATGAAGCCAACACATAATGCAGTATAAACATTGTTAGCATACCATCGTTTTAGCCGCGACACGAGAAAACCAACAAAGTGGTTATGCGCCCAGCGCTGACTGAGATCAGCCTGGGCATCCGCGCAGTCTGATCATTGTCTTCGCTGTCCGCATGGAGATATAGGTCGCATACAGATTTCAAGACCAGGTCTGATGCGTAACCGACAAGTCCACTTTTTGCTAAGATTGCCTGCCCAATTCAGCACAATTTAAACTTATTCTGCTACTGCTGACTGATATAATACCTTAACATGGCAGCTTTAATATTGATAGAAACCATCTCTGCACTGAGCAGATGCTATTGTAGACCTGAATTAAGTTGATTTTACCTTCACTGATTTGATTGTCATCAATTGGGCACAAATGTGCTGGCAGAATGGGAAATATTACTGCAGTTCTTGAACAGTCTGGCCTTGTTCTACAGTGTTTGCTCATACATTCCTGCCTCAATATATAGTGAGGCGGTGCAAGTTTTAGAGATCATTTTTGAACATTTATTTGCTTGTAAGACCAAATTCATACCTGTGTTTACATATCACTTTGAGTGAAAATCCAAGTATATGCATCTACATGGTAAACAGCAAACTAAATAAGATGAAGAGGGAAAGATATATATATATATATACATCAGAATCCAATTATGTCTATGCATTGCAAAGAGATTTATTAATAAGCATCAGTTCTGGAAAGCCTAAACTGCCATGGTGAAAGCCAGTAAACAAGTTCTTATAGTTTGAAAACTGTTTTTCAAGACCTAGTATTCCTTATATGCCGTTTATTCAAGGTCTTCTGGGTAGCTGTTTGTAGGTCCAGTTTCCCCAAATACCAAGTTTAAGTTAAGAAACCAGTTCATCAACAGTATAGTATTAGCATTCGAATCATGATGTTCAGAATTTGGCTTTTCCCTGTTTTCATTTTAGGGAGTCATAGGATAGCTTCTAAGCAGGCACAACTAGCCAGGTAAGAGATTTTGGACAGTGCAATGAGTGCACATGCATAGTATGCTAAATCATACAGGTGTGACATCCCTTATTCAGTGAATAAACCTTACCACCACTGAACTAGAAAGTGTAAACAGTTTTTAAAATTCGTAGAAGAGCTATAGCTTAGACCTCTAGCTACCCTTTAAGCGCTTAGCAAAGAGTCTGAACAGACTGGACTGAGCTGAGTCTGTTCTGAGAGCATGGAGGTAGCCTAGACCCTTTCCTACCCTTTAAGCGCTTAGCAAAGAGACTGGACGGGCTGATCTGAGTCTGCACTGGGCGCACGACCACTTTGTTGGTTTTGTCGTGTTGCGGCTCAATTTTGATGTTAAAAGTTACTATGCTCTTGTTACTATGTTGTTATTCCATTGTTTTCAGAATACAGATTTATGGTAAATTTCATTCCCATATTCATTTACATTTTAAAGCCGCGGTAGTATTACTTCGCCAATTCCAATGCTGTTCCTATCTTGTAGTTCCTATTTGATCGACTAAGTGTAATAATATCGCAAATCCACTGGTCCGCTTTGTGTTCTTCATCTTTTGGGGAGCTGTAGTTTGTAAGTGTGGCCGTTTGGAACATTTAGGTGCGGCATTATCAGGTCAACGACAGATCAAACTCTCGAATTGAGCCGCTACACAACAAAACCAACAAAGTGGCATGTGCGCCCCGCGAAGACTCACAGCAGCCTTGGCCTCCGCCCAGTCTGACCAGAGTCTTTGTTGTCCGCATGGAGCTAGCTTAGACCATTAACTACCCTTTCAGCGCATAGCGAATTCGCTTATCAGACTAGGCGGACGCCCACGCTGATCTGGGTCTTGCTGGGCGCACATGCCTCTTTGTTGGTTTTGTCGTGTCCCGGCTCCTATAATTATCACAATCATAATTCCTCAAGATCCCTGTTTATATTGGTTTGAACGGAAAAATCTTTTAAGTGGTCAGTTGTTGTTGTTTTTTTTGTTGTTGTTGTTGTTTTGTTTTGTTTTGTTTTTTTGTTTTTTTTCTTCTTTTTCTGTCTTTTCGTTTTTTTTTTTGTTTTTTTTTCATTGACAAATTACTTCTTTTTCGACTTTTCACAAAAAGAACTGTCAAGAAATAAAGATATTTATCGTTTTCTCTTATAGTAGTTTTTTATTTCATTCGCATTTTGTCCCGACATTCACATTTCCCATGCAGCTGGACCTTTGTGCATGAATCCCTACTGTGCAGCAAACGGTGCAGACCAAGTTAAGACGCGCAGGACGCGGCATCTTAATTGGGTCTACACCGTTTGCTTACAGGTATTTCTATATAAAATATGGTATAAAAAGGAACTCATAAAACTAGAAATGTACTCATTCAACTGATAATTCAAAAAACTGTTAAAGCACAGAAAAGGGAGCAAAACCACACCCTATGTACATATAACTGGCGTTGCGATACAGGACACCTCAAGCCATGTGCGTACTGTAACTACTAATATCGGTCTTCGCATCAGCCCGAACTGATCAGAACATTTGATATTCTCTGTTTCGATTCCACAGGTCGCAGAGGTTCTATATGCGAAAACGGAAAACTTTGACCAGATTGCGCAAACGTGCAGGCTTATGAAAGTATTTACTGTTCGCACATGCCGCAAAGTGGCTTTTCATGCGACGCCGATCATGGATTTCCACTTTAGAGCGACATGTTCTGTATTTGTATCCATCTACCTAACAGTTCAATCAGCAAGTATTCATTCGTAGTATGTCCATGTTTTTAATGCATAAACAAAATCTACATAACAGTAGCCTAATAGAAATTGAAAAAAAAATAACTTTCATTTTTGATTATCCGGCTGCTGTACTGAACCAAATTATTTGAAGAAAACTAACTGAGCAAACAGAAGAAACCAAAATCAGACTGATGGAAGAGTTCGGTCCGGGCCAGCACAATTTGCCATTTTGACATCATGCAGATTCCTCAGGATCGAGCGAACAGTAAAAGCTTTGATCAAATGCTTTTTGTTCGTATATTTGTTCTATAAACTCAAGACCCATAAATATCATTTATGCCTCGTCCCATTCATGACCTTGAGCTCTTCTTGAACTTAACATACAAACAGTTCAAGAACAATTCATGCAATTTCAATTAAAATATCTGCTTCCACATTAACGAAAGTAAACAAACAAACACCACTATGCCTACAAGCTCATAAAGATCTGAATATCAATATATTTTATTCCCTTTCTTATCTGCATGCCTTAAGCCGCGTCATGTTACTTCCAACAATGTGACAATTTTGTCATGTGATATTCAGATCATCCTCCTCATTAATACACGGCAATCAGATATCTCACTGTTGGCTCTATGGCTTAGGTCACTTCTATAGATGACTGATGTGACTAGCGAAGGCTCTGATGTGCAGTCTGATCGGAGCCTTTGCTTGTCACCAACCCCACATTGTTGGAAGTCAAATGACGTGGCTCATATGATGTTTCTTGCTGATTAATCTTTAGATGTAGTTCTTAAGCAAACTGATTGGCCACCTCCATATATTTACTAGTCTAAAGCGAAAGCTTCAATAGAATTCCCAACAATAAAATGTGGACGCTTAAAGCACTGATACATGTACAAAGTTTGTACAACTTGGCACATGGACAACTACACATTGTTGATTAGTTTATCATTAACATTCGAGGCTATACCCTGAAAATATTGTCACATGTGTCATGCAGTATAGTTGATGAGAGAAAATCGTCTTTGTAAGGGAGGTCGGTTGGAGCGAAAGTGCCATGTATCCCAGCTGGCACACAAACTTGAATCAACCTTGATTCGGCCTAGATTCAACGTCATGACGTTGAATCAAGGTTGATTCAAGGTTGTTTGCCTAGTGGGAACTTTCAACATGCTGTGCTCTACTGGCCTTGTTTCGTGTTAGGACAAGGGTCTGCTGTGCTTCTACGGCCCAAGATCGCATGATATGTGGGGCATATTCCTTTTGGCTTGCCCGATCGTCTGTTCGTCCGTAGCAGATAATTGTGTTCTATACCTCAAGGCCAATCAATGCTGGTCTTCATGAAGAATAAACACACCCGTATTTTTCTCTTCCGTCGATCAAGCATATACCGTTTTGCTCTTTTTGAAAAATTAAGTGCAAGTTTGTTACCATATTTTAAGGAAAGTATTTCAGCGAGGCATTTTTTATTGGCATAATGTTAGATCCTAAGGTTACCTTTTGGACATTTCATATACATGTGTATATCAGAGCTCCAGATAAGAAGAGGTAACAGGCATAATTCAAGGGCAATTTTAGTATTTTTTTTCTCAACGAAAGCAGATGTTGCTTATTAGAACCGTCTCGGTGAGACGGTTCTAATGAGGGGTTACAACATATGTTTTAAGCAGAAATAAGGAAAACTTATCCTTAAATTATCCTTGTTGCCCCTTCTTAACTGGAACTCTGGACTATATGTATTTAACGGAACTATGGTCCTTTCTAGATGTTGGCATTTTACCAACTTACATGTATGAACCGTTTGATAAAGAGAACATGCATATAACGCAGCAGCTTATAATACGTATATATTTTTGAAAGAGTTATTCCCTTTTTCGTAAGATGGACATTCCTATTAAGAATCAATCAATGCACTGCAAAAGCTTCTCACATTTTTTCAAAAAAAAATATCAGTATGTTTGGTAATGAAGTTGTAAAACACTTAACGAGTTGACCTCTTAACGAGCTCGTTAGGCTAACGATGCTTTGAACAACTGGGCCCAGACCTTTTGATATATGGAAGCTGAAATTTCATAATTCATCGTCTATGAGAATGCTGTCAATAAGAAATAAATGGTTGATCTTTTGTGTCTTATTTCTTCAAAATTTTGTAATTAAGATACATTATCTTAGAACCAACATTTATCAATAATGCGAACCAAAGTTTTTAAGATATTAATGATAAAGGACGCTCAGAAGTGGAGTGGCTTGGGGTTTAACTCCATTCAGTATAAGTCAAAATACGTAACAGCCACTTCAATTTTCTTTTAAAATCTTAAGATCAAGTTCTGTCATCTGAAGATGCGTAAGTTGACTTCTACAAATGTTTCTATAAAACAAACAACACTATGTTATTAATTGTTCTGTTTTCAACCAGGAATATTGTGCTGACCCATATGAGAGCAAACGTTTCGAATATCTTTCATAAAAACGTTATCTAGCTTATTTAAATTTTCGATTATTATACAGTTCTTAATAGTATTGTTAATTTATTGTGAAAGTGCGAATGTGTATTTGTATTCATGAGATTTTTTCAGAATAAGAAAACTCATTATTTTGTATGCTAAAATCTCAATAATTTGTAGAAATGGACACTTTTGTTTTGGCGAAAGTAGCATTAGCTTTTGCTCAGTGACCTATCTATTATTTTACCATTTACTTATTTAAGCAAAAGACTCTACTTTCAAATCAATTAAATCAGAAAAAATTGGCATGCAAAAATCTACTTGTGCAAGGGCGGGTGCTAGGGGCGTGGCTGGTGTCCCACATGTCATTATTGGTCATGCACAGACCCAATTAAACCGAGTCTAATATTTTCTGTTGTTTTTATGTATTCCTTGCTTCCAAGGGATCTTACTATTAAGAACTTATTTATCTTCACTGCAGCTGGTGTTTGTGTTGTGTTGCGGCCGTTAAACGTCTCCCCGTATATCTTCATAGTGCAGATTATATTTTCTGGTCCTTTAGGATCATTGAGTTCGTTTGAGTTATTTTGAAAATAGAGGTCCGCTTAAGCCGGTGCGAGGGGGCGGGGCTGCTGTCGCACAAGTCATGATTGGTCATGAACAGACTAAATTAAACCGAGTTTGCTATTTTCTGTTCTTTGATGCATTCCTTGCTTCCAAATGATCTTACTATTCAGAACTTATTTGTTACTTGTTACATGTAGCCTTAACACCGGCTAAAATTACACATAAAAGTAAAGCACGGGGAGCCTCCATACAGCACTTAACACAAGCTGAGCTTGTATGAAAGTGTAAGTGTACATTTTCAAGGGAAGCAAAAATCTGCCAAATTAAAATTTTGCCTCCCATCTCCGTGGTACAACTCTTAAGGAAAAATATTTGCTTCCCGAGCAGAATCTTTTCTTCTAATAGTAGACCCTATTTTGGAAGGATTTAGTGGTCCAACGAAACAAGTTGTTCCCTTTTGTATAAATGGCAATAAAAGCATGTACACTGAACCACTTTAGTTACGCACCACTTTTTCAATGCCCATATTTTTTGCCTATAACTGCTTACAATAAAATTTCTAGCAGAATACAATCATTGATGACTTGTTTATTTTCCGACAGGCACCATTTTTACTTACAGGATCATTTCACAAAAATGTGCTTTCTTAGCTTGTAGTTTTGAATTTAATAATATATAGATTTTTTATTACAATTCGGGGTTTTATAAGTGAAGCGTAACTAAAGTGGCTCAGTGTATGTGCACCATACATCTAAAGTGTTCATTCGGAGCACGCTCGGCCAATTCCGTGATTCACGGAATTGGCCGAGAGGTGTTCCGATTGCTTAAGTGTTGTGAGGTGGTCGTGTTTTTTTTATATTTTCTACTCCAGCAGTAGGGACAAATGACTTCTGAAAGACCCTGTGAGATGAAATCTACGTACTATAACCATGAGCGTTTACACATTTTTATTCGATGATGTGACGACAAATACAGTATAACAATGAATTACTTGCATTGTGGGTGATTTTCTGTAAACAGATGGCAATAATACTGAATTACATCCCTTTTCTTGTAAGGGTGGTCAACATGTCACGATCACGCGATTCAATGCACTGCCTTGTTAGACCGGATATGTAACTGATATTTTTATGCGGTTTGGGGCGATTTTCTTTCCAAATATTAGATATTAACCGTTATAATCACGTGATGGAGACGTATGTTCGCCACTCTGATTGTATGCTGAAACTTCATCCATACATTCATACTTGACGTTGCTTCTATGTGCCTTTGGTGCCTGGTAACGTTAAAAACCTATGGACGACGGACATTTATACAGGATCGCTGAACCCATCGTGCTCTAAACTGAACTTTCGCCGCGTTTTAAACTGAACGTTTCTTCAGTGGTACAGTTTCTATTGTTCTGACTGGCTTGAGCGGTCACGATATACTGTAGTTCTACTCCCATCTCTTACAAGTCAATGCCAAGTGTGATAATATTATTTTCTCCATACAGTGTGGTATGACGATTGTAACTCTTGTGCAGTAATAAGATTAAATAAATTGATATACGGTACATGTATATGTGCCTACAACAGATTTGTAACCACTGCGAATGAGTTAATGTCATCCACGAGACGTAACACGAAAAAACAAACAAAGTGGTTGTGCGCCCAGCGCAGTCTCAGATAAGCCTTGGCATCTGCTCAGTCTGATCAGACTACTCGCCTAGCGCATAAAGGTAGCTAAGTAGCTGAACTACCTCCATTCGGGCAGTGAAGTCTGATCGGACTCGGCGGACGCCCAGGCTGATCTGAGTCTGCGCTGGGCGCACAACCACTTTGTTGGTTTTGTCGTGTCGCGGCTCATTAATGTATTTTATAAGTATTCTGTAAATCTCCATTAGCCTGCTTTAAACTGCAGAATCTGAGAGCAGACACTTTCAAATATTTACATTCTCATTGCACTTATTGAAAAGCCCTGTGGTAAACCTTTAGAACTTAATGTAGTTTATACTTCAGTAACTACATCGGTTCACGCGACGTTACATGCCGTTAAGTGACGTCAAAATAAACCATGATTCTCTATTTCTGATTGGATGTAGGCGGCGTTATGACGTCGTTGACGCTGTTCCGCTCTTAGTAGAAAACTGCGTATAAACGTTTTTCTGCTTCAACTGTAGCCCCTAACGCAAATTTATGGTCAAATAAGATATAGAAAAGAATGTAAATATAAGCAATGAACTTAATTTTTCTAGTATTTATCGAAGTATAAACTACATTGGATCGCTAGCAAAGTTTACATGAACCCCTTCGGGGTTCACTTACTTTTCACGCGACCCAATGTAGTTTATACTTCGATAAACATCAGAAAAATGAAATTCATTCCTTAATTGACCTGCAGCACCTGTCAGCAAATTATGCATTTACTAACCAATTAAAATAAACCCTAGGACAGACAAATGCACGTGCGTTTTGGGACTAAAATTTCTTATGTAAAATAAACTTGAATGTAAAGTTAAAAGGCGGAGCTATAACCACATGCACGTAAGGCCAATTGTTCATTTACTGCAAATAGGTAACAAAGCGGCTTCTAGTTGCAGAAGCCTCGCTACCTTTAAATTCAACATAACAATATAATCATTTACCAATCATTTAAATACGAACAGCTAAATATTTGCACGCCTGGTAAACTATCACAGGTACCTCCGCGGAGGTACCGATAAAAAGTTGTGACAGACATCCGGAGCTACCTGTGACGGCCCAAAAATAAACAAAAAAGGGTAGGTATTCGTCTTTTTTGACAAAATACATTATAACCAGGGAGTTTATTGAAAATCAAAGAATGCTATTCGACCCTTATATACATTAAGTTTTGTCACACAATATATCCCCGGGAACTTTACATATAAACGGAAAATATGGCTTTTGAAGTGGCTTTAAGGTCAGTTGAAAGTACTCAAAACAGGAACAAATCGGTTGTTTTAGGTCCTGAATGCACTTTTCTTGCATAAGAATCTGTTGATCTGGACACACTGACGTAAAGTAAACCTTCTTACCCAAATATAAATGCCGATAACTTCCAAATAAGACTGGATCTGTGAAAAAAAAAACAACTGGAGGTGCCTGTGACGGAATGGAGGTGCCTGTGATGTAAGAAAATATAGCGAAAATCTGAAGATTTATTGCGGTTGCAAATATTGATATTCTTCATCTCTAGACCACTGCCTTGAAAAAATCGTTCAATCAACGTCGCAATAATCTATCATAATGCGAATATCAAGCATATTTTTGTTGGTTGGTTGGTTGATTTGATGCTTAACGTCCACGGTAAACATCTAAGGTCATGTCGGGACGGTCAGTTAACCTAACCACACTATTCCTGGGCAGACTTAGACCTCCTAAGCGGTTAACCAGTACTAAGTGCACATACTTTCGCCAGAAACTGACAACTGCCCTTCTTGAATCAGCGGAAGGAGAAACGAAAGTATGTGGCCAGACCGGGATTCGAACCCAGGACCTCTGACTTACGAGTCAGGTGCCCTACCGATTGCGCCACCCGGCCAGGCCATATATTTGTTAAAACGATAAATAATGATCATGAACTTACACAATCAGATTCTACATCCTGCTCTCAAAACCAAGATGGAAGTAAGTATACATTGACAATAGTTCATAAAAGACACGCATGGTAAACCGAATAAAGAGCTCTTTCCCAGACAAGTGGTCATTCACCTACCGCAAATGAAAACAACGCTAACTTCGGTTTTACCTATTTTATATTTTAAACCAGAAAGCAAAGTGGGCAGCTGTAGAGGTGACATTATTGCCAGAAGACTACAGACAAGCGGACATAAGAACACGTAACATTGATGCTTCACAACAGAAATCCAAAGCATATCACCCAAAGAGTTATTGCGCGTTTTGTTTCCATATGTTAATCAACCATTGACGAGTTGTACGTAGCTGTTGAAAATTTACAGCCTAATTCAGTGTTAGAATAGTTATGAAATGGGTTTAAATAAGAGGCAATGTTTTTGTGAATGGTGATGTCTGCCTGTTAGTCATTCCAAAACGTTAGAAATTGTCGAGGTCACACGCCATGCTAGCTACTCGAAATGTTTGCAAAAACAGCAATGTTTCGGAAGATGACTTGTATGTAGTAAAAGTGCTCTTTTGTTACCAAATTTGATCCAGTGGCTATTCGGAGACTTTGAATTACACAATTTACAGTAAGATTCCGATCACTTCAACATACTAAAAGATGTAATGTTGAGAATATGTCACCTGCCGAAGATGTGATCTGTAGGCCTTACGGATGTATTTGGATTCTAGCACCAACAATTCAAAACTAGCCAGACTGAATTACTTGTAGCACCTATATATCACTCCAGTTACCACAAAGTTAACACATACAGCGAGCGTCATACGACACATGCGGGCGACACGCATATGAGGTACCAAAAAGGACCAATACTATAGATACCTGTACGTGTATGCCTGTTGACGGGTACCGGCAATTTCGACCCATTTGACACCAAGGGCGTAGCTACCTATACGGCAAATACGCAAGTGCGTATTGAAATTTTGTCAAAATTGACAAAATTTCAAAACGCACCTGCATATTTGCATGCTGAATATTTATAAATTAGACAAGATTTCAATACCAATTACCAAAGTGGCTGAAATACTAGTTTTCCCTTCAAGAAGTAGAGAATAAAACATGGTCGTGCGTATTATGAAATTGCCCCTAGTTACGCCCCTGGACACACCATACGTTTAGCTGGCATGACGTGTGACCTCGACAATTTCTAGTTTGAATGACTCACAGGCAGCACCTCCCGATCACAGTCATCACCATTCACAAAAAAGTTGACTCTTATTTATAAAGCGCTCATTTCATAACGATTCTAACACTGAATTAGGCAGTTAATTTTCAACAACTATATGAAATTCGTCAGTTTGACTAACAGAAGTGGAAACAAAATGGGCAATAACTCTTTGAGATGGTGTTTTAGGAATTTTAACATGGAATTTCATGATATACGCATTATGATAGCTTAATGGAGCGTTGAATGAATGCTTTCCGGGAATTGGTTTAGAGGAGATGTCAATATTTCCAGCTGCAATAACTATTCAGATTTTCACTATATTTGCTTACATCACAGGCACCTCCACACCATTGCAGGCACCTCCAGCTGTTGTTTTGAAGAATCAAGCCTTATTTGTAGTCAGTCGACATTTATATTTGGACAGGGAGGTTACCTTAACATCAGTGCGCCTTGAAAAACAGTTTTAAGACCCAAAACGGTCAAATTCTTTATGTTTTGAGTACTTTGGGCTGACACCAAAGCCACTTTAAAAGTCGTATCTCTGGTTAATATGGAAAGTTCTGGAGATTATGATGTGTGACAAAACTTTATGTCTATAAGGGTCGAATAGCACTTTTTTGATTTTTAATATACCCCCTGGTTATTTTATATTTTGTCAAAAAAGAGGAATATCTACCGTTTGTTGTCATTTTTTTGACAGTCACAGGCAGCTCCAGGTGCCTGTCACAACTTTTTATCGGTACCTCCGCCGGAGGTACCTGTGATAGTCTACCAGGCGTGATTTGGCAGTATGTGAAAATATCTTTTCTTCCTGCTATTTCCAGAGATGTATAGGAAATTCCAACATGGAACAATC
Source organism: Ctena decussata (assembly GCA_963989385.1). Classification (NCBI taxonomy): domain Eukaryota; kingdom Metazoa; phylum Mollusca; class Bivalvia; order Lucinida; family Lucinidae; genus Ctena; species Ctena decussata. The sequence goes on along the minus strand of OZ022499.1, from coordinate 116,310,035 downwards.
TGGTTTATAAAACTGTTGATCACATTTTGAGCGTCCCAGGTACACTACTCATTTAGCGTTTCAGTGAACACTTTGCATTCCAATATGCATCTATCATATCTTGTATGATAACACAGCGCCACTTTCTTTCCATATACAATTGACAATGCAAGCAGATGGATGTAAAATCAGTTCAAAGCAACTGATCCAATGATACATCATTTAATAGCGTTTCTGCCTGGTGATTTAGTATTCATTCGCGAGAAATCGAGTTTCTTTGCTGCTGTTTCAGAGATTGATTGAGGGATGGTCAACGAAAGTTCTTCGTCGTCCTCATCGCCGTCTTCTTCTGAAATGTCTAGAAGGCCTCTGAAAAATATTGGAACTGGACACTTTATCAGAGCTTCAGAAACGGAAGGGTTTTGAGAATAATTCTAAGATATTTTTGTCTTATTTCTCAATGAAAACATGTTGTGACTCCTCATTAGAACAGTCTCGCGGAGACGGTTCTAATGAGGAGCCACAACGTATGTTTTATGGAGATTATATGTGAAAATTATTCCTAAATTATCCCTGTAATCACTTCTCATCTGGAGCACTGCAAGTTTATGTCTGTGTCCAGTGCAAATGGAATGCATATTCTGACTGATTAATCCGAAACATAAACTAATCGTTATTCATGCTTTTGAGTAGTCATACCTACTGCCCACAATGCGCATCAGTTGTATTTCTGCATACTGATAGCTTGCAAATAAACTGCCGCAATGAAGTTAGGCATTCCCTTGTCCGTTTGCCATTTATTAATACAAACTATGCATTCTGTTCATCATTGCTTTAGTTAACATTTTAACCGTATTGAAACCGATCATATACTTAGCAAAAGAAGTCTACCAACACTTGATGCTACGTGGAAATTGTTTTATACATATAAAGCTATTTAAAGGATCTTCACAGCTTAAAGGAATAATTTCCTTGCAATGCAAACCGACGATATTGCACATTGCTGTTACATAACTGCCAAAAGCTGCTGAAATCGTAGCAATAAAGGACTTTTACAACTTCCCTGTCAACTTAACGCAAAGCTTGCTTCAAGGTCAGGATTTGATGTTTTGATGAAGTTTGCTATTTCAGGTATTGGGATTTCTGATGTCAACAATAAAGAGCTACAGTATGACATTTTTCCAAATCCCACCCACTAAAGAATGATGCTTAGGAAACTACGTCCACATGTAATCATGTTTTCTGCCCCGCTGTGCTAAAGGGGTTCATAATTACTGAGTCGTATATTACTGCTTGGTCGGAGTACTACATACGTGAACAAAACCAAATGTGGATAAACGTGAAATTAATATCTATTTAAATTCAAAGAACTTGGAAGAATTTAGTTGATTGCCATGCAATACATGTAATAGCCGTTCAGCAAATATCTTCCGTTCTTTGCATTTTCAATTTTGTTACATATGACCATAACATTGACCTTTCTATTTATACAAATGTCTGTTAATATTAATGTAGCGGGTTGTCGGGTCGGGCGATGGGCTTGGTAACTGTCAGTGAAGGGGCGTCTTACTAATTTAGACGAAGTGGGGAAAGGGCCTACTGTACTTTCAGCAGGTGCGGGTGGGGTTGTTTGGATATTTTTCTCTCGTCTATCATTTCTCTTTTCTTTCTCTCTCTTCAGCAGACGGCCTGATATAAACTGAAATACTATCTCAAAGGGTCGTTAAACCCCAAAACAACAAAACAATACTAATGTACCTTTGCGGTATCTAGGAACACAAAAGTGATGTCGAGCTTTAACAAACATATGATATCAAACATGACTCATACAAACTCAGCAAAATTGATCGATTTTTTTACTCTAAAATTTTAAACTCTTTTTGAGGTGCATATATGCCTGTATAAAACTTACCCGCAATATATTCTTCCATCTTGACACAATTTTCTAACAATAATTGCTATCTGTTCATCAGAAATATCCATATCTGCGTTCTACAATCGGAAGGAGTACAGAAGGTATTAACTCATTTGTCTCATAAATGAAGGTACTATTGGAAGAAAAAAAATCTGCACATCTGGAGAAATGTTTTTTTTACAAGCTAGTGTTGGGTTTATTCCTTCATCAGTATACGAAATGGGTGATTCTATTGAATGACACTGAGGGCATACTATATACATGTATTCTCTGCTATCTCTAACTCAGAGCCATGCATTTATGAACGTTGTTTTATTGCATACTATGCATTCTGGGGCCGTATTCATAAAGCCACTTAAGTCGTTGCTATGCGGTTGCTAATGGAAAATATCTATAAAGGAGATTCCCTACAACTATGAAATTTGTTCTGGAGGAACAGTCTTTTTAAGACTGTTCCTCCAGAGCAAATTTCATAGTTGTAGGAAATCTCCTTCAAAAAAATTTAGCCTTAGCAACAGCATAGCAACCACTTAAGTCGTTTTATGAATACGGCCCCTGGCGACTTTAATAGGATATTTTTATTTGACTCACGATAAGGTACTTATAAATGTTAATGTGACTAAGTGGCTGAAATATACGGGTGCTTTGTATTTTGTGGTTTAACTAGAATAATATGCACTCTTGTTCTGAATCACAGAAATAATCATAAGATATGCATATTATAGTTTATATTTCTATTGTTGAATGAAAAATATACATTTATTAAAGTAATCATACACTACCTTGAACTTGGCCAAATTCTGGAAACGTAGAACTGCATTTTCCGTCGTTAGAAATATAATTTTTTGCACCAATATATACATGTACCATACTCCATGATTAAAGCAGCCGAAATGTATTATATTCGACAAAAGGTCATTAAAAGCTAATTTTCATGGTTTAAAGAAACCCCACCGAACTTTTTCCCCAACTCGTTTAATAAATTCAATAATACATGAGCACTCATGTAAGATCCTCTATTTTTTAAAGAGCCGCTTTTCCTAAAAGTGTATCCATTCACCTTAAGGTGTTGCGATACAGACACGGTATACGAAATTTCACTTACCTTTACCCTCTTTTTAAATTCCTTTATATCAATACTGCACTCTTCATCTAAAATGTCACTAAGTAAGTTCCTGAGATCAATCCCTGCTTGTTCCACATACATTTTAAACGTTCTTACAGGATCTAGCCTAAATGCTGTTAGTCGTGCACTATTTGTCCGTGTGAATTCGGGAATAACACCTTCACTTTTAATTTTAATTCCACGCTCCTCTTGCAACTTGAGTTGAAGCTTAGCAAAGTCTATCTTTACCATTATATTCTGTAAATAAAGAAAGAATTATCAGGAATGCTGATTCGGTTGGCCTCGCGTGTAAATGTAGCTCGTGGCATGTGCAAACCGAAAAGACTTGGGTCACTCTTCCCTGCTTGCATGCAATTCAAAGCAATAATCTAAGTCATGTCACAAGCGCCAGAATAGGTATCTTAAATCTGCATAACTGGATATCAAATAAGAAGGGAACAAACATAGAAAGAATTTGTAACTGTTTCACTGGGCGATCTAGAAACACGGACAGCGTAGGGTTTCTAACTAATATATCGACCTACAAACAATACAATTGTACTGAACGTAAACATATAGATACATGTATCAACGACCTGGAGCCATATTTATAAAACGACTAAAGTGGTTGCTATGTTGTTGCTAAGGCTGAATTTCTTTGAAGGAGATTCTCTACAACTATGAAATTTGCTCTGGAGGAACAGTCTGAAAAAGACTGTTCCTCCAGAGCAAATTTTATAGTTGTAGGAAATCTCCTTTATAGAAATTAAGCCTTAGCAACAGCATAGCAACGATTTAAGTGCTTTTATAAATATGGCACCTGGGTTTATTTTCCCTCCCGTTACTTACGCTAAAGTCCAGCAAGGTTACAGCACTGATATCGTTCATATCAACAGCTTGAAGTATTTCCATAGCACCATCAGAATCAAACGGATTAGACCCACACTGAAAATAAAATTACAGTGGTATATAGTACATGTAATTTAAGCCAGTAGAATGTTACAAGCTTGTCAACTCTATTCACTCACTCAGCAAAACTGGCCATCATGTTTGAAATATTCTAAATGGGTGACTGTTTGTTCTGAATACAACCTGTACATAAGAAAGACACAAAAGAAAACTATGGTCTGCACTCTGCAGTCAAACCTGTTTTAAAGGTCGCGCCAATTAAGCAAAACCCTGTCTTCGGAGGCAAAAAAAAAAAACGTTTCCCAAAGAAGTACTTTCTGACGAAACAGACCTTATTAAGCAAGCACTTGCCTTTAGCAAGCAGTTTTTGGCTTTTTCCCTTGGGTGCTTGCTTTAGACAGGTTTTGTTTGACTGTATGTAGATTGTTTTTTTTTGGTAGTAGTCTTGACAAAAGTTCAGTTGGGTAGTTGCAGAATAACTGTCTCAGCTTTTAAGTATCCTGGTATCTTTTGCACTTTCATGGATAAAAAATTGATAAAAGAAACAACATACTCGTAAAACTCTTAATGTATCGTTTTCTTTCATGCCTTTAGCGACATCTCTAGCACCTTCAGTGCCAATTCTGTTTAGACTGATATCCAACTCTAATAAAGATCTATTTTCTTTTAGAGCTTTTGATATTGCCTCAGCCCCATCTCTTCCAAGCCCTGCCATCGCCATGTTGAACGATTTTAGACCAACATTTTCCTGTTGAAAAGAAAAACAACAATTACTGCATCAACGGATAATATTATACTTGCGACTGGATACCCTTAGAAGCTTTCTTTCACCGGTCTAAGAAGGTCAGCTTGTCAGAATGCGAGACATGATAATATGACATGGGTAAACAAGTTTATCAGTCTTTGAAATAGGCAGCTTAATGAAAATTAATTGGCATTTCAATGTAATAAAATCCAATGTTTAAATTATATGAAACACAAGGTTTCGTTACATATATATCATGAAAAATTTATCCCGACGTTTCTACATGCACATTAAATTTGTCACAATACAAATTAAACAAGGTGATACTGTCCGCTATGATACAATAGTTCAATTCGCCAAAGTTTGTGTTTTTCAAATTATTTGCACAACAGCAGAACAGAACAGAACAGAAAAGTGTTAGTTAAATAAGGCGCCCGATTACTTTGACGTCCCATTTTCTTTCCGCCGCGATACAATGTATACATGGTATATATGCAATATTTTATATCGCTCCGTCTTATATAAATGTAATAAAGGCTATAGTACAATTTTCGAAGTGTTTCGTCAATTTAATATGTAATATCATTTATCATATAACAAACATGATCTGAGAATTAGAAAGAAATGTATGTACAAATATACACACCTGAATAGCCTCAGCCAGCATTATTGCACCTTTGGTTTTAAAATGATTCCAGCTGAGGTCTAGAACCTCTAATGTTGTATTGTCTGAAATGGCAGCCTTAAACAACCTCGCTCCTTCATCTTCAAATCTATTTGTGCCGAGAAGCAATGTCTTTAACAGCCTATTGTTCTGGAAAAAAGAGGAATTTTACAAAACTAAACAATAGGGCTATAGAAAAGAAGCTTATCAACTGAACATGTTGGTTCATTCAAGTAAGCTACATACATATATATAAATTTACAAATCATTAAAATTAGGATCTGACGATAAGCGCAATGCTTATATAATAGCCATCTCCTAATGCTTATATAATAGCCATCTCCTAAGCTTATATAATAGCATTACATGTAATAGCCATCTCCTACGCTTATATAATAGCCATCTCCTACGCTTATATAATAGCCATCTCCTACTGAAACATGTTGAATGGGAGCCTGGGTTCCAGTCTGATCATTTTATTTTTGTTCCTGTAGTGTGTCAATCAACCTTGCTGGTATAAACAGCCAATGAAGTTTGGTGTATCTACAAAGCGATTCTCAACAATATGTGCGGATGCACAAGGTGTATTGAGAATTCGTTGTTCGCACATGTCATAATGAAGATGAAATTTGCAAACTTTTTTGTGATGACTCCGCATCCTCTTTGACTTCGAAGGAAATATTATGCACAAATATTTTTTCATACATACATGTACGACCTGAATAATATTGTTATATACTGGCAATTCAGTGACAGAAGCCTTAAAGGTAGGTTCCTGTACTTTGGAATGCATCATAATTTTGATGATCGTTCATCCAAGTTGTTGGAAAGCACTTATAAAAGGGAATGAATAAGTTTCACTAAAAAGTGTAAATCAAAAAAATATTTGAAAAGTTGTTTTGCAAGGGATTTCCTAACTCAGCTTCGCACACCAGTTAGCGCTATTTTTAGTTCGCGCCAAAAATAGATAACGTGGCTGACGTCATGCTGCATTGCATTTTGGGATAGTTTTAACCCATCCGCCATGCCAGGACCTCTAGGAGAGCTCACGGCAAGGGAAAATTGACCTTTTAGAGAATGGCATCAGAAATCGCCCACTTATAGACACAATAAACATAGTTATTTTTAGAACTGGAATTCCAACTAAAGAAAATAAACCAAAAGGGAAAACGACTATTTTCTTCAACATCTGACGAGTTTCTCAGTAGCAACAAATTCAGAAAAATAAGAGAATTAAATACTGCTCAGAAAAAGACGGAATTATTTTGTGGACATAGTTGTTATCGCTAGTCCAGGAACCTACCTTTAAGGTAGGAATGAAATTACATTGTTTAACAGGCAATATTAACCATGTTACTGTTAATGCTTGGGCATAGTAACCAGATGCTATTAAATGAATTGGTATCAATTTCTATTTTGCCCTCGTGTCAATAGCGGTCGAAGAATGTGCTCCTGGGGGAGACTTCGTTTTGGAAGCGCTTTTTCATCCAGGAATGCAAATGTTGTTCATGTAAAATGCCCGAAAATGGAGGCATATCCATAGATCTTTTAAAATGTCCTAAAAATTCAAGCACGTCGATTTAATGTTGCATACATGTCAGAATGGCAAACACTTAATTGCTAAAAAGTGCAGTCTCTATTTAGACGGCAGCTTGGTCAGGGTCTATGTTGCTCGGTCAGTCACTGTTGCCACAATATTTAGGGTCATTACGGCATGCATATTAACTACCAGTGCTCCAGATAAGAGGGGGTATTGAAGATTGACCCCTCATTAGAACCGTCTCGGTGAGACGGTTCTAATGAGTGGTCACAATATATGTTTTAATGGAAGAATAAAGAAAATTATCCCATAATTATGCCTGTTACCCCCTCTTATCTGGAGCTCTAACTACGTACCAACAGAACTTCACAGAAACCAGGCGCAGCGCCATCTCCTATTTCATTTGCTAAAAAAGAAGGAGAGTAGATAAATGAGAGAAGCACATCAATACAAGGAAACTTCTACATAATAAATGAGCCGCGACGTGAGAAAACCAACAATGTGGTTGTGCGCCCAGCGCAGACTCAGATCAACCTGGGCATCCACCCAGTCTGGTCAGACACTTGGTTAAGTGCTTAAAGGGTAGCTAAGGGACTGAGCCACCTCCATGCGGACAGCGATGACTCTGATCAGACTTGGCGGATGCTCAGGCTGATCTGAGTCTGCGCTGGGCGCACAACCACATTGTTGGTTTTCTCGTGTCGCGGCTCATATAATGTACTGAAAATAGGTATGTCAAGGTGTACGAGTATAGTACATTTCAGGAGGAGAACCTACATATTATGTATGTTTTTCCTGCTTGTCTCTTTTCAAAGTGGGGGTCAACTCTGAAAGAAAAGAATTTGCTCCCGTAGAAGCAAATTCTTTATGTCTAGACTACGTTTTGGACAGGTTACGTTTTCCAGGGAGGTAAACGGGAAGTTCATGTTTAAAACTGACGGGGAATAATTTACTGATTGAAAAAAAAGTTATTTTTATCTCGAATGATGTAAGGAAAATTGTTACTAAAATTCCACGGTGTAGACCCTGTTCAGACCAGATATTTCATGCTAAACATTTTGGCATTTAGGGAGTTAGCCTGGCTCCCAGCTAAATGGTTATTAGTTCATAAAAAAAACTAAAAAATAACTACATCAATATGTGCAACATTGTTTTATTTTTATTCATGGCCAACCTTGTGTTTCTAGGGAAACTCCGCAATTACTTAATGTAAAAATCATTCCTTGTAGACTTAGCTTTCTTACTGATATGCATTTAATACACAAATCGGACGTAGTACGGTAACGAAAATCTGAAACACATAGAATCGGCAGTCGAAAAAATTTAAATAGAACTCTGACAAACAGTTTTATGCCCTTATATACATTTAGAATTTGCTACCAGGGAGAACAACTCTTCACTGCTGCACTGAAGTCGAACGTGTGACATGAGCACCTCTAACTCTCTACCGCAGCGTCACATGTATTTGTATGCATGCACCATTATCGCAACTTTACATACCTGTCAGGTCTATTTTGTAAATGTTTTTATTGTTGACCAACATCTCACTTAGACATTTTCCACCCTCTGTACCAAGTTTGTTATCTGCTAGCACCTGAAAGAGAAGTAATATGATATGATATCACACTCCAATACGTAACGACTCCGCGCAATCAATCATGTACTTTTAGCAAGTACTAATTATGCACACAATATTTGAAGGTATGGAATGCGTCATTACGCTGTCGGTACCAAATGCACCACCAGTTTATGCTTGCATGTTACCTTTTCATTTCGTAATGCCTGTATGTCTGTTAAAAACCTGTTACTAACCTCACCACGACGCTACATATGACCTTATGGGTATGCTATGCAAACCGTGACTAGCGCATAGGCAAGTGACTTTCGCATAAGCAAGAGGAAACATTTTCTAAAAGAAAGAATTTATGTATTCTCAGTTTACTTAATCTTGTTTTTTGAAGTCACCTGGCAAACCGATATCAATAAAAAGCTGAATGTAAAACCAATGATTTTCAGATTCACATTTTTTAGGTTTATTGCGGCATATCTGTGTTACTCTTGCACATCAATGTCTGCAATTGGCTTTTCCCCCCTTTTTTATCTTGCCTTCAGGTTTTATTTTATTTTAGTGTAAAAAGCAACGTCATAGTATTTGCTCGCCAAATACAAATTCGATAAACAATTTTAAATGAGAACGCTTTTACACAATATCTAATGCAGTTCTGATTATTTGCGCTCAATTCAAAACTTTGCGGACATGGTAAAATGCGGACGGTATGCATCTTAAAACTCGTCCTAAGGTGCTTTTCTCCTACTCCTATGGCAAATATATGAAATCCACAGGCTTGAATTATATATTAAGTTTACTATTAAAGTTCATGATCATTAGCTATACTTAACTAGATGTTATTCATACGCTCTCTGCTTAGCACAAAAAAGGTCGATACTTGATCTGATTTACGGCATATTATTATATTTTTTCAAAACATATGTTAAGTAGTGATTTGCATATTTTAAGCGTCATTGTTCACACTTAAAGTGATATACTTTGATATGGGTCACGTCTCAAAAGTACCTTCTTATGGTTTTTGCGAGTGCCTTATATAGTAGCTTGTTCATTTACTAATCTTTACAATTTTCCGATATGCAATTTACATGCATGTGTAGGCGCGTTACAAATGCATTGAAAAAACTGCCCATTTTCGTAAGCTACCCTACTCATGCGCAATTTTTACAAGCCCCAAATATGGTTTGGTTGCGACGCGGCTTACGTGAGTCGTGAATCTTGCATCACACCCAATCGTAGGTATTCAAATGTGGTAGTTACTCTAAAATTAGAGCAAATTGACTCAACTATAATGCAATGCATTCAAACGCCAAAGAGCACAAACCTTGGCAAGACTGCTCCACATGAGCACTTTGGGCTATGCGACACTGTTTGCAGGGGATTTTTGCCCCAATTCATAGGCTAATTGAGGTATAATCGTCTTGCCAAAATAGGCTTAAAGTATTAACATGATCAAGCTTAATTTCAGATTTTGGCGCAATTTCAAATTAAATGAAATAAATTTAGTTAATCGACAATACATCGCTTCTAATTATTACCCTGGTATATTATATTTCAAAATATTGTGGTTTGTCCTTCAGATTAGGGTCATATATGCTACTTGGTTCTTCTAAATAAAGTCTCGAGTAATTGGCCTCATTTTCCCCTATATCCCAAATTCTTCCGCATATTTTGTAGGAGTAATACCAATATCAAAGGTTGTGGCTTTCACGTCATTAACATAACATATACATGTATAATGGATTACAAATGTGAAAAAAAGAAGAAAATAATAAGAATCATGACAGAAACAACCAAGGAGGCACACAGCATTGAATCAACACTGAATCAACGTAGATTCAACGTTGAATCAACGTTGATTCTACGTTTATTCAACGTCGTGTTCCCAGTGGGAATATTACAATTACAATTACAGAAACTACAGATACTGCAGACCCGCATAATCGTTAACCATCTGCCCTGAACACTCATTGGAACCTCTCACCCACCCATAGTAAGCTTGGCAAAAGGGATCTGGAATAACAGCACCACGAGGATCTTGTATGTTTGTGAAGCATGTACCGTATTTATTCAGCTAAAAATGGGACATTTTCCCTCTCTAGAATAACCCCCCTCTAGAAATGGGGTTTTCCCTTCTAAAACAATCCCGAAAATCTAGATCCGTCTTATCAGACGGCTCTAAACCTATTGGACTGTTTTTGAAGAGAAAGACTTTCGTCTTACACTCGAAGAAATACGCTTTAGTTACACCGACACATAACTGTCAACTGCTCCTGGCTCATGCACCTGTTTTTTTTTTCTTTTTATTTTATTTTGTTTTTTTTTTTTTTGTCGTTCCTCCTCTTGTTATTTCAGAGCCATTTTTGACTAGTATTAAGTCACACGCACAACGTAAATCGTTCGGATTTTGTTCTTTTGTTCTCGTGTTGGCGCGGATATGATAGTATGGGACATAACCAGCTGTGCTCCCAACAGCAACCGGATGGGGCTGAATACCATTTTCTTTTTCAGTTCTTTTTGTCCTTTCTCTCTCCTCTTCTTCACCAGAAGACCTTTTATATACTATCATCCCAAATGCAATATATGAAAAACAGATAGCACAAATCCCATAAGCATTCTTTTGGGGTAGTTCTAGTATCAATCTCTGACATTATAAAGTAATTAGAAAGTGAATTTAAACTTACCAATTCAGTAATAAAGAAGTTTTCTTTGAGCACTTTTGTTATACATATTGCACCTTCAGAGTCAATGGCATTTCCTTCCAAATTCAAAATCTCTATATTTGTGTTGGTCTGAAACGCAAACAGCCATATATAGAGTACAAAACATGACATGAGTGTGATATCTGTGTTTAGAAACTTACAATTAACGTCATCAAACATGATAAGCCATTTAAGGTGTATGGGTACACCTCAATATTGTTTCGCCACTTTGTCAAGGAATCCATCATGTAGACCAAACAGCCATCAACTGTTAATGGGGTCAACTCTTACAGGAAATAATCTGCTTCCTTAGGTTCATTTTTTTGCTATTAAGAGTAAACCTCATTTAAGAAGGGTTTTGTCACTACCCAGGGAAACAAACAAGAAGTCATGAAATAGAGGATCTTACATGAGTGCTCATGTATTATTGAATTTATTAAACGAGTTGGGGAAAAAGATAAGATGCGAGGCTATGCCGAGTTGGGGAAAAAGATAAGATGCGAGGCTATGCCGAGCATCTTATCGTTTTCCCCAACGAGTTTAATAAATTCAATAATACAGGAGCACGAATGCAAGGTTCTATTTATCATAGACACTACAATCGAATTCTATTAGCAAATTTCGCACTAACACGTCATGATTTCCCAATTAGAAAAGGCGACGTTTTTATAAACGTCAACGCATAACGCTACGACGTAATTTGCATATTTAATCCACTAGTGGATTATCGATTTTAATGCATGGCTTTATTACACTCTCGGATGCGACGTCATATGATAAAGTTGTTTCCTTTAAAATGATGGGGGAACCATGAAAGTGTACATACAGATGAGCCGCGACACGAGAAAACCAACAAAGTAGTTGTGCGCCCAGCAAAAACACAGATCAGCCTTGGCATCGGCCCAGTCTGATCAGAGTCTTTGCTAAGCGCTTAAAGGGTGACTAAGCGTCTAAGCTACCTCCATGCGGACAGCGAAGACTCTGATCAGACTGGGCGGATGCCCAGGCTGATCTGAGTGCGCTGGGCGCACAACCACTTTGTTGATTTTCTCGTGTCGCGGAAAACCATGGAAGTCCTAAAAATGGTCTTATGATTGCAACTTATATGCAAAATCTAGGTTGAAACTGGTTACAAAGAAAGTTCAACGAACTTGTATGTAGTCACAGAGAAATGAACACTCACCGCAGCATTCTAACTAAGTGGAGAATTTGGTGAGAATGCGGGATACCTATACCGATACATCTACATGTACATTAAAACAACACATAATGTAGTCCCTCATATGAGGGGTAACAGTATATGTTTTTAATAAGAATTATAAAAAAAAAACAATGTCATTAACTATTCTCAGTTACACTATCTAGCCAATATCTTTGCAGTCTTACCTCTAATGGCACCGATAGGGCTCTCATTCTGGTAGGGCCAAGGCCATGAAATTTCATCTTTAACTCTCTGTCTTGTATATGTTTGATGAAGTATGTGGTCGGACTAATCCCCATATCCTCGCATACCTTGATGTATTTTGTCTTCCCTGTCAGATCTCTGTCAAACCGCTCAGGATGTAGCCATTCTGGAAAACAAGGATGCCTTTATTAAGGACTGAATATACGTTAAAAGTTACATTCAAGGTAAAAATTGAAGCTCAGATTAGATTACACCTATTTAAGGTGTACGCGGCATCTAACTATTTTTTTTTTTTTGTATTTTTCCGCCGTTTTATAATGGGAAACAATTTTTAAGACTTCCTGTTTGTTTTCCAGGTCAATGCAATCCTTGCAAAAGAGGGATTTACCCTTAAAGTAAAGAGTTTGCCCCTAGATGATCCCCGTTGGAAGGGTGGCTAATAAGACAACGACAGCATTCCTACCCCAAAAAGTTTACTTATTCACCTTAATATTTTTTTTTCATATTTCTCCGTAAAGCATAACTTGTACTACCTTAGAAATACAATACAAAAAGAGGCATAGCTCGTGGAAGAGGTAATCAGATTGCAATTGCACTTTTTTCATATAAAACCCTCGTTTACATATGCATAATGCACCAGGTACCGCGTCGCCAATATCTTATTCAAACTATGGATCTTGAAACCAGATGTTCTGACTACATCATGCGTTTATTAGTTCTACATGTAACATGTTTTTTCTTACTCTCTTCGTCCACTTCAAGATCTGTTTCATAATCTCCCTCGTTCTCCTCTGTTGATTCCTCGTCACTAAAGACCCCATCATAATACATCTCTCCGTCGCTGTTCTGTATCTCTGTCACGCTCGACTTCCCTAAACCATGTTCATCTTCTGCAAATGACCCGGTTGTCATGGTTTCACTCTGCCTCGTTGTAATATATTCTGCCTCAACGCCATCTCCGGTCAGGAATATCTGATTTTCTTCAGTATAATCTTGAAATATGAAAAAGTGCTTTACTAAATAAATAGCATTTTTTTCTTCAAAATAACACATCTTATAGCAGCTAGTCATAAGAAAGAGATTGGAATTCTTACGGCATCATCAGCCGCTCTTGCATGTGTAACTCAGAGCTGAATCGGATCCATCAAAATCGATGATTGTTAAAAATAACTGGGAAGATTTTTCTTGTTAAAGTCTCCATAGTCCTATCGGCGGTAAAAACGGCTAAATTCAAATCATTGTAAAAAGATGTTCAACCTTCACGTTTGGTAAAAATAGCCATCAGAGGAGATGGCAAATCCCCCGACCGAAGACCCCATGGGCCTTGGTAAAAAGGGTGCACTTCAAAACACATATTAGTAATATATTGTCGTTCTTTTATGCTTCTGATTGACATTAACTGTTAACAGATGCATGATTATCTAACACTCAGACTAAAACAGTATGCTTGACTGCTAAAAAGAGGTAATATCTCAAACAGCCACCATATACACAACTGTATAGCATACGATACATTCAACTTTCAAAATGTGTGAATAACTTCTAAAGTACAAGCCCTACAAATCTAATTTTGAGCTCTCTAGTAAGTTAGTAAGTGAATTTGGACAAAGAATCCAAATCTGGAAAAAAATTATTTTTTTTTTTTGGGAGGGGGGGGGGGTTGGGGGGTGGGAGGGGTCACGGGAATGTGGAGGGGTAAGAGAGAGTTAGGAACACTGATAAGATATCACAGCATGATCATCAATATTCCAAAAGGTACACGGTTATTCAAATTCTGGAGCTGGCCAGGGTTATACAGTTATGGAGCAGAGACTCAAACAGCAGCTCAAACTACCAAAGGGAAATAATTCACTGAGTCTAAAAGCAAGAGTTATCATTCATGTATGAGACAAATTGTCATGACCTGTTCTGCATATCTGTGAAGTATCATGAAAATATTTCAAAAGGTATTCAAGCTATGGAGCGGACACCTAAAATCATCAAAGGGAAATAACTCAAAATGTAAGAAAGCAAGAGTTGTCATCCTTATTCGCGACACATCATCATGACCTGTTCTACATATCTGTGAAGTATCATGAAAAAATTCTAAAAGTTATTCAAGTTATAGAGCGGACACGAAATCATACCTAAAACGATCAAGGGGAAATAACTCAAAAAGTAAGAAAGCAGGAGTTGTCATTCTTCTTCGCGACACATCGTCATGACCTGTTCTACATATCTGTGAAGTATCATGAAAATATTCCAAAAGGTATTCAAGTTATAGAGCGGACACGAAATCATACCTAAAATGATCAAGGGGAAATAACTCAAAAAGTAAGAAAGCAAGAGTTGTCATTCTTTTTCGCGACACACCGTCCTGACCTGTTGTACATTTCTGTGAAGTATCATGAGAATATTCCAAAGGGTATTCTATTTATAGAGCGGACACGAATCTGCCAAAAAATCACACCTAAAACTATCAAGGGGAAATAACTCAAAAAGTAAGAAAGCAAGAGTTGTCATTCTTGTTCGCGATACACCGTCATGACCTGTTCTACATTTCTGTGAAGTATCATAAAAATATTCCAAAGGGTATTCAAGTTACAGAGCGGACACGAATCTGCCAAAAAATCACCAAAGGGGAGATAATTCAAAAAGTACAATAGCAAGAGTTACCATTCTTATACGCGACACATCGTCATGACCTGTTCTACATAACTGTGAAGTATCATGAAAATATTCCAAAGGGTATTCAAGATATAGAGCGGACAAGAAAGTGTTTACGGACGGACGGACAGACGGACGGACGGACGGACGGACGGACGCCAGGCTCATCGCTATATCCCCCGAACCTTTCGGTCGGGGGATAATAAAATGCGGGTTGGAGTACATATATTGAGTCATATAACAAGCCAAAAGTAGAGAAAACATTTTTTGAAAAATAACAAATCGCTTCACAAGATACAATTTCCTGTTCTGGTTTCCCGTCTAGCCATGCTATATAAACATAGGCGGAATAGTGGTTAGGACTCCACGCCTGTACGTTGTATTTTTACCATTTTATGACATCGAAAGTAGGTCATTTTAGTTGCCAAATAAAATGACCCAAATAAGTTTTCAACCCTTTTTATGTGAAACTGAAGGATGTTTTATTTGTTTAAAGCTGGCTAATCACGGTAATTTAAAATGACGAAACCGTAGTGAGAAGCTTGCAGCGATACCTCATGATAAAAATTTTCATGCTGATAGAGCAATGGGGCCTTAAAGAGATAGGAATGCGCCGATAAGGTGCCTTCAAGCACATATGATCCAGGAAAATAGGACACGATTCTTTCCAAGGTGAAAAATGAGAAACCACCTTACATAACATTTTATGTGGACCAATGTGCTAAGTTTGTATTAAGTAGCATCGATACATGCTTAGCATGTTTTTGCGGTCAGTAAAAGACTATTGGGTCCATTTCCAGAAGTATCATTGCAAAATAGCTGAAGGTACCACATCAACGAGAAATTTGGTTATGTAAATTTTATGCAAGACTTTCTCTGCTCTTAAAGAAGCTCTTTAGGATTTTAATTTCATTCTGCAAAATATATACTTATCAATATTCACGTAAAGATTGCCGCTGACAGAATGGTTCCGATATCATTGCTATGACGTATTTCGTCACCCTTGTTATTTGATTGAAAAGAAAAAACAGTCCTTCTTAAAACAAACATTTATTAATTATTCGGTTCTTTTTTTCAGGAACACTAGCCACTTTGTTTTCATGTCATATCTTCAATAATGGAAAGAAAGATAAATGAGAATCCAATATTTTGTCATCGACGCTATAGAAAACAGGAAATGAAAAATGATCCACGTGAAGCCTATTTAAACACCTCTTTTGAATTGTTAGATGTGTGCGTGAAATGAAATGAACATTACATGTATCTAATTAAACTGATCACCTGACAAAAGAATGATGTTTACCTAGTTATTGGTTTCCTTATAATTTAAGTATTTCATCTGAAGATATGCAAAGGACCCAGCTGTCTTTGAATTTGGACAATCCATCAATTAGATCATGAGCGTTTGAAAACAATCACAAGAAGCAAAACCAGAGCTGGGATAACGGATAATTTAGGGATAATTGCCTTATTTGCCTGTAAAATCATACGTTGTGACCCATCAATAGAACCGTCTTGCTAAGACGTTTTCATTGAAAAATGAGATTTTTTTCTAAATTATCCCTGTTACCCTTTCTTATCTGGAGCTGTTGTCATGGTACTCGATTTGCCAATCCAGTTGCTGTTAAACATGTTAAACTAAGTCTGCGATATTAAGGTTTTTTGGTACCTTTATCGATTTACCCTTAAACCTTACCTAAGTCAAACTCTGGATGAATGAGTGCCTCCAGCTTTTGACTGTTGGTTTCTATAGTATCGTCATCTTCTTCAAGCAGTGGTGTCAACATACGCTTGGCCAGGGACTCCTGGGCCGCCGACAAGAACACTTCTCCAGTTGACATTGTAAGATAGTCGTTATTTCTTAAGTCTGATTACCCCTTCTGCCCCATAGTCACGCTAGTTAGGCAGCATCCTGCAACACCTAAAAGCACAAAAACTCAGTCAACAAAAATATAAATGTGACGCGTGACGACAAAACCAACAAAGTGGCAAGAGCGCCCAGCGAAGACTCAGATCAGCCTGCGCATCAGACCAGTCTTATCAGAGTCTTCGCCGTCCGCATGGAGCTAACATAGATCCCTAGCTCCCCTTTAAGCGCACAACCAAGACTCTGATCAGACTGGGCGGCTGCCGAGGCTGTCCTGAGTCTTCGCAGGGCGCACATGCCACTTTGTTGGCTTTGTCGTGTCGCGGCTCAAATGAAGATATCCGGGAAAAGCCACTATCACAAACCTCAACCACCCAAAGACACTAAAAGGAAAAGAAAGGAGGTTCTCAAATGATAAAACGGAACGGTACATCTTCCATAACAGGGACGCTCAGTCGATCGCAGAGGACCTATACCTCAATATAACAAACTTAATAGCCCTGGAAAATGCATATAGTACATAAAACATCTATTTTATCCACTTTTTTAAAACCATGAAATAATTCAGGCAGCAATTTTTGACAGCTATACAGGTGCCCAGTATGCTTTTAACACAAGAAAAGAAATCCGCATCATACAAGTCACCAGAAAAATGTGCAGAAACTTAGGCTCTGTGCAGTCCGAAGGCAGAGCAAGAGAAACCCACTAGCTGGACCACGATGGACCTGACTAAAGACATTTTAGTGATGGATTTAGGCGAACGTCGTCATTTTGTCTGAGGTTCAATGTACCGTAGTGCAACTGATGAGGGAAGCAAAATTGTTATAGTGTTTATAGTGTCCACGCCTGTACATTGTATTTTTACCATTTTATTCACCTTGGCGAAAGCGAAAGTATGTCATTTTAGTTGCCAACTAAAATGACCTAAATAACTTTTCAAACCATTTAAATGTGAAACTCAAGGATGTTTTATTTTTTAAAGCTGGCTAAACAGGGTCATTTACAATGACGAAATTATGGTGAGAAGCTTGCGGCGATACCCCGGCCCCATGACAATTTTTTTTCATGCTGATAGATAGGTCCTTTAAAGATTTTTTGCCATTATTGGTATGATGACTATTTTGGTAATGTGACCAGGTCCGTTTGAAAAATCTTCTGTCCTTCTCTCCCCCGCCCCCTTCACCCTCCCCCCCCCCCCCCGCTCCCCCGACTTCTTGAGGCTATATATATACATGGTACTTTGGTTCCATTGGCCAAGCAGTTTCGGCGGAAAAACCGCAACGTTTTGAAAAAGCTGTTTATGAACAAACGACAGAGGCTGTCGTCCTACAAGCTCACCAAGAGCATTCAGCTCAGGCGAGCTAAAAAGGACTATAGCAGTAATTTATTGCATGCTTCTCTCATAGTTCTAATTTGCCGCATACTATCAGTACTGTTTTGTTACCTTTACTTTATACGCAAATGAATGATATTCTCTTTCAGTTCCAAAATGAATCGCCATTATTATACAAGTCTCAAATGCTTTGTGTAATTGTAGGAAATGTGATACACACTTACGTCAATGGGTGAACAATCGTGTGCTGTTGGCGCCTTGTAACCGAAATCCCCAAATAACAGTTTATTATGTCTCAAGCACATTACATACTTGTGAAAGAAATACTAGCTTAGGGGCTTAAGCAGGTAAATGCAGGCCACGTAACACGTAACAATACTGAACAAACCAACATCGTAGGATTCGATGAGCAGTATACGCAGTTTGATTAGGTTTGCGTAGTTTGTTAAATCGAAAATGCTCAATTGGCATTTTCGATTTTACAAACCACGCAAACCATGGCAAACTGCGGACATGCATACTCTGACTTGACGCATGCCGACCGCGCATGTATTAAGAACGTTTTTTTCTCAACCCTGCGGCCCGGGTTGTGTCACGTGTTATATAGTCTGCATTAGCGGAATTAAGCCCCTAAGCTCGTATTTCTTTTACAAGACGATCAAGTATTTCTCTCTCTTAATCCCTACTTAGGTTTGGATTTTAAAGGACCTTCAAGAGAGCTCAAATTATCATCTGAAGAAAACTGATTATGGTCCAGTCCAATAACAGAAAATACAGACTTATCGGCAATCACCCCAAAGCAATGACAAACTCGTTGCTAACTTCGTTTAACATCGGTGAGCGGTGTTAAACGAAGTTAGCAGCGGATGAATATGATGTTTGACGGATGGACCGTATTTACCTATTTTGCAAACATTGGCTGTTATGATCTCGGACCTTAAGAGAATCAAGTGTCTCAACTACCACTAGAATTCTTATACGTATTGTTCATGCATCTACCAGACCATTTGGTTGGGGGGAGAGGATGCGTGGGGGGAGGGGGAGAGTCGGGCGATGGTGATTGGTAACTTTAAGTACCGGGAGTCCTACTAAGTTTGGTGATAGTAGGGCTAGGGCCTAATTTACTTGCAGTAGGGGTGTGTGGAGGTTGTTCGGATATTTTTCCTCTCTCGCCTTCCATACCTCTTTTCTTTCTCCCTCTCTTTGGGGGACTCCTCGATACGAACTGAAATGCTGTCTCAAAGGGCCGTTAAACCGAATACAACCAACCAACCGGACCATTTGTACAGAATAGTTGTGGAGCCCCAATAGCTTTTGGAGTTAGCGATGGATTGCTAGATTAATTAGCTGTCTTTTTTACCTGCCCTCTTAGCGGGATGGCAGTTAATCCGTATATGTAACGGGAAAATTCCTTCTTCAAACTGGAAGTCTTAAACTTATCACCCCCGCCCCCTATGCTCCATGTAAAAGTGGCAGGAAACATGGAGGTCTACCCACACCAATAAGGGTTTTCAAAAAGTTCAGTTCATTATTATACATATTAGTCACAAGTCTTGAGATATACTGAAAGGATTTAAAAACTTCCACTTTTTATTGCTGGCTGCTGATCTGTTAACTCATGACAGTGTTGACTATGTAACGACAAAATGCTTGAAACTTATCAAATTTAAAGATTACGCAGTTTATTTGTATCATTTACCTAAATGACGTCAGTAAAAGAACGTTACGTCACTGAAGTGCATAAGGCGATGCCGGCGTTATCTTATGCAACACTCTTTCGATCATTTCTTACTGTCTTAATATTGTGACGTCATCAACGTTGATTTGCAAGTATCACTGCGGATGATGCTGTCGCGCAAAGCCGATTACGGAGACGGCGTCGACGTTAGTTAACGTCATGTCCTCTGGTTTTCAACCTTCGTTAGGTGCTTTTCTGACGGTCTTTTTAGCTTCCTGTAAACAGTGCACGTCGTCTGAGATTGTAAATTGCCGTCATTAACGCATAAAATTGTACCGCGACGTCACTTTTTGAAATTTCAGCATTTATCTGGCCAAAAACTCTGCGCCTGTTTGCGATATTTAGGCGCGGTAGGCTAAATACAGCCACTGATCGAGTTTAATTTTTTAAAAATCAATTTGATATTGTAAGAGAAATGTTTCATCAGAAAACTGTATACATGAAGCTATTCATCATTATGTAAACGGTACTAAGAACACGAGGAGCACGTGTTTGTTCCTGACCGATTCGGTTGAACGATTTCAAATTCCGTATATTGATAGAATCAGGTATAATAGAATATATATGCTGTAAAATTTTGGTGGGCGTAGCTTAAATATATTTTTGAGATATTCAAAATTAATGGGTGGAAGTTTTTAAATCCTTTCAGTATATATACGAAAAGTTTGCTCCATTCGCAATCTGGTGCGTCTCCGGTGGCATAGATTAGAAAAATTTACGCGGTCAGAAGATGTAAAATATTGGCGAAATTAACGACAGTCGATGCACAAAATTGATAAAAGGACCAAAATATTTTTTATTTTACATCTTCAAAAATTATGCCAAATATCGGAGAATTGAAATATGCATATAATCCTATAAGGGCCTTAAAATAATTCTTTCATATAATCATACAATCATTGTTTGAACACAGAAAAGATAGTTTCAGCACTGTCATTCCCATACAAATAGGAGCTATTGTAGTGTTCTTCATGTCTAAAAGGATCAATTCGGACAGTGACATTGTTTCCTTAAGGTGGTGATAATCACTGATTTGGGACAAAGACAAAAATCTGCATAAAATACTCAAAATAACACTGATCTTTCCAAAACTTAGCAGATGTCTTCTTTATGTTGTTTCTCATAATTTAGAATCCCAAAATCAGCATTTGTTAATGTTAAAAAGTGTTTTTATAAGAGAAGATAAAAGGGTAATTTTCTGCGAATAAATCTGAAAAAATAATATCATTATTGAAAATATGCTTAGTGTTTAGAGTACCTTGTTGCATAATGGAGAGCGTGCTAGCAATTATTTTTTCAAACTCTTTCACACATTATCAGGCTGAGCAGATGAAAAAAGATGCAGTCTGTGTCCAATTTTTTTTGTCAAAACACACAGGTGAGACAGGTAATACTATTTTAACAAGGTTGAACAATTTCATCTACACACCACTGATCATGTCAGTAATGTATTATTTATATTGTAGGTGTTAACATAGGTATGCTTGCCTACCCTATATTTAATAAATGCGTCCAGTGTACATTTACTTTGTACATGGTTGAACATTTGAGAAAAAGCTACCGTTTTCATCTGGTCTGCATTACAATTTGAGAAAGAGTTGAAATAGATAATTGCTAGGACGCTCTTTATTATGCAATAATGCACCTTCAGCACTACATAAATTTTCAATAACGATATTATTTTTTCAGATTTATTCGCAGAAAATTATCCTTTGATCTTTCCTTATAAAACACTTTTTTAAGCAGCATGTACGTCTATTTTGTATTCTAACCTGTAAAGAACAACAAAAATACGAAGTCTGCTAACTTTCACTGGGATACGTTACTTTTTTTATGGTTTTATGCAGATTTTTACATTTACCATAAATCACCACCTTAATATGATTTTAGTTGTCTGGAATTTAAAAAAAAAATAACTCGGAAAACTGTTTGCCGAGTTATTTTTTTTTTAAATTCCAGACAACTAAAAACATATTAAGGACAGTTTGCCGAGTTATTTTTTTTTAAATTCCAGACAACTAAAAACATATTAAGGAAACAATGTCACTGTCCGAATTAACCTGCTGTTCGAATTTACCTGACTTGACCCTACGCCTTAACTGAACAGTGTCGTTCGAAAACCGGTCTTAATGCATATGCGAACTGATCATTAAAAAGTTTGTGCTAACAAAGTTTGGTCAGGGCATGCTCAGTATGCCAGAGACAATGAATGTAGGCCTACCTTGAATATTCTCTGACAGAGCGAAGTGAACATGCTGCACGTGCGCTAACTTTGCAGCCAGTCCTTAACCCGCGTATCCCATATGCAACAATGAATTTTGACTACATGTACCAGAATAACCGATAATTTATTTTGCATTAGCGCTAATGGGGAACTAATATAAATTAACAGATAAAAACACCATTTCTTGCTTAATCGTTAAGGCCTAATAGCTTTTAAAAGAAAAAATTCTTCAGCTTTTTAAAGAACATTTTTTCACCATTTTCTTTTTCTGTTAAATTGATCCTTTTTAGACATGAAGAACACTACAATAGCTCCTATTTGTATGGGAATGGCAGTGCTGAAATGATCTTTTCTGTGTTCAAACAATGATTGTATGATTATATGAAAGAATTATTTTAAGGCCCTTATAGGATTATATGCATATTTCAATTCTCCGATATTTGGCATAATTTTTGAAGATGTAAAATAAAAACATTTTGGTCCTTTTATCAATTTTGTGCATCGACTGTCGTTAATTTCGCCAATATTTTACATCTTCTGACCGCGGAAATTTTTCCAATCTCTGCAACCGGAGATGCACCAGATTGCGAATGGAGCAAACTTTTCGTATATATTTCAAGACTTGTGACTAGAGACGGCTCATTTTGAGCCATCTCATCTGGATTTTCACTGTTTGCATTTACTCGCTCTCCGAAGTTAGCCAACTCGACCCTATAGGTACACCTTGTTTTTTCTGCCATTTTTTACCAAGAGGACTAGCATTTCTGACTTCCTGTTTCCTTCCCTGGATGATTAAGCCCTTTTTAAATGGTGTGTACACTTACAGGAAAGAATTCGTTTCGAGAGTTTTGAGTACATTTTTTTAAGAGTTGACAATCATTGAAAACGGAAGCAATATAAAACTTGCAGAGTTGTTTTCTTTCTTCCTTTCAAAATCGAATTTGGCAGATGCAAGGTGACAACAAATTTTCAACATCAATAGTTTTACTATGTTTTAATAACACAATGTTGTTGCCATCTTCTGATACACACTTAGAATCAGAAACATTGATCCTTATTATTATATTTTTTTTTTAATTTTGCTTCTTTGAAATTTGCAGCTTCCAAAATCAGCTCGTGAAAAGTTTGAAAAGGCATTCTTTTGTTAAAAATCATGCAAAATTGTTACCTTCTTGATATTGAGGACAATGACAATGATAATAGAAAACAATAAACAAATACCTTTTCCATTTATTTGACACATAGTAAGTTTTGTCCAGTTTATAAATATATGTATCCGAAATCTCCGTTAAGAGGTAATTTTAGCAGCAACAATTGTTTCACCATTCGGTTTGACCATAGAGCACTTTGTAAATAAAAATATCAATTTCGACAGAGAACCTTAGTTTCACGTGACGCGTTTGCAACATGGATTGACATTTTGAAATACCCTGGTTTTTTAAGCCATATTAATCAGTTAATACCGTCTAATACTTATTTTCTGTTTAATGAAGCCATGAAATCGCTTTCTGTTTTTGCGCAGCACTTACTTCCTTAATAACCTTTTTGGGAACTACATGTATCGAGATAATACACAGGGTATAATCGATTCCGCTAATTTTCGCTTCCTGCAGAGACTGT
This sequence comes from Ctena decussata, assembly GCA_963989385.1. Classification (NCBI taxonomy): domain Eukaryota; kingdom Metazoa; phylum Mollusca; class Bivalvia; order Lucinida; family Lucinidae; genus Ctena; species Ctena decussata. The sequence continues at coordinate 116,286,076 of OZ022499.1, read as the reverse complement.
ACATCATATTTGGCTTCCAACGAGACTGTTCGCGATCTCTTACTTCCTGCCGAGACTTCTGTACATGATAAATGGCTTCCTGCAGAGACTGTCCGCGTGATTCTGCTTCCTGCCGAGACTCTCGGCAGGAAGCAGAGTCACGCGGACAGTCTCGGCAGGAAGCCAATTTTCGAGGACAGTAGTTCCTGCAGGAAGCAAGAGTTCGCGGACAGTCTCGGCGGAAGCCAAATATGATGTACAGTCTCTGCAGGAAGCAAAAATTAGCGGAATCGATTATACCTTGTGTAATAGGAAACGGACTGCTCCACATGAGCACAAAGGAACAAGAGAAATGTCAAGGCGTAGGTCTTCGCTCTATCCTCTACAGATAAACTTATGACGCGAGCAAGACTGAGCGAATGTGCAGGTCGATCTACCATTTATCTATATTCACATCTACCAATTAAGTGCATGGCCAATATTGGCATAGTCGCACTGTGAACTGTGAACAACCATAAAACATTCGTACGGGCAGGTTCTAATGTACAGTTAAAACCAGTAAAAAAACATATTGTTAACAATCATGGTCTTAGGATACCTGCACCGACAAGGAGCTTGAAGTCGTCCAAAGTTGGTGTTATGGCATTGGCAGGCAGACCATTCCAGACAGGGACCGTTGACGGGAAGAAGGATCCCTTGTAGGCGTTGATGGAACAAAATATTTTGTCTGCCAGGTGTCTATGGAGATTTCATCGAGGTTACTGACGATCCTGTACATCGTGATTTTGTTCTGGTATCGCCCTGTTTCTCCCAACCAAGTTCTTATAGCATTGAAGGGATAATGTTGGTTCGGCGGTAGTCAATGAAGCAAAACCTGGTGGCACACCTCTGAACAGACTCCAATTTGGCTATGTTATATTTTGGAACAGGGTCCCATACCGTCGAAGCATACTCGAGCTGTAGACGACTATGGACTTGTAGCATTTGACCTTAACATCCTTTGGGTAGCTTGAAAGGTTTCTGCGAAGGAGAGCTGTAGTCTGGTTGGCCCTTTTCGTCACTGCATCAGTATAGATGTTCCAGGACAGTTTACTGTCACAGGTGATTTCATGGTACTGGGCTTTTGATGTTTCTTTCAAGCCTGCCCATGAATGTTATAGGAAGTCTGTATGATATTTCACTTGTTGATGATCTGGATATGTTCCCACTTGACTGGGTTTAATACCATTTGCCGATGTCTTTCCCATTCCTGTAGCTGATTAAAATTTGTCTGTAGTGACTCTTGAAAATAAGCGATTCGCTTACCATCAGTTGTTGTTGTGTTATTGTTAAACCTCCACGGTAAACAGCTATGGTCATGTTGGGACGGTCAGTTGCCCTAACCACGCTATTCCTGGACAGGTTTAGACCTCCTAAGTGGTTAACCAGTATTAAGTGCACTTACTTTAACCAGTAACTGACAACTGCCTTTCTTGAATCAGCGGAAGGAGAAATGAAAGTACATGTAAGTGGCTGGACCGGGTATCGAACCCAGGACCTTTGCCTTGTAAGTCAGACGCCTTATCGACTGCGCTACGCGACCCGGCCGCTTACCGTCAGATCCTGTACCATGCTATGTTTTGTATTGTGTTCTGTATAAGATCCTGTTCCATGCTGTGTTTTGTATTGTGTATGTAATTTATATTGAATAAATATTGTTTAAACCAAAACCAAAACGATTTTGCCATCAGCCAGGACCACAATAGGAAGGTGAAACACCTATGGAAACCTATTCGCTACCATATACAGCAGCTGTATGAATAAAAGCTTGCCGTGTACATTGTACTTCACATCAATGGAGAGATATGTAATAGTTATACCATGGTTTGTCCGCCTGTACGAGGAGATAATCCACGAGCTTTAGCGAGTGGATTATCTCACGTACAGGCGGACAAACCATGGTATAACTATTTTATACCACCCTTACCAGTGTAGACCTTTCTCATTGCGAAATATTTCATACTAAAGTTTGCATTTTCTGGAAAGGGTGGTATAAACGAGTGGAACAATCATACAAATGTGAGCTGTGACACGAGAAAACAGAGTGGGTGGGTGCCCAGCCCAGACTCAGATTAGCCTGGATATCTGCCTGGTCTGATCAGACTATTCGCTAAGCGCTTAAAGAGAAGCTAAGGGTCTAAGCTACCACCATGCGGACAGCGAAGACTCTGATCAGTCTGGGCGGATGCATGCTCTCTACAATAATCATGTAAGAAGGCTGACAAACACGAGCGGACTAGTAAAGTTGGAAGCACTGTGCTTGCAGATATTTTGACACTATGGGACACACAGCTGTAGAGAATTGTATTGTTGACTGAACGTTGAGTTCCCAGTGGAAATTTCAAAGCAGAAACGCAAGGTTAAAGCAATTTTATCAGCAATGTTGATAAACGATGATTCACTGTTGTTTTAACATTTTGTGACCGCAAAGACGTTTCTGTGTCACAACTACAGGTCAGAAGAGAAATCGCAAATGATTCCGAGATCAATCTATTCATCGACGACGAAAATTCAGAAATATCATCCCAGCTTATTGCTTATCTGAAGCTCTGTGAAACAGTGACAGTGTTTAAGGTTCATAAGAAGAAAAGAAGACTCAACTAGCTCCCCTACGTTAGTGCGCGTAACCTCAGTCATGAATACATTATTACTTATCAATGAAAATTTATTTTAGCTATCTATTTCTATTTAGATAAAGTTCTTCTTGTCAATGACTGATGTGAAGATCATTTCAAAGTTTTAGAATTAAGGCCTGTATTTGTACCTAGTGGCTGTAGCGTAGCTTTATAGTATTCTCTTTCTCTTTCACCAAGGTAATTTTAGATGAACTGTTTAATTTGGAAAACGGGCGGGTTGGGTATTGAAGGTCACTTCTCCGTCGGGGTCTTCTCCGACCTGAAACTGTATCGGTCTTGGAACCTGATAGTTGCTGCAACGCCTAAAATTGCTGCCTAAACATAGCTTAAAGACAAATATTCTCTACTATACAGAACACACCCCAGTCTTTATTAGTTTATGACCCTGTTATGTCATTATCTCTGTGAGAAATACTATTTGCTTTGATGAACTAGCAGTGTCACTGGACAGTTGCATAATGCATTATGACACCCAATAAACAAGAATGTTTGTCTTTAAATTAATATACACACCCCTTCGTTATCCATGAACAAACATAATTCTTACCGTGGGTGTCTGAATTTGATTAGTATACTGGTGACACGTCAAGCAGACATTCATTCACCAGGTTGCGGTGGAGAACAACCAGAAACCTTAAAGGAGCTAAATTTGATTATGAACTAAAGAGGAAGAGTGTTCCGATCCCTAATTTTGCCTGGCGTGATGGTGGACTTAAAAGTGTCAGTCCTAGAGGATGATACGAAGATGACTTCTGTTCCTGTTTTACTGAATGAGGTCATTTGCAGTTTTAGCGGCTTTACAAAGAAGTGTAAGTCTTACATCCTGTTACGTTTGAGAGGTGTCCAAATGTAACTCGTCATGAGTGTCAGACATGATAATCATTTCCAGTAATTTTTATTTTATTTTATTTATACATTGTTTTGAGAGGGTAACACAATTAGCTTGTTAGCTATTCTACATTGTGGCTCTCTGTAGATAACACTATATACATATATACATAATAATAATCACCATCATCACAAAGTTCACAAAAAAGGTGCAAACAAGAGTGCTGAAAAATATTGGTAAATGTATCTAAAATTTGATAAGAAGCAGTGCCTGAAGACGCTAGCTAAATGTCGTGTTCTTTCCAAATTAAAAAATAACATCTAAAGCACACATAAAAAATAGAGAAAAAATGACATGAACACAAGTTAGACATTTACTAAGCATGCTAAGAGCGTATAAAACGTAACGAGTAACGGGCAGCCCGATTTGATTTTGAACCTTCTCCAGCCCTCCTGGAGAACTAAACCATGAGACTACCACCCCGTACACGCATATTGTATCGCCATACGTAGCAGCCCATGGTTAAAAGGCAACCAAAACACTAAGAGACAAACTTTCGAAGGCACGCTCTATGAACGAAGCCGTGTAAATGCTATGTGAACGTAAAGAAAACAAATCGTGAAGAAACAATTGCAAAACAAGCGAGAAAAAGGGACAGAACGTACGATCACTACCGACACTTGAGCAAACCTTTTTCTTTTTATCTAACAATAGATTTTGCTTTAATTAAATCTTCAAACTACATTTTCATCATATCATAGGTATATAGAAATAGTAAAAAAAACCTGAAAGTTACCGGCTGGTACTCGTATTTGAGGTTTGGCATCTTTTTTGGTTGGTTGATTTGATGCTTAACGTCCACGGTTAACAACTAAGGTCATATCGGGACGGTCAGTTAACCTAACCACACTATTCCTGGGCAGGCTTAGACCTCCTAAGCGGTTAACCAGTACTAAGTGCACATACTTTCGCCAGTAACTGACAACTGCCCTTCTTGAATCAGCGGAAGGAGAAACGAAAGTATGTGGCCAGACCGGGATTCGAACCCAGGACCTCTGACTTACGAGTCAGGTGCCCTACCGATTGCGCTACCCGGTCCGGCTTTGGCATCTTTAATATGTGCCTACTAATGTATTTTGTTCAAAGAAGTTGCAGCCTTCACAAAACAGGGACAAATGTCAACTCATGTTTCGGTATAACGGAGGAAAAGGCAAAATACAGAAACACAGCGATGTAAATCAATCTTCTGTATCTGTATTCCGTTTGAATGGCTAAGAAGTTTGCAAATTTAGACAGATAGTCACTTATGTTTTAAAAAGTAATGATATTTTCCAACAAAAGATTTTATTTATTTTGCAATTACGTAATTTTCCAGTGAGTATGTACTATAACTATTAAATAAAAACAAGAAGTTAAAATTTAAAATTACCCCAACTCCCTTTTTTTCACCTAAAATCCTTATAGCAAAGAGCACTAACGCATGTCAATAACAATTCCTTATGTTGAAAACTTTCATCCAGGGAAGCTTTATTCATGCATTAACAAAACAAAGATGCCATGTGATTTTTATTGAAACTGGCTATCAGAAGTCGAAGTTCTTAAAGTCTGATTTTTGCCTATTCGCAAATAAATTCTGGATTACAGAGTGACAGTCCATATTTGAATAAGTGCAGGCACTCAGTGTGCATTTATTGTAATAAAATTACTGAATCCCAGTAGAATAATTTAACAATCACTAAATTTTGGTTTAGTTGGAAAGTCTTTTATCGTTTTTATTGTTTGTTTTTTTTTTTTGCGTGGGGGTGGGGGGTGGGGGGGGGGGTGGGGTTGGGGGAGAGCATTTGATCATACCAGATTGATTAATCCTGTTGTGTAGACTCATCTGTCAGCAAACAAGAATCACTTTGGATTTAACTTTCAAAGGCTCGAATATAACCGTTTTGCTCTATATAAGTTCAATGTCATATTTGACTCCATGTATGCATCGCATTCATTCCAACGAACAGGTAAAAGTAACAACATCAAAAAACTTACCCTTGATTGCATTTTCTGGCACAAACGAAATTATTCAGCTTCTGATGAGTCCTTCCTTTAATTCTAATTTAGTAAAGAATAGTAGCGGGTATGAATATCGGTTATGAATATCTAATGTTTTATCAAAACAACTTGATTCCGGTCTATATATCCGATACACCTAAACCAATATACGATATGAATGCCGTCTTTTGTTGTTAATCATCATTTGTTAAACCTACTAACAGACAATGTCAATATATTCATCATAGTACCGTAGGTTCTTCTATATCTTTGGACTTTTCACTCACTAGCCTATTCTAAAATTAAAAAAGTGATTTATTTTTTTTTACTTTTTCTAGTATAATATAAAAAAATTCAAGCGGAATAGCAATCAGTGCAGACCCAGATCGGACTGCTCCTTTGGGAGCAGTCTGATCTGGGTCTACACTGTTTGCTTAGACAATCTCTCCCAGCATTAAGTGTTTTTTCGGTACCCATCAAAGTAAGTCCTGTTATGCACTAGTGTATTTAAACTTGTCTATTTCAATGAACCTGATTTAAGTCTTGTTCAATAAGTTTGTTTTATAACAAGAGACATCGATTTTACATAAAGAATTTGGAGATTAGTTGTACCTATACATTTGTGTCGCTCTTTAAAGATTAGTATTTAAAAAATAAGCAGAAACACAGTGACACTCCAAACTTGATAACTGATATTGCTAAAGGTATTAAAGTCTAGAACAGACTGAACCTGATTAAACCAACATGCTTGAACTTTAAACAAATTTATGTAACAGTAAAGCAACAGATCAGTCATTCAACAACGTATGTATTAGCTTAATATCTTTTAACAACAACGACCACACAAAAAAGAATAAAAAATAGTCTTGACTCACAATCTGCAGAGTTATATGCACTCAAATCTTGTCCACTGAAACGCACACAGGTCATAGCGACTATATATTAAGATCTTTTAATTTAGGACATATAAATAATAGACTCTTCTTTATATTTTAGACTAATGAAGATGTCACTAGAAAATTATAATGTGTTATTTTAGTATTTGTACGAAGTGGCCATGGCCTGGCGATGATGACCTTCCGAGTTCGTCAGAAGAAAGCCAGAAAGCCAAAAGTAAATAGGAAAATTCTCAGGAACTGATACAATTCAATCCCAGATCCCGTCCAAGACACCCTGTGGGGGAAAACAACACAAAATTAGTTACCACCAAAGACATCATAAGCGGCAGCCATGTGAAGAGACTTTTTCAGGTCAGCCAAGACTGACGTTTGACTGTGAGAAGTTGAGAATGCCAGATGGGGAATGCACATTTCAGGCAAAACTAGATGGGAAATTTGCATCACTCATCGGGCAAAGGGATCTTGATATGGACATAGATACTTTCAGTGCAATCTTCAATACAGCAGTGACTGACAAAGCCAGTGAGATACTTGCGAAGGAACGTCGGAGTAAATCCTGGATCATCAGTGATCTTCTCAACTTCTGTGAGGACAGTGGGAATTTGAAGAGGAGTCTGTATGAAGCATGAGGAGCGAAAGAATATAAAGAAGGTAACAAGAGGGTTCACAAGGCCCTAAAAAGCGAAGGACTAGATGGGTACTCAGTACTAGGAGATTGAAACTAACAGATGCAAAACACCAGCAAGAGAGCATATAATCATGAGGTTTGTAGGCACAGTGTAGTTCGGCAATCTCAACTTCGTAGTTACTCTTTAAATTTCCTCACGAAGGATCTGCTGTGCGCTGATTGTAGTATCTGCGCTGAAAAAGGGAAGCCAACCGAAGCTGATAATATACCAGCAGAACTTGTTCAAGCAGGCGGAGAGATCATGACTGACGTTTTAACAAAGATCTGTAAAAATATCTGGAGAACGGAAAATTGGCCGACCCCATGGACACAATCACTGATTATTACACTCCCTAAAATGGCAACTTACAGCTCTGTCAGAACTACCGACCAATTAGCCTTCAATGTCAGTCATCTCAGCAAGGTGATACTAAAAACCATCTTGAATAGGCTAACGTGTCGTATACACAGTTCACAATTCCATCCATCTTTATCACTTAAAGGAAAGTTATCCAATGTTTGCATATTAAGTGTAATCAAGCACAAACAGTATGGAAGTGCACTTTACTGTATAAGGACATCCACCTTGTCATACTAAGGTGATAAATGCGCTCAGATTAAGCACAAGAACCGCAGCAAAATACCCTCGGAAAAGTGCATCAGTGGTGACCAAGATACAATTTCCTATATTCAGTTTACAGAGATCTATGAGCTCACATTCCCTGTAAGAACACTTTTTAAATGAGGGAGGGTGTAATTCATGAAGGGAAAATTGGAAACCTAAACTAAAACAGTACGTAGCAAATTTACTGGGAAGCTTAAACTGGAACAGTCAGTAACATATTACTGGGGAGCTTCATCTGGGACGATCAGTAACCAAATGGAAACTTCAAACTGAAACCATTTGAATATGCCAAATCCAGGTATCACAGACTGTTCCAGAAGCTTGGATGAGAGAAATTATTTAATGTCATCGGTCCAAAAGGCGATGGATGCAGAAGCGTTTTGTTGAGTAAGAAGAACATAGCAATGCATGAAATATGTTATGGATCCACTGCACCCTGGCCTGCCTTCAGACGCTTCGAAACAGTCCTAGCACAGGTCACAGCCAGTTCAAGACGCAACAGTGAGGCCTGTCCCTTACTTTAATCCAACTCACAGAGCCAGCTATTTTTATCATCAACATGCATCCACCTTACAGCAAACGCACAACACAAACGAAAGTCGAGTGGCGAAGAAGCAAGCGTGTATAAAGAAGGAGCTATAGTTGCAGACCTAAACACAGGTAGCTCAGTCTGTTTGGTCGCTTTTCACAAGAAATAAGATGTTAGTGGAATTTCATTATCAAGAGAGTGACAGTATCAAAACTACTGAATGTCTTCACCTTCAAACAAAGCCATTGTAGGTGTTAAGACGCACCACACATATGTTTAATTAGAGTAACGAAGAAATCCAGGGGCCTCGGGAAGCGAGTTATCTTTTAATGACACGGCAGATATCCTCTTTCTGAATGTCTTGTATCAACACTTCACGTGAAACGTTTTTTATGAAGTTCAACATGGTATTCATCAAAACTTTCATACCGAACGGCAAATGTTTTACATCATCATTGTTACCGTTACCAACTCACAAGACAGTGCATGACAATAGATATACCAAAATTCCTCCTTGAATGGTGATGCGTGCTTATAAGGCTGTCAACATTCAGCTATTTTCAGATAAAACTGCTCTGCAATGCCATGCCCAGTGCTCCAGGTAAAAAGTCAGGTAAATGTCACCTTTGTTTGTCCAATATTTATATTTGATCCAAAAATTTCACACACGGTACAACTTAAATTTGAAAACGTACATGCATTTACTCCACTTAGACTCAACTCAAAAAGTAAATAAGTAAATGCATAAAGTAAAAAAATGATGTTTTACAAACTAATGCAACTGCATAGCCTAAATTAAAAGTTTTTTCCAGTTGGTATAGAGTTCGTTTAACCATAGGAATCCATATAGAGAAAGGCAAAGGTTCTGGTCTGTCTGCGTGGCTGCGATAGCTGATCTGAGCCTTCATCCTTTGCACATTCTGGCGCTACGATCTAAAAATTTCACCGAAACAAACTTGAAACATTGTGCAACATTACGTAAACTGATACGTAGCATACTGGTAATATTTGCTCTTGAGGCTCGGTTTACAGTTTGAACGAATATAAACTCACGAATATAAACTCAAAGTGAGCGAGTCGTGTTTACAATATTTCTACCGTGTCGAGACGTTGATTCCAAATTCGTGGTCTTGAGGTAAATGACACTGTCACAGTGGTGCCGGACAGGCCATCTCTTTCGTGGGGCCCAATTAAATGAGCGGACGCCACAATCACTAAGAAATGTTGCCTTATGACGCGCATCGAGATAAATATAAGGGTTTTAAAACATTGAGCGCCGTTGAGTAAACTTAGAAAATATTGATAATAATGATTTCCATATTTACATTTAATTGTTGAAATTGACAGTCGTCTAATATAAATGCAGGAAGTGTTCTTTTGTCATACATTATCGATAAGATTTGGACCTTCTCACGTGCAACAGTACCATCGCCCAAATGAGGAAGCCGCTGCAGAGCTGTGCAAATTGAGTGGAATCTTCAATTTCCTGCAATACATTCCCCAGAATCCATAACTGTTTCATGCCAACAAAAATATTCTGATCGGACGGACATGCTGATTTGAGTATTCGTTATTCGCGCATGACCTACGTTCAAGTTTAACACGATGCGGCTCAATTTGAGCCGCGACACGTGAAAACCAACAATGTGGTTGTGCGCCCAGCGCAGACTCAGATCAGCCTGGGCATCCGCCCAGTCTGATCAGAGTCTTCGCTGTCCGCATGGAGGTAGCTTAGACCCTTAGCTACATGTTAAGCGCTTAGCAAAAAGTCTGAGCGGACCAGGGGGATGCCCGGACTGATCTTAGTCTACGCTGGGCGCACAACCACATCGTTGGTTTTCACGCGTCGCGGCTCATTTATTAATTATTCTATTTGAAGGCTGAAGTATTTTTAAAATTGAAAGCTGTAATAATAGCAAGACTGTTCAAACTTTGTGAAGAAAGTACTTCAGACATACTTGATAAGGCAAATGCAAATGGCTAACTTATCATGTATATAAACTTTAAAGTCTCTGATCTGGAATGAACTTGAGAAGCGGCAATCACACGTGAAACGAAATAATCCTTCATGTATAGCTTAACACATATTTCATTTACAATGTATTTACTTTTTTTACGGAGCTGATACAATATGCAGTCCTTTATTCAGCTTCTTAATTTCCCAATATAAACCCAATTGGCACACAATGTTGAATCAAAATTGAATTATCTTTAAGGTGGTGATTTATGGTAAATGTAAAAATCTGCATAAAACCATAAAAAAGGAAAGTATCTCCCTGAAAGTTAGCAGACTTCTTATATTTGTTGTTCTTTACAGTTTAGAATACAAAATAGACGTACATGCTGCTTAAAAAAGTGTTTTTATAAGGAGAGATCAAAGGGTAATTTTCTGCGAATAAATCTGAAAAAATAATATCGTTATTGAAAATTTACGTTGTGCTGAAAGTGCATTATTGCATAATGAAGAGCGTCCTAGCAATTATTTATTCCAACTCTTTCTCAAATTGTAATGTAGACCAGATGAAAACGGTAGCTTTTTCTCAAATGTTCAACATATACAAAGTAAATGTACACTGGATGCATTTATTAAATATAGGGTAGGCAAGCATACCTATGTTAACACCTACTATATAAATAATACATTACTGACATAATCGGTGGTGTGTAGATGAAATTGTTCAACCTTGTTAAAATAGTATCACCTGTCTCACCTGTGTGTTTTGACAAAAAAATTTGGACACAGACTGCATCTTTTTTCATCTGCTCAGCCTGATAATGTGTGAAAGAGTTTGAAAAAATAATTGCTAGGACGCTCTCCATTATGCAACAAGGTACTCTAAGCACTAACTATATTTTCAATAATGATATTATTTTTTCAGATTTATTCGCAGAAAATTTCCCTTTGATCTTCTCCTATAAAAACACTTTTTAGCTTTAACAAATGCTGCATTTTGGGATTCTAAATTATGAGAAACAACATAAAGAAGGCATCTGCTAAGTTTTGGAAAGATCAGTGTTATTTTGAGTATTTTATGCAGATTTTTGTCTTTGTCCCAAATCAGTGATTATCACCACCTTAATTCAACGCTGTGACATTCAATCAATGTTGATTCAACGTTGTGTGACTGCTGCGAACTGATGATTTTTCTAGATCTGCACAATTTGTTGAGGTTAATGTTTAAGCCCTACTGCCCTACTGTACACATGCCTGAGCGCTGCTGTGCCCTCCTGTTATAGAAATGCGTTTATAGTGCCCTTGAAATGCTTTTATAATAAGTCATCTTCCAAGCTATTCAACAGAGTATTACAGACGGTTTAATATTTGATAACGGTTTAAACTCCTACATATATAGTATTTTAGTATTTATATAGTATTGGTGGTCTTAGAAAAGCTACGGAATATTTTATTACTGTCTAACAGAAGTTTATACATGTACGTGATACAGGTATATAGAAGAGAGAGAAAAAGAGAGATAGAAAGAGAGAGAGAGAGAGGTTGTCAAAGCACCACAACGGACTTCTGTGAACCGATTCGGCTCCTAAATTAATAGTTTTATATTCATAATTTTGGGACATATAGGTCCGAACAAACAGTGCAGACCCAGATCAGACTGCTCCAAAGTCTGCTCAGGAGCTGCACTGTTTGCCGTTAAATCTGCATCGTTTTGACGCAGTACTGTTGTTATACTAAACTGTGACATGTTTTAGCCAATTAAGATAACTTTATTGGTGTCCCAATTAGAATTTATATAGTATTGGTGGTCTTAGAAAAGCTACGGAATATTTTATTACTGTCTAACAGAAGTTTATACATGTACGTGATACATGTATATAGAAGAGAGAGAGAGATTGAAAGAGAGAGAGAGAGAGAGAGAGGTTGTCAAAGCACCAAAACGGACTTCTGTGAACCTATTCGGCTCCTAAATTAATAGTTTTATTTTAACAGACGATAAACGACGGTCATCCGCTGAAAATGGGCATATCGTTTATATTCATAATTTTGGGACATATAGGTCCGAACAAACAGTGCAGACCCAGATCCATCGTTTTGACGCAGTACTGTTGTAATACTAAACTGTGCCATGTTTTAGCCAATTAAGATAACTTTTTTGGTGTCCCAATTAGAATTTTACGGTATATTCTTTAGTGTTCATATGTACCTTTCAGTAATTCATTGTATGAGACGGTGGCAAAATAAAAATCTAGATACCATACGATCCACTGTTATTTTAAATCATTTTCTTTCTTCAATACCTTCTGTTAAAAATATGCAAGAATGAATGACACTAATTACCTTTTTACTTTGTATGTTATAATAAAAAGTAGACCAACTATCCTCTTTAGAGTATGAGCATTTTCTTCGGTACATGTTGGCTTCTGAGGTAAGTGGGTGCATATCCATGTTTATTCTGTCATTTTTACAAAGGAAAACAATATTTGCGACTTCCTGTTTGCTTCCCTCGATGAAGTAGCCAATCATAAAATGGAGCAAATGCTATCCTTTAGTTTACCCCACTGAGAAGGAAGACAAGCACAAAATTGACAGAGTTGCTCGCCTAAAAAACATCCATTGCGTTACTTACAGTAGTGATATCATATACGGGTAGAGCTACAAAAATATTCAGATACCTCAACCATTTCTGTAATCGCTTATATGAGCCGCGACACGAGACAAGAGGGCCAAGTGGCCCTGAATCGCTCACCTGAGCAAAAAGGTTAAAGGTCAAACTAGGGTCATCATTTGAACAAACCTGATAGTTTGCAACAATTTCCAAATGGTTCTGAAGAAGAAGATTTTTGAATATTTTTTTTATGTATTGCTATGGTTCAAACCCAGGACCCCCTGGGGTGGGGCCATTTTGGACCCTGAGGCCATCATTTGAATAATCTTGGTAAAGGACCACTAGGCAATGCTACATACTAAATTTCAAGCATCGGAGCCAAGTGGTTCTGAAGAAGAAGAATTTTTAATATTTTTCTATGTATTTCTATGGTTCAAACCCAGGATTGATTGATTGATTTCTTGCTTAACGTCCACGGTAAACAGCTACGGTCATGTCGGGACGGTCAGTTAACCTAACCACACTATTCCTGGCCAGGCTTAGACCTCATAAGGGGTTAACCAGTACTAAGTGCACATACTTTCGCCAGTAACTTACAACTGCCCTTCTTGAATCAGCGGAAGGAGAAACGAAAGTATGTGGTCAGATCGGGTTTCGAACCCAGGACCTCTGACTTATGAGTCAGGTGCCCTACCGATTGCGCTACGCGGCCCGGTCAAGGACCCCCTGGTGCGGGGCCATTTTTGATCCTGGCATCATCATTTGAATAAGCGGGGTAAAGGACAACTAGGCAATGCATCATACCAAATTTCAAGCATCTGCTCTAAGGGGCTCAGGAGAAGAAGATTTTTAAGTATATTTTAATTTCGAACCCAAGACTCCCTGCCCCAGGGCCAGTTTGGATCCCAGGGCAACCATTTATATATTCTTTGTAGGAATCCACCAGGCAATGCATCATACCAAATTTCAAGCATCTGAGCCAAGTGGTTCTGATGAAGAAGATTTTTGAATATTTTTCTAAATATTTCTATGGTTCAAACTCAGGACTCCCCGCTGCGGGGTTGTTTTGGACTCTGGGGCCACCATTTGAACATACTTGATAAAGGACTACTAGGCAATGCTACATATTAAATTTCAAGCATCTGAGCCAAGTGCTTCTGAAGAAGAAGATCTTTTAATATTTTTCTATGTATTTCTATGGTTCAAACCCAGGACCCCCTGGAGCGGGGCCATTTTAGACCCTGGGATCATCATTTGGACAAACTTGGTAAAAGACCACCAGGCAATGCTACATACCAAATTTCAAGCATCTATGCCAAGAGGTTCTGAGGAAGAAGATTTTTTAATATTTTTCTATGTATTTCTATGGTTCAAACCTAGGACTCCCTGCCGCCGGGCCATTTTGGACCCTGGGACCACCAGTTGAACAAACTTGGTAAAGGACTATTAGGCAATGCTACAAATTAAATTTCAAGCCTCTGAGCCATGCGGTTCTGAAGAAGAAGATTTTTGAATATTTTTCTATGTATTTCTATGGTTCAAACCCAGGACCCCCTGGTGCAGGGCCATTTTGGACCCTGGGACCACCATTTGAACAAACTTGGTAAAGGATCAGTAGGCTATGCTACATACCAAATTTCAAGCATCTGAGCCATGCAGTTCTGAAGAAGAAGATTTTTGAATACTTTTCTATGTATTTCTATGGTTCAAACCCAGGACCCCCTGGTGCGGGGCCATTTTGGACCTTGGAACAACCATTTGAACAAACTTGGTAAAGGATCAGTAGGCTATGCTACATACCAAATTTCAAGGATCTGAGCCATGCAGTTCTGAAGAAGAAGATTTTTGAATACTTTTCTATGTATTTCTATGGTTCAAACCTGGGACTCCCTGCCCCGGGTCATTTTGAACCCTGAGGCCATCATTTGAACAAACTTGGTAGAGGACCACTAGGCAATGCTACATACCAAATTTCAAGCATCTGAGCCAAGCAGTTCTGAAGAAGAAGATTTTTGAATACTTTTCTATGTATTTCTATGGTTCAAACCTGGGACTCCCTGCCCCGAGTCATTTTGGACCCTGGGGCCACCATTTGAACAAACTTGGTAGAGGACCACTAGGCAATGCTACATACCAAATTTCAAGCATCTGAGCCAAGCAGTTCTGGAGAAGAAGATTTTTAAGTATTTTTTAGTTTCGAACCCAAGACCCCCTGCCCCAGGGCCATTTTGGACCCTGGGGCCACCATTTGAACAAACTTGGTAGAGGACCACTAGGCAATGCTACATACCAAATTTCAAGCATCTGAGCCAAGCAGTTCTGGAGAAGAAGATTTTTAAGTATATTTTAGTTTCGAACCCAAGACCCCCTGCCCCAGGGCCATTTTGGACCCTGGGGCCACCATTTGAACAAACTTGGTAGAGGTCCACTAGACAATGCTTCATACCAAATATCAAAGCCCTAGGCCTTGTGGTTTCAGAGAATATGTCATTTAAAGCAAATTGTTGACGCCGCACGACGCACGACGCACGACGCACAACGCACGACGGACGACGGACACTGGGTGATCACAATAGCTCACCCTGAGCCTATGGCTCAGGTGAGCTAAAAACCAACAATGTGGTTGTGCGGCCAGCGCAGACTCAGATCAGCCTGGACATCCACCCAGTCTGATCAGAGTCTTCGCTGTCCGCATGAAGGTAACTTAGACCTTTAGCTACCCTTTGAGCACTTAACGAAGGGTCTGATTAAACTTGGCGGAAACCTAGATTGTTCTGAGTCAGCGCAGTGCGCATTACCACATTGTTGGTTTTGTCGTGTCGCGGCTCATATCAAGAAAAAGTCGCATCCTCTGCATCTGATTTTAAAATTATATGATTAACACCAGTCACAACACGTTACATGTACATGCCGGCTAGTTTAAGAGCCAGTTTATATGACCCATGCGAATGACATAGGTCGCGAAAACGTCTATTTACATAAATCTTACATGTACCAAGACTGTTCAGGATTGGATCTGTTTAGGGTGGTCCTTATGGTTAGACTTACATCTCGTACAGATGTACTATAAACGTTCTGGGTACTTATACTATGCAGTCATTCATTAGACCCAATAGATTTTCGTAAGTCTGCAGCGATCTCTTAAACTAGAATGCAGTAGAACTGAACCTGTATTAAATGAAACCTTGTCCTACGCCGGTACATGTATTCACTTTCTGTATTGTTCTGCGGTGGCCCATAAATACTGTACATTTGTCTATAAATTGGAAACCATTTTTGTGATGACATTATAATTTGTCAACATCATGACAACAGAAAATGTACGCTGCATTCTTGTTTTCTAGCATTCCATAAGCCATTGTATTTGAATCTTTGATGATATGATATAAATAGACGTTTAAGGCTTATCCCTGATAAAAAGCGGTTCAAGCTTATCAGTCTGCCAATGCGTTGGTATTTAGACACACTTTAAATCCAATAAACTTATCTTAAGTCCACTTTCTTGTCAGTGAAAGGCTTGCAGAGCAAATCAAATCACTTAAGCATAGGAGAGAAACTACATAATTGACAGCCGAAATACACAAGATCTTAAGATATTTTATGCCTGATTGTGGTAAACACTGTTCGCCTCTGTTACTGGCAATTTGTTACGGATTTGTTGCGCCAGAATGCTCGTCATCAGGGCGACCGGAGTTGATTTCGGAGTTTTGTACAGACATGTGGTCGGAAATTGTGTTAGTTTCAAATTTATTTGTAATGAGCATTGATGGAGATTCAGCGGAACGAATCTATGCCCGCACCACCTGGCGTCCGTGTGGCTGTTCGCCTTCAATCGTCCGTTAGGTTTCTCGTCCGTCAGTCCTGCTCTTTAAGGCTCTGTTGTCGGAAAATTGTTAACCCTTCCTTTTTATAAGGCACAAAAATATACAAGATACCGCCTTTTCCTTTCTTCATCCCCATCTTTACAGTGTGTACCTCTTGAAGGGACTTATAAAATAAAATGCAATAGTATGATATATGTCCAATGCGAAGAACGCCGAAAAACGCCCGAAAAAAATCAGTTCCTGTCAAAAGTTGTAAAACTTTAAATAAAATTCCCTATTTTCTCAAATTTCCAAAGAAAAATATTAAATCCAATACAGTCAAACCTGTCTTAAGGGGTCACCTAAGGGAAGCCACAAAATTGGCTGCTTAAGACAGGTGACCCCTTAATACAGGTTCATTTGCACTGTAGTTTGGTTTAAGGGACCAGAAAAAGGTGGCTGCTAAAGGCAGGTGACCCCTTAATAGAGGTGACCACATAAGCAGGTTTGACTGTATATGACTTGCGTTTGGTTAAACTGTAAGTTTCCCATAACCTTTTTCATATGATCAAAATTAACTGAAATCACCATTCATGGTCTCCTTTTAGGACATCCAGCACATGACATCGGAAATGAGATTAAAGGCCCCATAGCTCTATCAGCATGAAATATTTTATCGTGAGGTATCGCTGCAAACTTCTCACTACAAATTCGCCATTGATTATTATCGTGATTGGCCGGCTTTAAAAGATCAAAACTTCCTTGAGTTTACCATAAAATAGATTTGAAAAAATATATAGGTCATTTTAGTTGCCAACTAAAATGACGTACTTTCGATTTCAGAAACTTTATTTCATGGTAAAAACACAAGGTACAAGGGATAAAAATACAAGGTACACGCGTTTAACAGTTGATAATAATACAATGTACAAAAGCATTAAGCAAGGATCCCATTGATTGTGCCGCGGTTGCATTATTTGATTGCTTAACGGGGAACCAGAGACGAAAACCGTAATTTTATGGAGAGAATTATCATTTTTCCAAAATACCTTGTTCCGTCTTTTTTGTCAGTTATCTGATACTAAAAAGCACATCAACCAACCTATTTTCATTAATGCTGAAGGCTGTACAGGTTTCATAATGATTTGTATTTTGACGATTTTTACCACTGGTGGGACTATGGAGACTTTAATAACCTAGGATGAAATTCGAATTTCAAGAGACGACATTCAACCGTTTTTGCCAGGAGACAAAGTCTTACAACCTTAGCCTAACGGCACTTTAAACTGAGCTGTGGCACGTATTCATACGCGAACATCGAGGGCTCAAGACTATCTCTATGTACATGTATGCATATAATAATTCATTGATCGCCAAACTATTTATCATAATCTGGGCTAGACATTTTTGTTCTGATTACACTGCGCGGATGCTAACTGGAATTTGTCTGGGTCTTTGCTGTTTGCCTATATTTGCATATTGTCTTACGTTCATTTATGCTTAGATTTTGTAAGCACAGGCATTTGACAATCGCAGATAATCACTGTGTGTGTAATTTACGTTACTCACGTAAAATAAAGAATCCAGACTGAGTACTCAGCTGGAGTCGATTTTGGTAATTACTATTGAAGCACTTCTACAATAAACATAACGAAAATATTAACTTATTGACAATTACTGACAAAAACGTATACATGACAGTAATATGTCCAATTATACTTTTTAAAATCGCTAAATTAGGAAATAACTTAATTAGCGCTGCTACCTGTTTGAAATACTTCTGACTTATTTAGTTCCATTGTTTCACTGTTGTCTCATTCTGATACGCGCCTTGTCATGAGACTGACTGTCTTGTATCGAACAACACAAGCCCTGACCGGACTGTGTCTGCTCTGGGAATGCACATCTCATTTCCAAACAACTTACGCATGGCTTATGCTCGTTGGTGTGTGTTCCCAGGAGGCATGGAACGTTGAAAGAACACTTAATCAACGCTGATTTAATGTCATGGCAAAGGATCAACGTTGATTCAATGTTGATTCAACCATTAATGCCCAGTGGGCTTAGGCTTAATATTCTAATACCCGGTATCACCATGTTGAAACTAAAGAATTTTATTTTTGATATAGAGAATAAATGAGTCTCAAATATTTAAATTGGTGATAATTACCAAAATATTAAACAAATGCAGTACATGACACCTGAATGATCGCTTCCTGCTGTACGGAATAGCACAATAATATTTGCCACTAGAAATCGTAAGAGTGAATGTGACGTGGAATTTCGAAACATGCAGGTGCAAAGTCAGCGATGCTGGGAGGCTGTTTTAATCAAAGTTTTAAAACATACACACAATTTCTCTCAAATATTTTATTGTTTTACTCTTATTTCACATATATTTCTGCTCCCTTTCCATCTTTCATATTGACTGAAGAAATGATTGAAGCACGCTTGGTAAACGCGGGATTCTTTTGCTGTTTGGAATTAATAATTCAAGTTTCTGCCGTTGCCAACATATAACAATGCTATTCAATGCTATTCGACTTATAGGAATGTTAAAATTTAAACTGCAGAACTTTCAGGTTTATAAAAGATAAACTGGTAGAATTCTCTCAAAACTCTTGAAAGCGGCTAACTCCAAATTTCAGTTTGGCCACTTTCAGGAGTTTTCTGATAATTTCACTTTATCATGCTTTTCCTTGATAACACAAAAATGTTTTATCATGCACCTGCTGCAAAATTTCAGTGATAACAGGGGTATGATAACACAATGTGATATCATGTCACTGTAGAACTGCGCTTGCGCGAATGTTATCAGGTCATGTCTTTAGAAGCGATCTCTGAAGACGATTGGTTGTATACTGACGTTGGCCGTGATATCAACGTTCGATTGGTTAACTGACGTCACCGACTTACGTCATAACGCATTCGCGACGTCTGCAAGTTCGAACAAAACTGCGTTTGCTTATCATTTGTTTGCCGCTCTTGACGTCGTGATGCATGATAAATTGAAAACCATGTAAGTGTCTTTTGATATCAAGTTTATCAGGCTCGACCAGAAACACACCGGACTGGCTCGGCAAGCCTCGCCATTCCTACGCTGTTTCTAGTCTCGCCTGATGAACTTGATATCAAAAGACACTATCATGGTATTCTCTATGTATACATAATATGAAATAGGTGTTACCTAAATGCGTGCAAAAGCAGATTTTTTTCTTTTACAAAGCTGAGGTTTTAGGGATTTCCATTATGACGTAAATCTGGCGCATGCGCACAGAGCTGGCCGTCAATTCATCGGCCAGTACTATGTTTCACAGTGTAAAAAGGCAGATTTTTATTATGCAAAACTCAGTTTTTCAGTGTTAGTAAATCGTAGTTTTCGAAAAAATAATGTGTGTCCGATCTGTAGGCTCCCAGAATGGAGTTTCATGCATACACAGAGGTACATTCCATGTCTGCACACAACTTTTATTCAACGTTTTGTGTCCGATGTGTAGGCCCCCAGAATGGGGGTGTCATCTTACAAAGAGTACATATCCTGCAGGAACACAACGGTATTTCAACGTTGTGTACCCGATGTGTAGGCTCCTAGAATGGAAGTGTCATGCATGCAAAGAGATAATTATCCTGTAGGCACATAACGTTGATTCAACGTTGAGTGTCCGATGCATGGGATGTCACCTTTCAAAGGGTACATATCCAGCAGACACATAACGCTGATTCAATGTTGTAGGTCCGATTTGCAGGCTCCCAGAATCGGGACGTCATGCATACAAAGGGGTACCCTGCAGGCACACAAACGTTGAATCAGTGTTTAATCAACGTCGTTCAACGTCGATAGCCCGATGTGTAGGCTTCTGGAAATCCAAGAATGTTTCGTCCAACAGATTGTCAAATCGGGCCACAAGTTTTATGAAAAGTCCTTAGATGATGGTGCGTTGCCCGCGTTCTCTTATGACGTCATCATGTCGTGACACACTTCAAAACAATGGTCATTGCTGTGTTTGTAAACATACTTTGACGATGCCAACGGGAAAGTGAAGCAAGTTTTTTTAAAGGAAAATGTAGATGTATGCACGATTTACCAGTTATCGGTGGTCTTACACCTCACCTGCAATCTAATTTTTGAATAATAACAAGATATGAAAATGAAAGCTTCACAGAAATTAGTTGGATGTTGTCTTTAATTTTATCAACTAAATTATAGCTGCCGATGTCTATTAATACATAAACAGAGAAGACATTATGCTCTGGGGTACAGCCGACTCCGGATGACTGATGTACCAGTTATCGGTGCAATAGTAAATACAGACTAATCATCCATGCTAAAACTGTATGGTAGCACCGTTTATTGCCATATTATGACGTAACATTCCCAATCGGAACACCGCTCGGCCAATTCCGTGAATCAACCTCGGATGTATGACGTGGGACTACTTACGTCACACGACTGTTGTTAGGAACAACGGTATAAACAAAGATGGCCGCACTGTCGCACCGAGTAAATAATAAAATGAGAAGAAGCAAATGTATTGCCTGTCTCGTCATTAATAATTGACTATTTTGTTTTAACAACAGCAAAGCATTAAATGAATGTCCGTGCAACAGCTGAAAAAGGTCGCAGGTCGAGAATTAATTCATTCGTAGACCTAGAGATCTATGGCTTCGGCGAAACTTTCGGCCGAACAACAAAATGTTGGATTTTGCTGCATATTGCTCCGCCTTACATACGCCCGAGGTCTGATTCATGGAATTGGCCGAGGAGTTCCGAATGGTAACATTCCCTCGAGGTTAGGGAAACTAGTTTGCAGCAGACGAATTTAAGCATCACAATGCTAATTTCATGTTTATTTGTAGATACATGAAATTTGTGTATGCTTGTAATGTTTTTAGAGTGGTAAATCTCCATCATTTGTTCTGAAACATCAATCACCATTACGGACCTTACTTTCAACAAGTTTTTAGTTTGAAACAGAGCAGGAGTTTCTTTTCCATGTATATATGTATTATAGCGGAAGAAAACCAAACTGCGCTCAAGAAATTTGGATTATTCCTAATTGCACCGATATCTGATAACCACCGATAACTGGGTGATTGACCATACCAAGCTTTAGATAATTTACAACTACTGGATGACATTTGAATGGCTAAAGGTTCTTGCTCTGCATGGAAGTCATTGCACATCGAGGTATTTGGTTCTATTCACGAATTTCCGTGTCCTTCGTATTCTACATCGACCATGTTGTCTTTAAAATAGTCGCTTTTCGAAATATCGAGGTCAATTCTAATAGATGGCGGCCATCATATCCAATCGAATCGACGCACGAGGTTAATGGCATGTGATTTATGACGTAGTGTCCCCTATTGTTTGTTTATTTATCCTTTTGCTGATACACAGCTTAATCAGTTACCGTTTACTTATTTGGACTTGTAAGTTGGATTGACCGCCTTTAAAAATAAAACAAAATGAAATAGATGTTGAAGAAAACTTTTTTTGGTCACTCTCTCAGAAGCGGGACTTTGTCAAGGAAGGGCATGTGATCGAGGATGGCTCTCGGCTCAGTGTTACTTTGCATTACAGAAACGGGGCAAACCCAATGTAAACAGCCTAAGAGCGCAGCCATATTTGCCCAAAAGTTTTAAGCTGGAAGGTGTTGGATTTGCTCTTTGTGGAAGTAGCTTTTGAAGCGCGTCCGCGCGCGTGAGCTTCGCTCACGCGCGTTCCTTTTGCACGTATAGCAATGTTATGTTTTTGCTAACTGCTTGCAGAAGCTTGAATTTTGGATTTCCAGATGGGAATGGAACTTTAAAAAGCGTGTAAGGGCCTTCAAATGGAAATCAAGCAACCATGCAAATGTTCGAACTATTGCTTATGGGCTCATCACTAATACTGTTTCTTCTGAAAACGCATTTTTTAAATTTTACATGTAATGAGATAGATAACCAGAAAGATAACCAGTCATAAATGACTAAGATAACCCAAAGAGACAGTAAAGATTCAGCGCCACATATACGGCGACTTATCTGATGACAATTCTGAGGAGATTTCTGTTAATTTTCCAGAAATAGCATTTATTTTTTTTTCCTTCAAATCGTATCAATAACGAAACAAAGGTATTATAGCTGACTCGTAAATTAGCCACTTATCTGGGGTATGCTCCGTCATTCAATCATTCATAAATCAGATCATACTCAGGATTTATCACTGCATACAGTAAATGTTAAAAAATGAGACACTTTTCAAATTACCGTACTTATACTTAAATTAGAAGAATATTTATATGTTATCATGTGGTGAAGTGTCAAACAATGTTGGCGGGATGACAAGCAGTCCAGTTAAAGATCAGACTGCTTTTAGGGTGGGTGGGTACAATTCCATGTTTATTTCCCGGTATTTTACGAAAGGGAACGCCTTTTGTTTGCTTCCTTCCCTGCTTTCCTTCGCCTTTTGTGTTTGTTTGCACGACAGAGCCTTTGCCAAACGGGTAAACTCTTAGAAGAGCAAATGAGCCGCGACACGAGAAAACCAACAATGTGGTTGTGCGCCCAGTGCAGACTCAGATCAACCTTGGCATCAACCAACTCCGACCAGACTCTTCGCCAAGCGCTCAAAGCAAACCTAAGAGTCTAAGCTACCTCCATGCGGACAGCGAAGACTCTGATCAGACTGGTCGGATGCCCAGGCTGATCTGAGTCTGCGCTGGGCGCACATCCACATTGTTGGTTTTCTCGTGTCGCGGCTCAAATGTTTCCTTTTAGAGTTAATTCCCATTGAGAAGGAGGGGTGTGGGGTGGCGGGGCGGGGCAGGAGGGGGACAAAATCGAAAATGGCGGAGTTGCTGCCCCTGATAGTGTAACCCATAATCTTTAAAAGAGCAGTCTGAAATAGGCAAACACTGTTCCCACAGGCATTCTTGTCCCAAAATGTAGAGTTCTTCAGGTATATGTTTAATATCATAAATTCTTACATACTATATCGTCAATAAACTATGTCAATGTCAGGGCATATAAATACTCTATAAATTACAGAAACAAAACAATGTAATTTTGAAACCTTGTTATATACTGGATATGATAGAAATACTTATTGGTGTGAGAACATGGGAGCTTCTTAATTGAAACAAAATAGAACAGGGACTCCTTATGCTGGCACATGCAAAGAGCAATTTGAATCTGGACGTCGATTAAAACAAAAATATAAATTTGTCGTTATTTTAGTATTTTTATCGTTTATCTGATCAAATCATCCTGATTGTGCTGTCATATAATTTCTGTTGAACACTAATGCTATGTAACTTCAGAGTTTCGTCACCAGAGCCGAAGAACCAAGTTAGCTCATACTATAGGCTAAAGTTCATCGTCCGGTGTCCAACGTCCACAGTCTACAATTTCAAACTTCTCCTCTGAAGCCGCTGGGCCGAACTTAACCAAATTTTATATGCGCCTCCAGGGATCGGATGAACGAAAATTCCACACAGTCATGGTCACATGATAAACATCGTCGCAATGCCAGTACATGTAAAAGGTTAAACATTAAAAAATTTCTCCAGCACAGGAAATGAAAATAAAAAAACGATGGCCTTGTAGCTTGGTATGTAGCACCGGGTATTCGAGTACAATAAAGGTTGTTCAAAGGACCTCTGACAGTTGTAATGTAAATTTGCCTATAAAAGTGATCAAAAATGAACTTTTGGTATACTTCAAAATTTCCACTGAAATGTTTTCCACTGAACTCCCTTTAATTTGCACAAAAACAATTTTTCGGTTATTAAACACATAGACTGAGATTTTTGGTGTAAAAAGCAAGTTTTTATAATTGAATGTATGGAAAATAGGAAAAGTTTTATGAAGATACTTCCCCCCCCCCCCCGTGCCTCAGCTAGCCACTTTGAATGTATGTGTGTACTGTCAATATACACATTATATGTGAGTGGCGAGCTGAGGCATAGGGGGGAATGATAGTCTACAGCTGAAAAACTGAAAAGTGGGTGGGGTAATTAGTCCCTCTACATCTTAGAATACGGCTAGCATACTGTCTATTTACATTATTATTGCATGTTATATGCAATTGTAGTGTTTACTTTATATCTAAGGATGTTTAACAAAATAAATTCAGTAAATAAGAAAAATCGAAAATTTGATGTATTTTGGATGACCGAAAATTCCACTTACCCCTCTTGAGAAAGTCAGTGAGAGTAAATATGCAGACGTCATATTTTTTCAAAATCAATATAAAACCTTCTTTATAATACATAAGTCTACATGTTAATGCTAAAATCATCAATTTTGGCTTCCCATGTAAGCTGCAGCAATGTGTTGAAAAATAGGCAAATTTGCATTGAAACTGTCAGAGGTCCTTACGACCTTGGGTTGACCTCGACTTTTCATTATGGCAAGGTCCGCTTTGTGTCCTGTGTTGTGTATGAGAAAAATCTTCAACATAAGATTACTTGCAAACTGTTGAAGATTTTGGAATAAAAGTTGTTATTTTCATTGAACTAAATGACGAAGATTTTTGAGCACCAGAGGTCAAGGTCATTCTTTGACCAGTTTAAAATAACTTCTCTTCCAAGGCCACTGTGCAGATTGGAATTTCATTTGGCGCCTCCGGCGGGTGGGTGGGTGTCGGGGGGGGGGAGGGGGGAGGGGGGGATGGGTAAAGGGAATAAAAGTTTGTTCGAACAGCTTTGGCCACTGTTCAACATGACCGCCACATCCATATATGGTATAAAATAAACCAAACTCCTGATTCTGAACCAAAGAATCCATGGTCTTGAAACTTGATAAATATTATTGGCTATTAAGGTACTATTAAATTTCTGTAAATGGTGACATTGAGTGTACCTTGGCTTTTTGCGGAATCGTCAAATAGCTTCATTGCGCTTTTTAAAGAGTAAATGCTATATAACTGAATTTGCTAAATACTGTCAGAATTCTTGATTGGGAAAGTGATGATAATCGTATGATATAATTTCTTTATCTCTCCTCAAAAGCATATATGTTGCAACCCTCAGCCGAACCGTTGGGATGAGGAGTTCAGTTTACCTTATATGCGGATCTGACAAACATATTCGTTATTATCATAAACAGTCTCTCTTAACTTGAGCTCTGTATGTTACCTAGTTAAAGAGTCCTTTGCTGTATCAGCATGATAAGTTTACACGTATCGTGAGGTATCGCTGCAAGCTTTTCATCATAGTTTCGTCATTGTAAGTGACCGTGATTAGCCAACATTTAACAAATAAAACATCATTGAGCATGTTGAGTTTCAGATAAAAAAAGTTTTGAAAATTAATGGATCATTTTAGTTGACAACTTAAATGACCTGCTTTTGATATCATAAAACAGGAACAATGGTAAAATACAATGTACAGACGTGAAGCCCCATTCAGCGTCCCATTTTTTGTTTTATTCCATCGCTCGACGGGGAACAAGAAAAGGAAAATTGCATTTTGTGGAGCGATTTATCGAAAGCACTTTTTACCAATTATAATAACTGAGCCGCGACACGAGCGAACCAGCAAAGTGGTTGTGCGCCCAGCGCAGACTCAGATCAGCCTAGGTATCCGCACAGTCTGCTCAGAGTCTTCGCTGTCCGCATGTAGGTAGCTTAGACCCTTAGCTACCCTTTAAGCGCTTAGGGAAGAGCCCGATCAGACTGGATGGATGCCCAGGCTAATCTGAGTCTGCGCTGGACGTACTACCACTTTGTTGTTTTTCTCTTGTCGCGGCTCACGATTTAATGATTTCTAGTTTATGCAC
Source organism: Ctena decussata (assembly GCA_963989385.1). Taxonomy (NCBI): domain Eukaryota; kingdom Metazoa; phylum Mollusca; class Bivalvia; order Lucinida; family Lucinidae; genus Ctena; species Ctena decussata. Next base: position 116,259,709 of record OZ022499.1, on the reverse strand, counting down.
ACCAACCCACATTTTATCACCAAACCTGAAAGTTGAAGCGTTTTTCCTAATAATTTATATGCAGACGACTTAAAGATCTTATGAAAAGCTCAAGATCTAATGAAAATCTTACATACCTTTTCAATAAAGTGTCCTTACAATATAAAAGATGTCCCGGTACGGTCCAATATTTAATTTCTGCTTAGTAAATGTACTTATGCACCCGTCTCGTTTGATACTTCAGCGATGATTTGATAATGTTTTGTGAAAACAACTTGACTCCACTACAAAATATCCGATATACCCGTGATAATTCCTGGTATTGGGATACCCGTAGGATTATACTACTATTTAGGTAATAAACGTTACTGTCTTTGAAACATGACAATATACAATTGTTCGATGAGGAGGTCAGATTAAGGTTTGCTGAATGACAAACAGTGCAAACCCTGATCAGACTGCTCTAAGAGCAGTCTGATCAGTGTCTACATTGTTTGCTTATTTGTCTGAATACATTGAGAATTTACGTTACCTGTACGATTCAATATTTACAGGCAATTGTCCCTTGTTGTTATAAAGATCTACAAAGTCCGCTTAAAATGTTAATAATGCTTTATTAAGACCGCTTACGGACAATGTCAATATAATTCTGACTGCCAATAGAAAACCTGCAAGCTGATATTCAAACAGTAGAGGCCCTGTACAGACTGCGCATACGCGTAAGATGCTCAGCAGCACAGGTCTTTTGCTGCTCGTTAGATCAAATTATCAGGTAGGCGGTCAGCGAATATTGTGATCCAACGAAACAGATACGCGGGTCTTGTCAGGGTATTTGCATTTCCTGTTTTTGCAAATATCTAAGTTTTCCACAGCGCAGTCTTAATTCTACAGGTAAGTGCTCTTACGTATCAATATGACATTTAAACCGACTCCCTAGAAAATGTCACTGATAACGTGCGAGCAGCGGGTTTAGATCGCCTGGTTTAGATCATACTGCACATTCTTACAGTCTGATAAGAGTCTTTGTTGTTGTTATACAAGTTCCACATGATCAGTAAATTACTTAATATGCTAAGTTTAACAGCAAAGTCGCTGATCAGACTGCGGATGCGCAGGTTGAATAGGAGATTCAGTGTTTTGCTATTAGGACTCTTTTTGCGTGTTTCAGCGCATTTCATCTGCGGTCGTTCTTTTCCGTCCGACTTGACTTCGACTGTATTCAGAGTGTTAATTAAAAGAAACATCCATTTTCAACGTAAATTTTAAAGCAAAGATATGTAAATAAACAAGATAACGCATAAACTATTTTTCGAACTTACCTTTGTGTAAGTTAAGGTGACATGATAAAATAACAGAATATTTAAAGAACCTTTATGCTTAGTTTAGGTTAAGCATATTTTATTTCGTAAACATGACAAAGTACAACATGTTGTCAATATAGGGATCAAACATGGTTTTTCATACATTAACGTTTGCAAGGGCCCCCGGGGAAAAAGGCCGAGGTTTTCAACATAGCAGCATTTCACAAGTCATAATCATTTTCATCAAAGTTTTCACTCAATGTCGTCTGCACTTTCATTTTTACAATATTCGAATTTGTGATACTCATGCCTTTAAGTCTTTAATGGATATCTTCAATTGCAGTCTTGCCGTCGTTTCTGTACTGACGGAATACATTGCCCTGCAACTTGCATACGAAAAGTCGCTCAGCAGGTCATTAATAGCGCGTGAAAATCGATGTTAATACATGGGTTTGCGTTCGTTAAAACATACTTATTGATAGCCTCTGGTACCGATATTTATGCAGTAATACAAGTTTAAGGATCAGAACGAATGCCCTAACAAAAATATTTTGTTAATTTATAGAAAGTAACAGAGAGAGAGAGAGAGAGAGAGAGAGAGAGAGAGAGAGAGAATATAAACTACATGAAAAAAAAGCAGAAGCTCTGTTAATGTATTAGTGGTGAGTATTCTGAATACGTGAAAGCTGTATAAGGATAAATGTGCATTTTGTTAACCAATTTAATTTGTGTCACCCTGAAAAGGTCATATAAACATTACTGAGCTTTAAATGTTTGATAATGAAAGTGTAACACAGATGAAAAGATCTTTAAACAAGAAAGAAAAAAGAAGAATATGAAACAGGTAAACATAAATAAAAAATACAATAACAGAGAGGGGGATGCAGCAGCAGACTGGCAAATTTCATTTGTCTTGTTAACTTATGATAACTAATCGCATGGCAAAATATATTATTGTTGTGTTAGAATGGTTTGGTGTCTCTTATATACTTTTGTACTCTTTCGAATATCATAACATTTGTGTTAAAAGATAAAGAAATGTATGGTAAAACAATACTGTTGCTAATATTATTTGGAATAATCGTCTTCTCCAGAAGGGCGTTTAAATGGCGATATATGGCCAATTCAGACCTCTCCTGATATTCATTCCCATGCAAGCACAACTGTTCTAGATGTATCTGTAGGAATAGCATCTAGCAATGTCATCGAGTTGTTCATCAGACGTTACAGATATATGTGTTCGCTAATCACCATTTCCTTAAACTTAAGCTTTGGTAGGTTTTTAAAATGGGTGTTGTCTTGTGTACTGAAGTGGTTAGATGTATGTGAAGATTATAGCACCAATTAAAGCAAATCGGTAAATTCCGGCATAACTCGTTCATCATCGACAAATATCGTATTCTGCCGATGCCAATTTCTGCCGTTGTCCTGGTGTGGCCTACCGTGGTTCAACTCGTAGTTTTCTTAGCCAGCTACGGATCCAGGGGATGGGCTTTGGGTATTAAGCCCCGCAACCTTGGGCTCTGTGTCCAATAAAATGCAGGACTGTAGGTTATAAGGAGCAGCTGGTGATAATTTAAGATGATAGTCCATAAGGTTAGATATGAATTATATCGAGGCGATTCCAGTGAGATGCCATTATATATATTTAAAGGCAAGCATGATATTATCTTGATTTTTCATCGATTTTTCATATTTTATGTGGAACCCTAATTATGGCCTCTTTCCTTGGGCCCTAAGCCCCACCAGTTGTCCAGAAGAAGTTGTGGTCTAGTTGTGGTCTAGATCCGGGCCTGTTATCTCTGGCTGTGTCTGCCTTGAACCTCCATATCTGTTATATAACGGTGGTTTAATTTGATTTACATGTTTCTCTGTAACACTGATTTGAGATAGCAAACCTCTATTTGATCCAAATTTTCTTTTGTTTTGTTAAATGTAATTTCAAAATTTCAGAACCTACGGTGTGTAAAAGCCATTTTAATGCCTCTGTAGTTGTTTTACTACTAACAGTTATAAGGCGATTGTTCATTTTTGTGGCCACGGCCTTCATTATTGACCTTTTTAATGTGTCTCGTCTGACTGGTTGGTTTTCTATAGTCTTTACAACTTCGTGGTTACTTCGCTGGGGAAGAGAGAGCTTGGTTAAACCTATTATGTACATAATACTCAAAAAACTGGTGCAGGCATCAGACATGTTAATTTACAATATGACTGGATATTAGAATAGTCATACGCCTTATATTAATCTTAATTTTCATAGTTTTCCCACATAGGCAATTATGACAAATAAAACAAACAGCGGTTTTCTGGATTATATTAAGTCTTATTTTGACTGTTTCAAATATATATAAATAACATGCAGATATGCATATGGGGGATTGACATAGTTTATTTCCGCTGTGTGTCTCATGTAAATGTATCTGAGTAGTCTTTCATCTTGTGCTGGTCGTCATGACGTTGAATCAACCTCGGTTCAATGTTGGTACAACGAGGTGAACCCAGTGGGCAATTATTCCAATATGATTTCAGGTAAATGGTCACCATCAATGTCGGGCTGCAAGGGTATACAGTTAGAGTTATGAGTGATGGCATGACATAAACCAACAGAACTAGGCGATCCAGACAAACACAAAAAGCCACTTAGCATATGCAAAGCATGAATGGTAGTACCATTTTACTATAACTAATTTCAGTGTTCCAGTCTGGGCTGTGTGCCCTTGCAAAATGGAATTTATATCAACACTGTGTGAGAATAGCTATGCCATACTTGCTGTTTCATAATATTCGATACCCCTTTTACAATGTAACGACATACATTGAAGCATATGATATATCATTTTGAAGCAGGTATATATAAGTTTTTGATGGTAGGTGTTCCTAGATGTATTTTCATTTCCTATTAATTTGCTAGGCGTCAAAAGACTTCTCACATTTTAAATGACGTCAACTTAAGTCAATTTTAGGTCCAAACTTTGTCTTAAATAAATGCTATTCAAACCAGGTTCGAATATGCAGAAACCATTCATTTATCTTCAGTTATATAATTTAGTTCAACTACATCCTGAGGTATTGGGGGAACGCCTGCTGCTGATCACTGGCGCCAAATAAAAGTAATTAATTTTGCATCAGTAGGGTTAAGGGCAGAAATTTAATGCCAATTTCTTAACCAAAAATGTCCATCAATTAACGTTTTTCCAAAAAATGCACAAAATGTTTGGATGTCTTGAAAAGTTAAATGAGATGAACATTATCTAGAAATACCTGCCAGCAAAAACTAACATATGCCTGCTTTTAAATGTTGCATTTGGTGGTTCTTTATTTTCCTTTAAAATCACCACAGTCTGAACGATTTTCTTGGTTGGAGGAAGAATTTTCTGCCTGTCTAATGCTGGACTTAATAAAGAAGACCTTTCTGAACCAGAGTCCTTACATTTGCCAATATCACAAGAGTTTTGTCACCCCTGGTTTGTAAGTCACCAGTTATACATTAAAAAATCTTCATCATGACCACTACGTCGATTGCCTTGAAAATCGGTATGTAGCATCTAGGACACTAGTCCCACAAAGATTAATATAAGTGATGAGCCTTGGGTGACCGTGACCTATTTTATAGCAAGGTCAAATTCTGTTCTTTAAATTTTCTTAAGCGGAACAATTGAAATAGTGCATTTTTATTGCCGCCATTGTACTTTGTGATATGGAAATGCAGTCGACTTCAACCCCTATGAATTTTAGAGGTAAAGATCATTCTGTGAAACGCTGACTTGGGTTGAATGTTTAAGGCTACATGTAGAGCGTCTAGTCATGTGAATGACTTCAGTGTCCATAATAAAATTTCAACTGCCTCACTTTTTCAACAGTGCTATCGGTATCATAAAGCATTTTTGTCGCACCTGCTTTAGCCAGGTGCGATATAGGAGTTCACTTTTCCGTCCGCCCGTCAGTCCGTCCGTTCGTCAGTCAGTCCGTCCGTCCACAAATACGTCGACCCTAATGTTCGTGTCCATTATTCTCAATCTATGATACCTACAATTATCAAACCTGGTATAGAATTACTTCTTAGAATGGTCTCGAGAAACCTTGCACTTATTTTGACCTCTGACTTATGTTTTATGCTCTAATGACTGTTACAGGTTGTATAATTAGTCTAAGACCTGCCCCCACCCCCACCTCTAACTCACCCCGGTAATGCAATACTGACCGTTCCAAGGCGTTACGTTGTGGTTCCTCCGTTTTATATGTTGTTATGTCCGCTTATCTATGGTCTTTAGCATTTGGTTGGTTGGTTGATTTGATTCTTAACGTCCACGGTAAACAACTAAGGTCATGTCGGGACGGTCAGTTAACCTAACCACACTATTCCTGGGCAGGCTTAGACCTCCTAAGCGGTTAACCAGTACTAAGTGCACATACTTTCGCCAGTAACTGACAACTGCCCTTCTTGAATCAGCGGAAGGAGAAACGAAAGTATGTGGCCAGACCGGGATTCGAACCCAGGACCTCTGACTTACGAGTCAGGTGCCCTACCGATTGCGCTATCCGGCCCGGCTGGTCTTTAGCAACCTGGTCACCTGAATAGCTGCTCATACTGCTTTCTGTTTTGTTTTTGCTTTCTGTTTTGTTTTGTTTTGTTATTTGAAATAGAAACTAGGTAATAATAGATGTTGCTACTGTTTTCAACTAGGCTAGCCAAATGACTACCTGTTTGGGAAAGAGCTCTTCATTCGGTTTACCGTGCGTGCCTTTCGTGAACCTTTGTCAATTGGTATGTGATTCTTTCCTTATGGTTTTGAGGGCGGGGTGTGGGATTTGAATGTATTAATTACTGATCATTGCCTATCGTTGTACTTTCCTAACTTACTTACTTGTTACTTGTTGTCAAGATCAATGACGAGGCGTTAGCCTCTGGGAACCGTTCTGGTGGGGTGTTCCAAATCTGTGGCTGGGTTGAATAACATTCTTTTCTATTTTCCCGATCCCTTGCTTCTCGTCTTTATTCTGTTCGGCCCACCCTTCCACAAGCCATCTCCTCTCCCTCTACCAACATCTACCTTAGGTCACACAATACAGTCAACTATCCAACTCAGTGAGACGGAGACTCCTGCACTTTCGAGATGAAAACCAGCTCTTCCTGTACTTTTAAATCTGTTTTGTAGAGTAAAGTCCAGTACGGGGACAATTCTGTCATTTGTCACATAGTCCTTTATTGTATCAGGGTGTTCTTCAAATTTCTGTTTTCCTTCTTCTCCTCAGACAGTCATTTGTATTCTCCTTCTATGCCGTTGTATTCAGCAGGGAGTCTTTGGTCGGCAGTCGAGTAGATTCCTACCAAGAAGCACCGGTTCAATTCTACACCATAGTTTCACCCTTCACCAGAGGATATCCTCCTTCAAATGCACGACCCCGATACGGTCTACGCTGGATTGAATGATTGATTGTTTTGGGTTTAAAGGCCCTTTGAGACAGTATTTCAGCCTATATCGGGCCGTCTCCCAGAGAGGGAGAAAGAGGAGAAATGATTGACGAGAGAAAAAATTGCCAAACAACTCCCACCCGCACCTACTGCAAGCACAGTAGGCCCTTGTCCAACAATGTTCCAAATCAGTAGGACGCCCCGGCACTGGAAGTTACACACAGCAACATCGCACCACCCGACCACTCCGGTCTACGCTGGAACCCTTTTCTCCTTCTTCCATGATGAGATCACTCTAAGTATGACTCTCTTCTAAGGAAGCGAGCTCTACAGATTGGCAATAAGCTAAAAGAGATTTCATACTGTGTTGACGGTCATTTCCTCACCAGAAGAAGGGAGTCTTCTTTTAACAGATGTCACCAACCTTTACACCATTACCGAAGCGCGCCCGATTCCAGTCTACAGTTGGCTTGACAGATGTCTTTTCCACTAATCACTACGAAGGTTTCAAGAAGAAGTTCCTGGGTGGAGACACCATCTAATACTACAGTTTTACTAGATCTTTACACTACTTTATATGAAGGCCTATATTTTTGTTCAACATAGTAGGATCTTATTGGTCATAATTGTAGTTAAGATATTGCAAATTTAGAGTAATTGTATTTTATAACTTTAAGCTACATGTAAGTTGTATTTTCCTTATCATTTATGACAGTTTATTACCTGTTTGAGTTCGTATTTTCTTCTAAGTCTATTACCACTATTTCTCTGAGCACTGCAGAATGTTGAATAAATTATGGGCGGCATTCAGTACAGATCCTGATTACTGCTCATTCCAGAGCATCCTGATCTGAGACTGTGTCGGCTATACTTACATTTCTTCACTATCTATCCCGCCTATCCTTTAGCCCTGTGACTTTATTGATGTTATCTTTCCTATTTTCGTTTTAATAAATCTCCCCCCCACTCCCCAACCCCACCACTTCTTTTTCCCACTCCTATCTTTCTACTTCTTTATCAGTTGTTTTGGCATTTTATAATGTTTTCAGCACTTCTTGGTATTTTTTTCCTCTCTCTGTAAGTTTATATTTCAATAAATATGATGAGGCTGGTTGAGATATAATTCTTCTCATGAGATTACCTGTTACTCTTTCTCTCCTTGTATGCTCATATTCATATTTTTTCTTTGCATATTCTTACGGGTGAAAAAAAGGTTTTATAGCTCTCTCCTGTTCATGACAGCCTATTATCTTAAGTCTGTTCCTTTACTTAAAATACTTAATGGTGGTGGTGGTGTGTAGTCTATTCCAAACTACTTAACTTGCATAAATTGTTTATAAAATAAAATATGACAAAGAAGCCTGACCTTCAATCGGAAATGTGCATTTCCTACCCAAATTGCTTTGACTTGAGATACAGAGCGTAGAGTGGCACGATATACTCATGACGACGAAGTGCCCAAATCACAGATCAAAGCCTACCAGTGGTACCACGAGAAAGGGCATAAAAAGTAAGACGTACACAATGATATGAGCCGCGACACGACAAAACCAACATTGTGGTTGTGCGCCCAGCGCAGACTCACATCAGCCTGAGCATCCGCCCTGTTTGACCAGACTCTACGTAAAGTGCTCAAAGGGTAGCTAAGAGTCTAAGCTACCTCCATGCGGACAGCGAAGACTCTGATCAGACTGGGCGGATGCCCAGGCTGATCTGAGTCTGCGCTGGACGCACAACCACATTGTTGGTTTTGTCGTGTCGCGGCTTATATAAGCAATGAAAAGAACCAGCCATCTGTTCCCAACGATATAATTACTAAACCGGTAGGATTTAACAAACATAACGAAAAATCAACTATGTAGCAAGATGCCACACATTAACCCATTTATGCATGGACACCTGTAAAATTTACATAGTGCAGACCGAGATCAGATGTCACAAATGTGGCGTCTGATCTCGGTCTGCACTGTTTGATTTTTTTCCAAAGATAAAATAGTAAAAAGTAAAGTAAAGCCCTTGAATTAGAAATGGGCCTGTCTAAAGATTCAATTGTCAAAAATGGGTTAAGAAGAATGACAGTTTTTCCCGACGAACCTTATTTCTGAAAATATACTTGTAATTTCAACCGCTTGCTGATTAGCATTTGAATAAACAGATCATAGAAATATTCAATTGGCAGAAATGATTAATTTTCACAGACACAATGCTTTAAATGATGTGACAGAGCGATTGTATCGACCGAAATATGATCGACAAATTGAACTTTATGATAAAATCTTTTCAAAACATAATCAGGAATATTGTATTCAGCCTATATATTAAAACAAAACTGAAAAAAATAATGTACACCCAGATCAGCCTGATTAGGGTTCTGCACTGTTTGTCCGTCCGCAAACAGCATTTCTAACTTCTACGGATACTAAAATACTTTGTTTACGCATCTAGACAATAATAGTAAATAATTAAGATATTTCATTGTTTACCGCAAATCCGGTAATTTTAGCATTTTAAAGAGTGATTTATTGAGTGAAATACAAAAACGAGTATTGAAATTCAATTATTGGACTGTAATGGGACAGAGTTTTTCTTACAAACACTTAAGTAAATCTTAAATACATAAATCACAATAAAAACACACCAGAAAGAATCCATTTTACCTCTTAGTTCTGCAATTTATTGTGCAGACCAGACAATGGTAGTGGTAGCGTGTTGGCACAAACATATCATACAATATTGTGTATATTTGATTGGTCCGTTGGTTGTCTTGGATTCAACGGCCCTTTGACACAGTATTTCAGTCCATATCGGGCCGCCTCCCAGAAAGGGGGTGGAAGTGGTCGGGAAATGGTGCTGGGTAACTTTCAGTGCCCGGCCGTCCTACTCATTTGGATAATAGTACCTGGCAAGGGCCTACTATGTTTGCAGATCGACTGATTTGGTTGGTTGGTTGTTTTTGGATGAACGTTTTCTTTGAGACAGAATTTCAGTCTATATCGAGCCGTTTCCCAGACGGAGGGAGAAAGAAAGGAGAAATGATAGATAAAAGAGAAAAAATAAACAATCCCCAGCCGCACCTACCGCAAGCACAGTAGGCCCTTTGCCCTACAATTATCCAAATTAGCAGGACGCCCTGGAAAGTTAACCAGCACCATCGCCCGACCGCAACCATCCCGGATATCGACTGAAATACTGTGTTAAAGACCCATTAAACCATATACAACCTACCAAGTCTTCCAGAGAGATAGGGAGAAAGAAAAGATACGATAAGCGAGAGACAAAATAGCCATACAACACTCACAGCACCTATTGCAAGAACGGTACGCAATTTTCCTATTGTTATCCAAATTGAGAAGCCGCCCCTATACTGGAAGCTACCCAGCACAAGCGCCCGACCCGACTACCCCCAAAACTCTGTATACAAATTATCATTAATACTTCAAACGATTTGCAGTACTAAAGCTTGCACCACATCATTTTGTAAATTATGGAAAAGAATTCCCAACACAGAACATACAAAAAATTTAACCTTTAAAGATTATAAGGCAGTATTGAAGAAACTAGGCGTTTATGCTGCAAGGTACTGAGGTTGCACCCGATAATCTAAACGTTATCATGCTTAAATTAGACAGTCAAGATGTTCTGTAAACCTTACCCAGCGGGCACATGACGTCAAAATAACGTCGCATTGACGTCGATGCGACGTCATTACGTGGTATCGACGTCATTTCAACGCCATGTGCCTGCTGGGTACGTCTTTCCTCTTCTTTCTTTACTTTAGATGTTTTTGCTTCTTCTGTCTAATGGTCTCTATTTATGCTGCGTCCTAACTTCTCAATTTATACCGGATTGTACATAATGTTTATATTTGTGCGTTTATTCATGTTTGTTTTCTTTCTATACTTTGTATGTTAATTGTGAGAAAACCTACTGGTGGCCTTCGAGCTGCTAGGAGTGAGGGAGTGAGTGAACTCGAGTTAACGTCCCACCAACAACTAGGTCATACGGAGACGGAACCTCGGTTTAAAGGCTCATCCGAAAGACCGGAGAAGCGAGGGATCGATCTTGCGATCCCTGGATGGGTAATCCGGCGCGTTATCCACTACACCACCGCCGCTCCTCAAGCTGTTAGGAATCCTCGTTAAAATATTAAATTAGATGAGTATAAGGCAGTGATGCAATCACATTCGTCAGTCCGAATAGCTAAGTGAACAAAGCGTATGACTTCAAAACGAGTCCCATTAGCGCAATATGAACCCTGTTGTTCTAACCGTAGGTGGTTGTCCATCCACAGCGTCTCTCCCATGATTTTCGTTCATGAGACCCGGCACTATCTTCCCTATCCAGTAGTCAAATGTACCAACCCTAAAAGGTATTTAAAACTAAGCGTCGGGCAGAGCAAATTGTCTCTTGAATGGATGGATGGATGACTTGCGATTTTACGTCCTTTTCAATAGTATTTCAGTCATATCAGGACGATGGTAAGGTGATAATGAAAGGCTGTGTGCAATGGAACCCCGTTAACGGTAGGAAAGATTCTCGCCACAAGCGGGGCTCGAGCCTGGGTCCGCTAGATCAGTAGGACGGCGCTAAACGCACTGAGATACCGGGGCTCTTTGTCTCTTGAAAATCACGTCACACTATCGAGCGGTGTACCCTGTATATTTTACTGCCTTCAATTTCATTACATTTGTTGTTTGACTTCGATCGCGACTGTCGACATTCATGTTAGATCTCGTGTGGAGCTCGAACAGCATCCTTCCAATCAGCAGATCATTATATCAACAGACGCATGTCAGACAAGAATGTGCCTGCATATAAGCAATAATGCAGGTGCATATCAATTGTTTTTCAGATTGACAAAAATTCAGTGCATATTTGCCGTTTACTGTTTGTAAAGAATTCCGCCTCCAGCCGGATTCGAACCCGAGACAGTTAAAGCAGCAGGCCAGCGCTTTACCCACTGAGCTTCGGGTCTCCTGTAGACAAAAAAGAACGTTTGGCATACATGTAGCAGGAACGTGAGAGGGGATCTCGAGAAATGTGCACACAACGTAATATAAAACTCAATTCACCTGAGCCACTGCAAATGCTGGTCAGAATCTATACTTCTCCTTCTCCCCTTACAAATTCAATAGAGGTACGGATTGTGATCGAACTGTACAGAGACGGAGACTGATCTTATTACATGGTACACACATATTCCAGTAGGAAGGAGCGGTGGAGTTTAATGGATAACGAACTGGACTACCAATCCAGGGGTCAGATGTTCTATCCCCCGCTTCTCCGGTCTTTCGGATGAGACTTTTAAACCGAGGTCCTGTTCCCGTATGACCTAGTTGCTAGTGGGACGTTAAAACCGAGTTCACTCACTCACTCACAGTAGGGGAAGGATAGGGAGATTTCATATTGTCATGTCTGTTAGCAGTTGTTATTCTAAAAACCTTTGATCATGCTAATACGGGTTCTATAGCACACAGCCTTTCATTATCACCCTACCATAGTCCTGATATGAATGAACTACCGTTAACAAGGAATTAAAATCGCATTTTATCCATCCATATGTCAGCATCCAAATTCAATAACAATCATGCTTCCTAAACACAGTTCTGATCAAAGAAACAGGTGTAAACAGCTGCACAAGGTAGGGTCAAGTCGGGTAAATTCGGACAGCTGGTAAATTCGGACACTGACATTGTTTCCTGTATGTGTCAGTTGTTTAGATTTAAAACAAAAATAACTGGGCAAACAGTGAAAATCCTGATGAGACGGCTCATTATGAGCCGTTTCATCTGGATTTTCACTTTTTGCAATGGTATGTCCGAATTTACCTGCTGTCCATATTTACCCGACTTGACCGACTATGAATTAAAATTTGACGAAGTAATTAGACGATGTACCAGTCTATAAACTGCGGGAATGTGCACTAGTCTTATCATATATGACCAACAAGATTTGGATGTTTTCCTTGCTAAATGGAAATCGGACATTCTAAAATACTTTCCTTCCAATGTTTGGGTATATGTCTTCCAATTTCATATTTTGGGTATATGTCTTCCAATTTCATCTTAAAGTTTTGGCAAAGGCTTAAGAATGTTGGTAGTGGTGGGTATATTGACTGTAAATCAACTTGGGATCCACATTGATGATATTTGCTTAATTTCTGATTTTTATCAAATGTGGATCCCTCCCATATAAGAGGAATCTTGATTACTTTCCTTCCATTTTCTTCTTAACTTTTTGGACCAAGGCTAAGAATGTTCAAATTGGAATCCACATTGATAATATTTGCTTCATTTCTGATTTTTATCAAATGTGGATTCCTCCCTTGTAAGGTGAGGTATCCACATGTGAATATTTGACTTTTTTTTTCGGGGTTTTCATTGCAAATGTGAATTCTTCAATCGTGATACGGTGAGGTATCCACATCTTATAATTTATAGAAATGTGGTCGCAGATGTGCGTCTATAAAAGGTTGATATGGCTTGGCCCAAAATTCTCAGTTTTGTGAAATGTGGATCCCTCTCCTATCAGGTTAGGTATCCACACTTCAATAAAAAGCCAATGTGGTCACTTTTTTCCATTCCACAACATTGATATGCCTTGGCCAAAAGATGTGGATTCCTTATCCACATTAAAAGTAAAACAATAATGAGCTTTGACTGAAAATGTGGAAACTAAGGTTGATGGAAGGGAAGTAATATAGAGTGAATCGAGCGCCCCCCCCCCCCCCCCCCCCCCCCACCCACCATTCCTTTTTTTTTTTTACTTTAGAGTTACTTTTTTTGGCTACTAAGTGGCAAAACGGTTGTAAATATTTGTTTATTATAGTAAAATTGACCTCGATTTTGATAGGCTCAGGACTGTTATTGTTAACGCATACATTTGGATAGATGCGGTCTTTTTCGTTCACAAAAATGAAGCCGAGATATCCCAAAATGATAAAGCGTGGGAAAACAATATGCAAATGACGTGGACTGGTTTCTAAAGGACAATTACACACGAGCGTGCGTTATGTCAAAATGGCGACATTAGTATGCTCTAAAACTGTCGCTTCGAAAACAAACAGTTTTACCTGAAATATGGTGAAAATAGTAGAAGGCATCCACACCATCTAAAGAGGATGATACTACATGCATGTGAAAGAAGTCTAGCAATGCTTAAATTGATGAGTATTAAGCACATTTGTGTCAAGTTTACAGAGGGTAGACGGAAGGAAATTGGAACAAAATGGCGGAAAACTATGGAAAACACTGCTTGACCTATCGTATTTGGAGGGCCATTACAGGTAATTGTTACTTTATATCACTATTTTATAACACTTGGATTATATAATAGTATCTGTTGTACATAGAAATGAGCATCATTTGTGGATTCCACGCCTTATAGGCCAGGTCTGTCACCTATTACTTTCACCTACCGAGGCACTGAAGTGCAGTTAGTCAAAGCACTCAATCAGACAATTTGAAAGCTGGGTCGCCACTTCATATAGTGTACCTATATATACGACTCACGCCTTATCAGTTACTAGCAGCTAGTAAAACCACAGCATGAAATAAACTTTTGAATTTTGATAAGTTCTGCTATCAGTCTTTAAGCTCTGAGGCAAGAGAATGAAGTAGCAACTCCAAAAGCTTCAGCATATAAGAAAAAAATCCACTTCCCCAATGTCAAAATTGTTCTGGCGCCTCTGTCGGAATGAATGAATTATTCATTTAAGATTCGAGCTAGCGGAGCGAGCGAGGAAAAAGCAATTTTTTAGGTCTAAAGTGAACAATATCCCGTTGTATATAGATCTATTAGCTTTTAAGGTGAAAACCCCTTGGAGGGCCTCAGCACTGACCCTTGCAGAACCAAAAAAAAAATAGTTTTTGACTGACTAATAGTATAAGCTCTTAGCAAACTCTTTGGAACAATCATTTAGTTCTCTTCGAAAGCTGATTTTTTTTCAACAAAGACTGACGGAATTGAAGATCAGCTTTTGCGCTTTATGAAACAGAAACACTATGGCTCTTAATTCATGAAAAGAAACAAGGTTTTAATTGCTACCTTTACGAATTTTATTTTAGGAGAAATAAATATTTCTTTCATTGCTTTGCTCAGGAATATTACGCAGGTGAAATGACTCTGTGGAAATTCCCAGGTGCTGCAAATCTACTTTTGAAAAGTATACAAAAATGAAAACACACACACACCAGACCTGTGTTTCAATCACAATCCTGATTAGCGCTATGCTAAACTTCCATACTTCATGTGCAAACAGAGACTCAGATCTTCCTACACAACTGTTCTTTGTGTGTTCTTCTGTTTCAAAGAGCAAGATTTATAGATTTCTTCTTTAATATTTACTAACGTTTAAATGCTCAATGTGCCTTATGCGCGACTTATAATATAAAAAAGAAAAGATCAATATGAGTCCTCTTCGTTTTGTTCTCCTCTATCTCTGCATGCCTCTTCTCTCTCCCTTTTTACCTCCTCTTACCTGCCAAAATGAAAAGGATGTTATGCAATTACATTCATATAGCATTAATTTTTATCTTAAAAGCAATTTACTTTAACATTGAAATATATTATTGCAGGAGAAAAATGAGAAAATATGCACAGCTACACGACAAACCCAACAAAGCGGCGTGTGCGCCACGTGAAACATATCAGTCTCTGATCAGAGTCTTCCCTGCGCGCTTCAAGGTCCCTAAGGGTTAAAGCTACCTCCATGCCGACAGCGAGGCTCTGGTCAGACTCGGTGGATGCCCAGGCAAATCCGAGTCTTCGATGGGAGCATATGCCACTTTGTTGGTTTTGTCTTTTCGCGGCTCACTTAGTTTTGGGTATACACATTTCATGGTATCGTTGAATGCATCAACATCGCGGGATCCCTAAAGTCGCGGACATACTTGTTTACCCTTGTTGTTCTTTTTACTATTTTTTTTCTTTGCTCTACTTAAATCTCGATTTTCACAAAGAAAACTACTACCCTGTTTACCGCTACCTTAATGAAGAACACGTGCCGGAAGTCAGGAAAAAAAAGGCCAGGCAAAAAACTGATTGGTTTCATTGCACATTGAGGCTTAGTACTAATTATGCTGGATTTGATTGTTAGAAGCATAAAACAACACATCTGACTCCCAGACATTGACCCATTAATAGGGTTAAGTTAAGTTGTGACACGCCATTTAGATTAGCATTTTCACCTGACGATTTTCTAGGCAAAATATGTGATAAAAGTAAGATATTAGTAAATTTCTTACTATATGATCACACATTTTGCCTTGAAAATTAAATAAATGAAAATGATATGGCTTTCAATTTTCTAATGAAATTTCTTATTTCTCTTTCCAGTGTAATCCTCAGCTTTCTACTAGGAAGGTGAACAGAATGTACTCCCCTACTGCTATGACTAACACGTATGTAGAGGATCTTACACGAGTGGTCATTTCATATGAAATTTATGAAACGAGCCTTCGGCGAGTTTCATAAATTTCATATGAAATGACCAAGAGTGTAAGATTCTGTTTACCATATGACCCTTTAAAATGGATTTTAACGCCTTGAAACTGAATATTATTTCAATAAGAAAACGCATTGTTGACATGCTCATTGTCAATGACGTTATGTGCACGCCCCAAAGTGTTAGTACACGTGTGGTCATACGATTTTTATGGCATGACGTTATCCACTGAAGAACAGCGACGTCATATGATAAAAAGCTGTTAGAGTGGTAATATGCCCGTTTTGCGGGCGTCAAAACAGTTTGGAGTGCCAGAGAATACGCTTAGAGACTGGTTCATCCGGAAATTGTAACTATGGGGAGAGAATCTGTTTTTACAACTCTAGAAGGAAAATCCCCCCAAAAACGTGGTAGGTGGGTTTCTTAGGACGATGGCCAGAGTTGAGAGTTCAAAAGCCAAGAAGTTTAGAACAGATCAGGGTCAAAATGAAATCTGAAGTTGTTGTGCCAAGTTACTTTGATGAACTTAGACAATGATGAAGTATGGCTTGCCTGACAAACTACGAATGAATTTCAATGTAGACGAAAAAGGGATGTCACAAGATCACACCCCACCTCATGTTTACAACATCTCATCCCACCTTATGTTATTTCAATTACTTTTGTCCATCCTCCAGCTGTTACATGTAAGTCAGGAAGATCAAGAACCATAACCATAACGTACGGGAACGAAACGGGGAGTGAGCAGAATTTCCGGACCAGATAAATCTTAGCGAAATAACAGTGCCAATTACAACTCATAAACATATTAATGATGGAACGCATCGGGAAAATATTGAAGGGGATGGGTGAGAGTAACTCAAAATGCTGTTCCGAATCATTTTGCCATGCTGCAATTTTTTTTTATGGAAGAAAAGGGGCTAGAAGCCTTAAGCAGAAAGATCCAAGCAGCCTTAGTGGGTCCACGTTGGGAGAAAGCCCGCACATTCGCAGTCTGATAAGTGTTCCATATATGAGCCGCGACACGACAAAACCAACAATGTGGCTGTGCGCCCAGCGCAGACTCAGATCAGCCTGGGTATCTTCCTAGTTGATCAGACTCTTCGTTAAGAACTCAAAGGGTAGCTAAGGGTCTAAGCTACCTTCATGCGGACAGCAGACTCTGATCAGACTGGGCGGATGCCCAGGCTGATCTGAGTCTGCACTGGGCGCACAACCACATTGTTGGTATTGTCGTGTCGCGTCGCGGCTCATATATGGAACACTTATCAGACTGCGAATGTGCGGGCTTTCTCCCAACGTGGACCCAACGTTTATCTAATCACCTAGTAATTCCAAATGGACTCTTCTATCTGTATTTGTTGAATGTGTCCATTTGTCAATTAAGGGGTGTCTGTTTTATTTAATTTGTATATTTTTTATTTCATTTTATGGAGAAATATCCATTTGCCTTATACTAAAAGTGTAGACCCTGATCAGACGCCGCGTTTGGCGGCGTCTGATCTGGGTCTGCACTGTTTGTCTATGTGACATTTACGGACCGCTATGCATGAATGGGTCAATGAATCTTTGCTTATTTCTCTAAAGCACATATGTTGGGAGCCCTCGTTCGGCCGCGTTATGCAAAATACATCTTATGCAAAAAGTGTAGACCCTGATCAGACGCCGCGTTTGGTGGCGTCTGATCTGGGTCTGCACTGTTTGTCTGTGTGACATTTACGGACCGCTATGCATGAATGGGTTAATGAATTTTTGCCTATTTCTCTATAGCATATATGTTGGGAGCCCTCGTTCGGCCGCCTCAACGAGGCGGTTCTAATAAGGAACCACAATTTAAGTGTGTGTGTGTTTTTTTTTTTTTTTGGGGGGGGGGGGAGGGGGGAGGAGGCATGTACAAATTAATCATTATTTTAGGGAGACAAAAAGAGAACAGAATTACATCAAAAATCATGTCAGGGGCTTTGGAGAAAATAGTGGCATTCCTGATTAAGGTGTAAGGGTACACCACCTTTACACCTCAATGATTTTCCGCCATTTCACAACGGGACATACTTTTGCTTTCCTTTTAAAACGGAGTCTTCTATTTTAGAAAAGAATTTGCTGCATAAGGAGAAAATCATTGCCTTTCAAAGTTCACTCCGATTGGGAAGGACGCCAAAAAATAAAACATGGTGAGGATGTCTTATTTTGCCCACCTTCTTCAACACATTTCTCGAAAGGGTTATGTCTGATGCTTTGAAAAAAACAACATGATGTCAAAATAGCACATGTGCCAGAAATATTGCCAATCTGCGGTTCGCACTGACAGTGGAGCTCTTGTTGAGGAGCTAGAAGCCCCAGCGGAAAGTCTTGACAAAAGGTGCAAAAAGTATAAAATAAAGACAAGACTGGTGTTGAGAAGACCAAACTGATGACCAACAGCAGCAATGCCATCAACGGGTATATCAAGGTAAAATGACAAAAGTTGGGTAATGTAACAAGCTCCAATGGCTAGAACTGGAGGTTCTCTAAATGACTGCACAAGCCACAGCATCTCTTACAAAACAGAAAGCAATTTAGGGAGACAACAACGTATCTCTAGGATTAAAGAAGAAACTAAATTAAATGCGCTTCATAGCTATATCCATATTTCTGTACGTCTGTGAATCGTGGACCTTGACGGCAGAGTTAGAGAAAAACGCAGGCCTTTCAGGTGAGAAGCTACCGAATGTTACTGAACGTTTCGTATAAGGACAACGCCACTAAAAAGGATGTTCGCAGATATATCCAAGCAGCCATTGTGACGAACCCCTGACCATTGTCGGGAAACGGAAACTAAGATGATTTTTGACACATCTCAAGGGTCCCTGGCTAAGCAAAGCCGATTCTACCGTGGAAGAGGTAGCTAGATAATATTAGACAGTAGGCAGGGATGTACTTTGCCGACTGAAAACTGGACAAGGGGGAAAGGAATTGTTGCAGTCATCTCTGTCGCTCCAACGACCTTGCAAGGTAATGGTTGGCCGGTTGGTTGTTTTGGGTGCAATGGCCCTTTGAAACAGCACTTCAGTCGGGTCGTCTCCCAAAGAGAGGGAGAAAGGACTGAGAAATGATAAAATGAGAGAAAAAAATGTCCATACAACTCCATCCGCACCGACTGCAAGCACAGTAGGCTCTTGCCCTACTATTTTCCAAATCAGTAGGACGCCTCGGCACTGGAAGTTATACCCAGCACCATCGTGACCCCACCACCCTCTGCAGGGTTATGGGATAGAATAGATAGAATAGTACATAGAAGTAGACAATTATTTATTCTTAAAGTCTCCGTAGTCCTACCAGTGGTAATAGCGGCTAAACACAATTCATTATGAAAAGGTAGCCATCAGACGAGATGGCAAATCCCCCGATCAAAGGCCCCTTGTACCTTGTTAACAGAGTGCACTTCAAAACACATATAAGTAATATATTGTCAGTCTTTTATGCTTCGGATTGACATTATCTGTTTAACATATGCATGATTATCTGACACTCAGACCAAATCAGTATGCCAGACTGCTAAGAAGAGGTAAAATCTCAAATAGCCACCATGTAAACAATGCATAGTATAAAATGCACTCAACGTTTCAAAATGTGTTAATAACTTCCCAAGTATAAGCCATCAAAATATAAATTTTGAGCTCTCTAGTAAGTGAATTTGAACAAAAATATATAACCAATCTATGCTTTGCCGATGACATTGACGCTCTTGCTGAGAAAGAGCAGGAACTAGAAGCCCTAGTTAAAAGTCTCGACTAAATATGCACAAGGTAGAAGATGGGAATTAATGCTGCGAAGCCCAACCAGATGACAAATAGCGCCAACGACATCCACAGGGAGATCACGTTTAAGGACTGAAGTTAGGAATATTACAAGGTTCAAATACCGCCGAGCACTTGTCTCAGATGAGGACAAAACCAAAGGTTATCTCAAAAAATGCACAGGCCACTGCAGCTCTGACAAAGCTGACGCTAATATGGAGCGATAATAACATCTCTTGGATCAAGCCTGTGAGTCATGGACCTTGATAGCAGAATTAATGAAAAGAACGCAGCCCTTTGAGATGAAATGCTGCCGAAGGTTACTAAGCAACTCGTACAAGGACCACGCCACTAATGGAAAATATCGCATAGAAGGTCCAAGCAGCCATTGGAAATTATGACTTACACCTGACGTTTGTCAAGATACGGAAACTGACAAGAGATTGTTTGGCCATATCTCAAAGTCATCTGGCTTGGCAATGACAATTCTTCGGGACACACTGAAGAGAAAAAAGGAGAGATCGACAGAAAAAGTGGGAAGACAATCCTACGGGGTGAACAGACATGGACTCTGCCAGCACAACAAGGGCAGCTGAAGACAGAAGTAGGTGGAGAGATATGGTTTTAAAGTCTTTTCAGGTGCACATTGCAAAACGGCTATAGGATAGGCAAGACTTTGTCAGAATCGTAATTCCGTAAAAAGTCCAAAATTCCGTAAAAAGTCCAAATTGGGACACCTAGAACAATAATCGTATATGTCATAAAAGGACGAGGTTGGCTTTACAATGCAATAATGAGTCCAAAAGATATAAACGTAATGGCAAACAGTGCAAACCTTGATCAGACTGGAATTCCTACCGTATTCTATTGTTCGTACCAGTTTCCAGACAAGCTTTCAAGACCATGTCCGAGAGTTTTATATCCACATCACCGGTCAATCTTGTCACACGAACGGCAATTATATCAGCAATTAGCTCATCTGTGTTCACCGTCACTCTTGTTTCTTGACCTGGAGTTGTTATATTCTCATGATACTGAAAACAAACACTGAAATGGTATGGAGCTCCATCAACTGTGATTTCATGTACTAAAATGGTATGGAATTCCATAAACAGTAATTTCTTCATAATGATACAGGGCGCTGTAAGGTCGTGTGCATACACATTCATAGGGAGCAACTCTGCCACACATAGTTTTCCTCCCTTCCCCATGGGAGTCGACTCTTTAAATAAAGAATTTGCTGCTGCAGGAGCAAACTCTCTCACTTAAGCATAGATAACTTGTTGCAATAGTTTCCTCGTACAGAAGAGCAAACAGTGTATCACAAAAAGCTGTTCATCTTTGCAAAATCGTGGATAAAAGCATGGAGGTGATAGGTATTCACGCACAATAATTTTATATGGGATGCCTTGTTATTCTAGTCAGTGTTGGCCTTATTGTGTTTGATTTTGTATGATTACAAACGAAAGACGCCTTTTCTAAATTCATTAAACAACGCACCTAATTCCCACGTCCGTCCGCCTATCTTTTTGTGTACTGTACTTCTTAGGTTACAAAACGGCAGGTTTCCCCTACCAAACAATTCTTGAATCAAGACCCGTTTTATAAAAAGGATCTATATATTTTTTATTGTTTTTAGAAGGGCATACCCCTATCTCAAAACAGAATTTAATAAGACTGGTTTAGATATTTGGCGTCATTCTAGGGATTGGAAAACAGCGTTTTATAGGCGAATACATATGGTATGCTTGTTGTGACAGATATATATATATAAAGAGACCTTTTAACATTTCCCTAAAATTGTGTTCTCTTCAACATACAAGACAAACCATACTTGAAGAAATTCGGACCGTATGATTATGTTATATGAGAATATGATATTGGCTTTAAATCGCGTAATACAGTAGATACCTCTGTACGACATAGCAGTTGTACTTTAAAGCCTGAGATGTAGATGAGTTTCTTGACTGGCTCGAGCTAATTTGCTTTTGAAACACAAGCTATTTACAGGTATAATCGTGTTAAATATCTCAAAAAGATGTAGAATTTTGGGCCAGATGGAAGCTTGAATTTCAAAAAGAGAAGTCACATAATATTCTATTAGTTAATTACGGCAATTTATAATCTCAGACGACGTGCACGGTTAACAGGAAGCTCAAAACAACCGTCGCAAAAATCAGCTAACCGAGCTTAACAACAAGGGTCCGGTTGTTCAAAACTAACAACATTGTAAGTTAACATTTAGTTAAAATTTCAAATGCTATTATCTCAAATACCCAAACATTTTTTTTTGGAAAACGTAAGAAACTTTTCCTTCATATTTTCAAAAAAATATATCAGTGTATTTGGCTATAAAGTCATAAAACACTTAACGAGTTGACCTCTTAAAGAGCTTGTTAGACTAACGATGCTCTGGAAAACTGGGCCCAGAGGTCATGACGTTAACTTACCGTCAACTGACGTTAACTTACCGTCAACGAGTCTCCGTCAGTGGGTTTGCACCACAGCGTCGACTGCACAGATAATTTCAAGTCAACGTGGATGATTGATTGATTGATTTCTTGCTTAACGTCCACGGTAAACAGCTAAGGTCATGTCGGGACGGTCAGTTAACCTAACCACACTATTCCTGGGCAGGCTTAGACCTCCTAAGCGGTTAACCAGTACTAAGTGCACACACTTTCGCCAGTAACTGACAACTGCCCTTCTTGAATCAGCGGAAGGAGAAACGAAAGTATGTGGCCAGACCGGGTTTCGAAACCAGGACCTCTGACTTATGAGTCAGGTGCCCTACCGATTGCGCTACGCGGATGACGTAACCTTATTAAGGCAGGAAAATCATCTAAACGAGCATGGCGTAATATACCGCAGGCTATTCAAAAGATCGATTCTGGAACAACGTCATTGCCCTATTCTCTTTCTAAATGATGCAAATTAACTGCGTAATATTCAAATGTGCTAAGTTTCAAGTTTTTTTTCTAATCATGAAGTGAGAATGCGCTATCATGAGTGAAAAGATCATCAGCCAGCAATAAAAAGTTTTTAAATGAGCCGCGACACGACAAAACCAACTATGTGGTTGTGCGCCCAGCGCAGACTCAGATCAGCCTGGGCATCCGCCCAGTCTGATCAGAGTCTTCGCTGTCCGCATGGAGGTAGCTTAGACTCTAAGCTACCCTTTGAGCACTTAACGAAGAGTCTGATCAAACTCGGCGGATGCCCAGGCTGATCCGAGTCTGCGCAGGGCGCACAACCACAATGTTGGTTTTCTCGTGTCGCGGCTCAAATCCTCTCCATATGAAACAAAAGTAAAAAGTATGCAAAGACCAGGAACTGAAACAATCAAAATCAAAATCCAGCCCTCAAACCATAGTTGGAAACAACTAAGATTACAAGATTACAAATAATCAAGATACCGAGAACATATGGCCAACCGAGTGAGCAGCTTGTTCCCAAAAGGTGGCCACTCAGCAACCCAAACCGAACCAAAAATAATAAGAACATACATAAGGTAAAACATCACAGAAACTCTGACACCAAAAACAGGCAACAGAGAACCACAACAGAACTACCGCCTTGGAACGGTCAGTAATGAATTACTGGGGGGCTTAAATCGATTTTACAGGCCCAACCTCACCCTCAGTTTCTGAAGTGGTACAAAACATTTAGTTGGTTGTTCGGTTCGCATGATAACCCTCTAACTCGTCAATGAATCATCACGGTAAACACATAAATCAAATTTCAACACCATGAAGAAGCAAAGACGAGGACTCAACAGATACAACGGGCCGTCTGACAGGTGGAGATCCCTGTCCTGCCAAACAATCCCACTGGAAATCTGAAGCAAAAGAAGGTCACCAGTTGAGCCCCGGTGGACCAAGCAACAGACAAAAAGGCTCCGGTCCCAACCAACTAAAATATATAGCTTTCAGGAGAAATGTGCATGCAATTATTATACTACACATATGCGGACTTTCTTCCGACTAGGGTTCAAAGTTTGTTGAACCCGGCTCTTACCAGAATTTGATTTGTACCGTCGAGAACCATCACTTCATCAGAATCCTGAACCGTGAAGCTGATTTCGACAAGCTTCTTCGCTGAAAAGTTGATTGTCGCAGGATCAGACTGTACAACCACCATATGGTAAGGTTCAGGAATCTCACCGCTAGTTAATATTATTGTATCTCCGTACAGAACGTCATTGTTGAAAACGACAGTTTCAGTCGTCGTGAATTCACCTGGAACCTCGTGTTTGCCTCCTTCAGGTAACAGCACCTCTTCCTCGCATCCTAAATAATAGCTCAGATTAAGGTACGGTAGGTTTTTAATGAAGTTTTTCATATTTGTCAATAGCACATATTTGTGAGGCCTGATTAGAACTGCATTCACAAGGCGGTTCGCATAAGGGACCACAAAAATGGTGGAACAGGTACAAACTAACCATTATTATAACCATTAGAATAACAGAAAAAAGAGGTCAGAATAGCATCAAAACCATGTCAGAAGCATTAATAAAGGTTAGGATGCCTTATTTCGCCCAGCCTAATGTATAGTACTGGAAAAAACTGATGGAAAGGTAAGCACAGGTGGCAAAAATATTGCCAATCTGTGGTTCACCATGACACTGACGTTCTAGTTGAGGAAGTTCTGGAACTAGAAGTCCTAGATGAAAGTCTTGACAAAACCTGCAAAAGGTTTGAAATTAAGATAAGTGTTGAAAAGACCAAACGGATGACAAAAGGAGTAATGATATCCAGAGGGATATCAAGGTAAAATGAAAAAGGTGGGCACTGTTGGAGCAACTGTCTCAGATGATGGTTCAAAACTAGAGGTTCTCTCAGGGGTTGCACAAGCCACGGAATCCCTTACAAAGCTGAAGGCAATTTGAAGAAAACAATATGTCTCTTAGACCAAAGGTGAAACTTATGTGCTCCCTTGGCATATTCATATTTCTGTATGTCTGTGTATCGTGGAGCTTGACAAAAGAGTTAGAGAAATTACGCAGGTCTATGAAATTAGATGATACCTAAGGTTATTGAACAGTTCGTACAAGGATCACTTGACAAACAAGGCTGTTCGCAAAAAGTTCCAAGCTGGTATAGGAGAACATGACGCATCTCTGACCACGGTTAAGAAACGGAAAAGAAGGTAGTTTCGCCACATCTCAATGTCTTCTGGCTTAGCAAAACGATTCTATAGTTGAAGGAAAATGAACAAGAGGTAGAAAGAAGAAGAGCTAGGAAAAAATATATGCGCATTACATAACCTGGTTAGAAAATTGTCAATAATGCCTGTCTATGAATGTTTAGAATGGGACATACTTCCGTGTAAAACAAATTCCATGTAATGAAATATAACAAAAGGTTTATCAGAGAATGAAACTTTAGGCCCTTTAGGAATGCCCAAAATTTCAAACGATCTGCCCAATAACAAAATTACGAGAGCCATTTGTTTGCTAATATGAATTCGATGAAACATAAGCGATGCGTTTCTGAAAATTCAGCCTCCTAATATAAATGGTTCTGGAATTATCCTTCTCAGTTATAAGAAAATATCTTTTATCTACAAAGGTGAAAAACACTGTCAATAATCAACCGGGTACACCCTAACCATAATCAGAATAATTAACATTAAATATACTAATAGAAAAACAAAAATCAGCTCACTCTGTCAAACGGTTTAAAATGTTAAAAAAAAACGCCCTAAAAGACAAAGGGCCATGACTTCGTAAGAAATAAACAATTGAAAATCCAATATCAAATGCACAGTTTCAGATCATGATGAAACATTCTGCACAGTTTCAGGTAAATTCCATCAAGGATTTGGCTGGAGTTACGGTGACAAGGTCTTAGTCAGCATGGGCCATAACTCCATCAAAAATGGCCGAAACTAAAATAAAAAAAAATATGCACATCTTCATGTCATAAAAAGACAATCTGCAAAATTTTAAATCAATGCGATGAAAGATGTAGAAGTTACTGGACAAGATTTCGGACAGACGGAAGGACAGAAAGACGGACAAACACGGGCGACCAGTAATTTCTTTAGCCCATCATCGCTATCCACGGTGACAGACGGAAAGACGGTTAAACACGGGCGGACAAATTCGCTTCTTTGGCCGACCTTCGCTTATCCAAGGTGACAATATAACAAGACCGATTAACATATTTGGGATAATTTTGGTAGGAACACTCTTCGCCTTATAGCCGAAAAATTCCAACTCTACAGTCTTATACTAAGTTCGTGCAATCTGATCGGTCGTGAGCGAGCGGAAAACGGCTTTTATACATCGAAAAATCTCCTGAACCAGGATCTTGGAACTATTATTTTCTGTGTGGCGAATTCTAAGGTGAGCAAAATAACAAACAGTTTTCAGATATAGATGACCAAGTCTGATTTATATTTGTGGGTTTAACAGATGTGTAAACGCCGGCTAATCACTCACAAATTTAACATAATCCACCGCTTTATTTAGTCTCTAAGTGATTCGCCGGCGTTTACACATCAATAATTCCACAAAAAGAAAATTCACTTCTATAAAGAGTACGCTACTTACCAGCTATACAAGGAATACCCTCGTAGCCGTGCTCACAATTGCAATCATAACTGTTGATTCCGTCATTGCATGTCCCGTGCCCACAATCAACGTCAATACATTCATTGATATCTGCAACAGGTTAACCCTTACAGATTAAATCCCTTGCTATACCACGAAAAAAAAAATACTTTATTTCAAATGTAGATGACCGAATTTGATTTATAAGAAATAAAATTTATATTTGTGGTTTTATCGATGTGTAAACGCCGGCTAATCACTCATAATCCACAGCTTTATTTAGTCTAATAAGTGATTCGCCGGCGTTTACAACATCAACAATTCTACAAAAAAGAAAATTCACTTCTATAGAGAGTACGGTACTTACCAGCTACACAAGGAATACCCTCGTAGCCGTGCTCACAATTGCAATCATAACTGTTGATTCCGTCATTGCATGTCCCGTGCCCACAATCAACGTCAATACATTCATTGATATCTGCAACAGGTTACATGTAACTCTTATAGACTAAATCCCTTACTAAACTACGACAAAAAATATTTTTTTTTAGATATTTATTTGGCAGTCCTGAAAAAAAATCCAATTTGACTAACAGTCATTGCTTTGGGCGAAGAATTGCGGCAGAATATATTAAAACAAAATTAAACAAATCTTGGCCAACGAAATAATTTGACGTCTAAATAAAATCGAAATACGTAACAATCACGTGCACGAATGAAAAATATAATCACGTGCACGAATGTAAAAAATACATAACTGAAATCACTCAATATCGCTAACAGGTACATGTAGCATTAAAATACCGACCACTGCTGGGTAAGCCGATGATACATGTACAGTGTTTATACCATTAGGTCACTAGGTTATGTGTTTTGCTAGATTGGTCCATTCAAAGTTGTATCGGATATCCGCCATGATGCTTCATGGTTACTCTTCAATGACCTGATCGCTTGGTTATGTTTTAAAAATGTTTTTGTCGTAGAAAACATATTAATATCACGTAACATTTATAATAGACCCAAGTAATATTAAATCTACAAAATCTAAATATCAATTGGTTTGTTTTGCTTTCATTCATATGTTTTTTCGCGTGCTAACTTGGCTAAGGAATACTGATGAGTAAACAAACAGGCGTAATAATTTTTATCCTATGGAGAATAGTGACGTGTCATATTAGGCAGCCCATCTTCGAAGGGTATGACGTGCGCAAGGCTATGTAACATCCATTGATCGCAAAACCTAATATTGGCTTTCTTATTGGGTCACGATTTTGCACATTTGCATATTCCTTTCAAATCTACCTTTTATTTATAATGATCTTAAACCAAATCATTCTTATGAACTCCACCTAAGATAGAAATATAATATCTAATGAAATTTAGTGAAAATATTTTATTTGAAAATTGAAAAATTTCGAGGGATCATCTTTAAAGTGCAAGAAACGCAGACAAAAGATATATCTGCAAAATTTCAAAAATAGTTTAATTTTACCCATATTATACTGAGAATTCAAAAACTAGAGCGCAAATAGTGTAGATTCAGCTCATTATGAGCTGCCTCATCTGGATCTACGCTGATTGCAAATTCAACTACTTCAATTTCTAGTGCTTTCAGCGGTAAATCACTGTTTGAGCACTGTCAGGCTTGTACAAAGAGTGCTCCCCAATCCCTCTCAACAACCTACCCACCAGGGAACTAAGCTACTGACCATGCTACATGATCTGTTTCTACAAAACAAAATATCTCTTACCAAGGCTAGTAATAAGGGATTCATCTGATGATACCATTGGGATAATTCTTCTTATTTCTGTTAAAAAAAATAAAAATAAAAAAAATAAAAATGCTGTGAACCCTTTAGAACTGTCTCGCCCATGCTGCAGTTAATAAGTGTTTTACAGCACCTTTCTCCAAATCTTTAGTTTAAAATATTTTATTCCATATCAGTACAAACATACATGTATATATACAGCATGAAAACATTCAAAGGATCAGAACGGAAAGCTAAAGCTTATCGAGTTCTTATCCTTATCCCAAATATTTGGACGCCCAACTCAGTTATCATAGCCAAAATATTGATAAAATCTCACGGTAGGTGTGGGATAATTTTTCTTATTTATCATCTAAATCATATGTTGAGGCCCTCAAACAATTAGCATACATGCATATATGAGCCGCGACACGACAAAACCAACAATGTGGTTGTGCGCCCAGCGCAGACTCAGATCAGCCTGGGCATCCGCCCAATCTGATCAGAGTCTTCGCTGGCCGCATGGAGGTAGCTTAGACCCATAGCTACCCTTTAAGTGCTTAGCGAAGAGTCTTATCGGAATGGGCGGATGCCCAGGCTGATCTGAGTCTGCGATTGGCGCACAACCACATTGTTGGTTTTGTCGTGTCGCGGCTCATATATACAACAAACGGTCAACAGCATATGGAAGCACAAAAGGGATATAATAAAAGCCTTAAACTAGAAATTGCAGCTACATGTAGCATGCTTACTAAATACACCCCGCCTTTTACCTTTGTCTTAAAAAAGTACATGCTGTTTCCCCAAATACACCACATGCCTGCTTGGAAAACTCAAAAGGGCTAAACTCAGCACTATTTGTTTAGGATAAGCGATAACGAATTGTGTCCGATGCACATAAACACATAAAATAGAATACGCAGTAGAAGTCCGAATTGTAATATGGTAGAGTCAATTCAGGACATGGATGAAATATTTGAGGTGACTCACTGATACAGAAAAATTACACCTTCATCGTGAAAGCGTAAAAATTAAACTGCACCAAAATGCGGTCCTCGTTAACACAAGCAAAGGTTGATAATAAGGAGATAACTGTACAAAAAATAAATTGCCATTTGAGGAGCTGAGGAGGAAAATCGTCGGTTTTATGGTCGCAAATTTCGTTTCAGGGCGACGCACCGCAATTTCGTTTCACGGAGACGCGTAAGCGGAGCTGCAAAACGCAATATGCGACCATAAAACCGACGTTTACCTCCCCCAATGACAATTTTCAATACCAAGAGACATGAAAGTATCTTCAACTGCTTTAAAACAATGCAGCAGACTGCATTCCATATATCAAATTAACTAGAGGACCATTGGTCCTGTAGCTCGTCTAAGTCCATTCATTCCTAGCGCTCAAGGGTAAGTAACTCTACAGCGAACCGTTCAATAGGCCAAAATTCAAATCAATCCTAGATTTTATGCATATCCTAGTTATCAGCCGCGAAGTTTGAGCTCATGCCTGTCACCATTAAAACTTTTCGGGAAAAAAATTTGTTCTTCAAAAGCAAAAAGTTCCGAAATAAAAATTCCGAGGTGGCCTAATTCAAGGTCGTCCAAGATTTTATCCATATTCGGATTATCTACTCGTACAAGTTTCCTGAAGTTGCAGTTAAAACTAGAAATGTGTCCATAGGACACGGATGTCCCCGCCTAGTGCCCTAAGTAAGTTGGCGCCTTGTTAAAGGTACTGGCACTTGTACAATATGTGGGTTCACAGAGGCAGACTTCTGTGGTACATGTTTTATTGTTTTCCTTGGTCAGATGTATTACGCTTTTTGGATCAAGAGAAGTGTGTGTGAGAGGGGAGGTGGGGGGAGGGGGTTGTCATGACTGTGATATTCTGAATCTTATCACAGAAGTGGATGCCATGCAACTTTCCAAAAGAAATAGCCCGGAAACAAGTGAGTTTTCAAAACCTAACAAACGAAAACCATAATAGTATGAAATGAAGTCAAAAAAGGGCAATAACTCCAACAATAATTGACGGATTTCACCAAACATCGAGCTCGACCTGTATTTTATGATTATATACCTTTGTATAAAATATGAATTCAATACACCAAGATAATGAACGGAAACCAGTTTTTCAAACAAAATGAAGTCGAAAAAAGGCCATAACTCCCACAATAATCGACGGATTTTCCCAGCATCGAACTTGACCTGTATCAAATGATTATAAACCTGTGTATAAAATATGAATTCAATACACCAATGCTTTCAAAAGATACCGAACGGAAACCATTTTTTCATACAAAATGAAGTCGAAAAAGGGCCATAACTCCCACAATAATCGACGGATTTTGCCCAACATCAAACTTGACCTGTATTTTATAATTATATACCTGTGTATAAAATATGAATTCAATACACCAATGCTTTCAAAAGATACCGAACGGAAACCATTTTTTCATACAAAATGAAGTCGAAAAAGGGCCATAACTCCCACAAAAATTCGACGGATTTTACCCAACATCAAACTTGACCTGTATCTTATGATTATATAGCTGTGTATAAAATATAAAATTCAATACACCAATGTTTTCAAAAGATATTGAACGGAAACCATTTCGTACGGGACGTCCGTACATACGCTACGTACGTACCTACGGACGCTACGTACGTACGTACGGACAGCGGTGATACTATAAGCCCCCCTCCCCCCATTTTCAATGGCGGGGCATAAAAAGGCATGGCAACCAATCAAAATCAATTACAAAGATAAATACACTAGAAAATTGTGTCTGTAAGACACTAATGATGCCCCCGTGCAGCGCCTGTCACAGGACATGTGTACATCCCTAAAGCACCTTTCAAGCACAAATGCTATTTACAAAGAATCCACTGAAAACATTTCACAAACTTTATACCCTATAGTGCAAAATGCAGCCAACAATGACTAAGTTTAAAAGGCCATAATTCCTTCAGAATTATTTTTTACCTATCATTACCAACATGCACATCTTCACTGTGTCCACAACAAGTCTCAAATGTCTGAAAAACAGCCAATGAAAACTGGGGGAAGAGTTGATTACACAAAGTACTAAATTACCCTACAATGCAAACATATGCCTAAAATGACTAAGTTCAAAAGACTATAATTCTGTCAAAATCAATTCTAGCTCCAACAAAAACCCACATGCACATCTCCAATATGTCCATAACGTGTATGCAACGTTTGGAAAAGATCGATTGAAAACTGAGGGAGGAGTTGATTACACAAACTCCTCACCCTACAAATGTAAAAATTTGCCTTAAATGACTAAGTTCAAATGGCCGTAATTCTGTCAAAATCAATTCTAGTTCCAACAAAAATCCACATGCACATCTTCAATATGTCCACAACATGTATGCTAGGTTTCAAAAAGATCCATTGAAAACTGGGGGAGAAGTTGATTATACAAACTGCATGCCCAACAATGCAAAAATTTGCCTAAAATGACTAAGTTCAAAAGACCGTAATTCTGTCAAAATTAATTCTAGCTCCAACAAAAACCCACATGCACATTTTCAATATGTCCACAACATGTATGCAAGGTTTGAAAAAGATCCATTCAAAACTGTGGGAGGAGTTGATTACACAAACTCTATACCCTGCAATGCAAAAATTTGCCTAAAATGACTATGTTCAAAAGGCCGTAACTCTGTCAAAATTAATTCTAGCTCCAACAATAACCCACATGCATATCTCCAATATGTCCACAACATGTATGTGAAGTTTGAAAAAGATCCACTGAAAACTGTGGGAGGAGTTGATTACACAAACTCTATACCGTAAAGTGTGACGAACGGACGGACGGACAGACAGGAGCAAATCTTAATGCCCCCTGACTATCGTCACGGGGGCAAAAAAAGCGTTTGACATGCCTTTATCGTCCTATCGGGCGCACGGACGTTTGCGATCGCGATAACGCCGCCGCTATGCTCAGTCATTATTATGTAACAAAAATGCATTAAACACACCGCTACAGATCAAATTAAAAAGCGCATGGAACCAAAAGTTTTGCGAACGAGAATATATATTGTTGATAAGGATTGACCTGGCACTCATTTATTTCCGTCATTACACTCGGATGTTTTCGTTAGTTTTAGCGATGATTTACGGGAAAATACTGCTATTTGAATATTATACAGTCAACCATTTGTCGATACCGCCGTAGCGTAGTGGCGAAGGCTTCCGACGCCGGATACAGATATCGTACGATCGAGTCTTATAGCATTCGTTTTCAGTAATTCATTATTTTTTACTTTTGGTCTTTACTCTTAATTGCATCATTTTACTTAATAATTTGAAATGATTTTCTGTCGTATGGGTTTCCCCCATATGTTGTGTCCCGCTATCTCTTGATTCCTACATACACTGAAAATTGTCTTTTTGCTGACACCAGTTGCATTTATTGTCTGTTGGATATATGATCCGGCTCCAGGTGCTTGGTTTTCCTGAAAATGCTTTGATTTGGAAGCAGTGAGTATTTTGTCTTTGAATTTGAGATGTTTTTGGTCGACATTGCTGTAGGATTTACATGTACGTGTGATAGTAGATAGATACTGCATCTCGTTCGATAGATGAAGGGGGTTGTCGGGTCGGGCGATGGTGCTGGGTCACTTTCAGTGCCCGGCCGCCATATTAGTTTGGCAAAGGGCTACTGAGCTTGCAGTAGGTGCGGGTGAGTTTTTTTTTTACATATTATTCTCTCGCCTATCATCTCTTCTTTCTCCCTATCTTTCAAAGACGGTCCGATATAGAATAAGTATTGTCTCAAAGGGCCTTTAAAACTAAGACAACCAACCAACCAAATTAGTGGCTAAAACATTAAAATTTGGTGTCGAGCATTGCAAGATTACCCACTGCTTTTACGCAAAGAAAAAATACATAAAAGATATTGAAACGACGTTGTTGAGATTCGAACTCACAACTCTAAGATTGAAGAATCAATGCCCTAACCACTGTGCCACTTGTTACAGTGATATTTTTTCCTGTTTAACAGTAATGTACATACTGGCGCTGCTTTTACCCGTTCGTAATCGGACACCGTGAATTAATTTACGGAGGTGAACGGAATATTCATGAGTGCCAGGTCAATACTTACGAACAATAACAACAGGAAATTTAAGTCCGATCTCACAAGAATAATAATTTATTTACTTCCACCGGTTGCACAGATCTAGATGAAGAATTACAATATTACGACTTCTGTATCCCCTGATCAGTCGCAGTATTCCATTGCTCTGAGCTGGGTATACAATGTCTGCCAATGTCCGTTTGGTCGGATGTAAATAATGTATAGGTTAATACTTAACCGTCTTTGCATTGCCATAAGCCATGCGACCCTTTCTGGCATGACTTCCCAGGGTTGGTACACTAGAAAAGAAAGAAAACGGACACAAAACATAAAATTTAAATTCAGATGGCGGTGGAGCTAGCGTCATCATGATGTTTAATCATTGTTAAATAAGAGCCATCGTACGACAACATAGCTTGCCCGAAATGGTGCCTGCCAGTCGCACAGCCAAATTTCCAAGCCTGCTTGGAAAAAATTAAAAAAAAGAAACAAGGCAAAATCAAGCCCCTGTTATCTTACAAAAATGTCGTCGAAGTTGATTTCGATAACGACATATGAACTGCAAAGAATAAATCGATAAAGGTTGTCACCCTTCTTACAGTGAGCAAAGTTGGACATCCAGTTCACAAAGCTTTTTAAAATTTGTATTTGAACCATGTTTTTGCCTTGTCTCACAGATAAAAATCACAGTTAGAATTAACCTAGTGGTATGACCGGCGCCTGATAAAATACGTTGTAAAGCCGGGCCGCGTAGCGCAATCGGTAGGGCACCTGACTCATAAGTCAGAGGTCCTGGGCTCGAAACCCGGTCTGGCCACATACTTTCGTTTCTCCTTCCGCTGATTCAAGAAGGGCAGTTGTCAGTTACTGGCGGAAGTATGTGCACTTAGTACTGGTTAACCGCTTAGGAGGTCTAAGCCTGCCCATGAATAGTGTGGCTAGGTTAACTGACCGTCCCGACATGGCCATAGCTGTTTACCGTGGACGTTAAGCATCAAATCAATCAAAAAAACAATACGTTGTAATTCGATAAAGGAAAATGTCTTAGTTTGGTAGCCTTGTAAGGGTAAAATGTAGTGATTTTAAAATATAAACAGCATTTGTCCAAGCATGCTTCTACACACACACACGCATCGGGCGATCGTGCTGGGTAACTTTCAGTGCATTAGCGTCCTCCTGATTTGGATAATAGTAAGCTGGGCACGGCTGTGTTTGCAGAATGTGCGGGATTTGTGTGTGTGTGTGTGTGTGTGTGTGTGTGTGTGTGTGTTTACTCTCATCTATCCTCTTTGTTTTCATTCTTCCTCTTTTTGGGAGACGGCTCGGTATAGACTGAAATACTGTTCTGAAACAACCAATCAGCCAATTCATAGGTATACTAATGTATAAAGGGTTTCGCAGAATATCTTTTTTACAATGGTGATATGCGTACGGTTTTGATGCGCTTGAGTGAAGACGGATTTAGTTTTATTAGTATTACGTATATTATTCAAAGAATTCCTCAGATATTTTCAAGGGGTGGTTGGGCGGTGCTGGGTATAGCTTCCAGTGCCGGGGCGTCCAACTTATTACGATAAAAGTAGGGCAAGAGCCTTCTGTGCTTGCAGTAGGTGCGGGTGGGGGTTGTTTGGACATTTTTTCTCTCGTCTATCATTTCTCTCTTCTTCTCCCTGTCTTTGGGAGACGGCCCAATATAGACTGAAATACTGTCTGAAATGGCCGTTCAACCCCAAAACAACCAAGCAACCACAGATATACATGTATTTTCAAAGGGGCTCCACACACATAAGTTAAATGTAATGAAAGTCACCAAGGCAAATATTATTTTTCTTGATGAAAATAAGTAATTTGGTGTGATTCTGTCACCCTAGCCCTTAGTCTTAATTTTTGGTCTTCGTTTCCGGCAGTTGACAGCCGTGCGGTAACAGTACTAGTATACCGGTAAAATAATGCAACACAACAAAGAACGTCAGTTTACGTTGCCCCAAAACTGATGTTAAATTTCTAAATACGGGGAGTGTTTGAAAAGTAATGCAAATGGCCTCATAACTTTGTTTAGGAGCATGATAGGTACAAATGTTATGCATATGCTGAAAGCACTACATTTTGTGTTTCCAATTATACCAAACAAATACATTTTACCTTTTGACTTACAACGCATTTTATTAGGCTCCAGTTATAATACTGGGATAAATTCATATGTAAAATCTTTTCAAGGTTAGGCATTCAAGTCAAATACCGTTGTAAATGTAAAATTAATCTTTGTCAATGGGTTGTCTATCGTTGCCTATAATATCCATACAAAAGTTAGAAAGGTAGCAACTGTTATCGATTAATTCCTTGCAAAGCAATGCGAAGTTCTTATGACGTTTTTGAAATCGGCGTCAACATCATTTTTATCCCCCGACCGCAAGGTTCGGGGGATATAGCGATGAGCCTGGCGTCCGTCCGTAAACATTTTCTTGTCCGCTCTATATCTTGAATACCCTTTGGAATATTTTTTGATACTTCACAGATATGTAGAACAGGTCATGACGATGTGTGGCGTACAAGAATGGTAACTCTTGCTTTTGTACCTTTTTCACTTATTTCCCCTTGGTGAGTTTTTGGCTGATTCATGTCCGCTCTGTAACTTGAATACCCTTTGAAATATTTTCATGATACGTCACAGATATGTAGAACAGGTCATGACAATGTGTCGCGAACAAGAATGACAACTCTTGCTTTCTTACTTTTTGAGTTATTTCCCCTTGATGGTTTTAGGTGTGAATTTTTGGCAGATTCGTGTCCCATCTATAACTTGAAAACCTTTTAGAATATTTTCATGATACTTCACAGATATGTAGAACTGGCTATTACAATGTGTCTAGAACAAGAGTGACAACTCCTTGATGGTTTTAGGTGTGATTTTTTGGCAGAATCGTGTCCGCTCTATAACTTGAATACCTTCCAGAATATTTTCATGACAGTCCATGACAAAGTGTCGCGAACAAGAGTGACAACTCTTGCTTTCTTACTTTTTGAGTTATTTCCCCTTGATCATTTTAGGTGTGATTTCGTGTCCACTCTATAACTTGAATACCTTTTAGAATATTTTCATGATATTTCACACATATGTAGAACAGGTCATGACAATTTGTCGCGAACAAAAATGACAACTCTTGCTTTCATACGTTTAGAGTTATTTCCCCATAATCATTTTCGTGGTTTCGTGTCCGCTCTATAACTCGTATACCTTTTGAAATATTTTCATGATACTTTACAGATATGTAGAACAGGTCATGATGATGTCTCGCGAACAAGAATAACAACTCTTGCTTTCTTACTTTTTGAGTTATTTCCCAATGATGGTTTTAGGTATGATTTCGTGTCCGCTCTATAACTTGAATACCTTTTGAAATTTTTTCATGATACTTCACAAATATGTAGAACAGGTCATGAACTTCACAAATATGTAGAACTGGTCATGAAGATGTGTTGCGAACAAGAATGACAACTCTTGCTTTCTTACTTTTTAGTTATTTCCCTTTGATGATTTTAGGTGTCCGCTCCATAGCTTGAATACCTTTTGAAGTATTTTCATGAAACTTCACAGATATGAAGAACAGGTCATGACAATTTGTCTCATACATGAATGATAACTTTTGCATTCATACTTTGTGAGTTTTTTCCCTTCGGTATTTTGAGCTGCTGCTTGAGTCTCTGCTCCATATCTGTATAACCCTGGCCTGCTCCACAATTTTAATAACCTTATACCTTTTAGAATATTGATGAACATGCTGTGATCCTAACTCTCTCTCTCTGACCCCTCCACCCCCCCCCCCCCCCCCCCCCCCCCCCCTTCCCACCACCACCACACCAAAAAAAATTCTCCAGATTTGGATTCTTTGTCCAAATTCACTTACTAGAGAGCTCAAAATTAGGATTGTAGGGCTTGTAGTTTAGAAGTTATTCACACATTTTGATAGTTTAATGTATCATATGCTATATATTTATGTATATGGTGGCTGTTTGAGATATTACTTCTTTTTAGCAGTCAAACATACTATTTTGGTCTGAGTGTTAGAATATCATGCATCTGTTAAACAGATAATGTATATCAGGAGCATAAAAGAATGACAATATATTACTTATATGTGTTTTGAAGTGCACCCTTTTTACCAAGGCCCATGGGGGTCTTTGGTCGGGGGATTTGCCATCTCCTCTGATGGCTATTTTTAAAGACTGTAGAGGCTTCATTTTTAGCATTAATTTGAATTTCTTGACCGGTTTTCGTTGACCCATGTAAAGGCTCTTGCTAACAAGATTTTGAATGCTAACAGACTTGTTTTCCTTACAAAATCATAATAACTTTAGTGAAAAGGGTGACTTTGCTACTACAGAAAATACAGATAATTCATATTCAAGGGTCAGTATGGAACCTCGATTAAATTTAAATTTCGCGATATTTACAGAATAACATCGGCTGGGCATTGTCTTTAAGTAGCGAAGCATCAAAGACTGCTCACTTATGAATTACGGCATACTAAAGTAAAATTCTGCAGCGCATTTAGGGTATACCTCTATCAACGCAGCTAAAAATACGTCCTTTAAAAAAAATACATCCTGTTTGGAGACTTTCTAGGCATAACATACCTTTATGTGTTTCTGTTATCAGAAGTCCTGTTTTTATGGTGGTTACCAAGAAATTACGTCCTTTACAAAACTTTCCGAACGCCCCTCGTAATGAATCCATTCTTGTATTGTTTGTCTTTTTGACAATCCGCGGAATTTCAGCCGAGATTTCGGCTGCAGTATTTAGTACATCAAGAAGGGCATTAGATGGAAGAAATTTGCCTTTTACAAAACTTATTATGCCCCCACCATTAAAAATGGCGTGGGGGGCATAAGTATCACCGCTGTCCGTACGTACGTAGCGTACGTACGTACATACGAAATTGTTTCCGTTCAATATCTTATGAAAGCATTAGTGTATTGAATTCATATTTCATACACAGCTATATAATTATAAAATACAGGTCAACTTCGATATTGGGTAAAATCCGTCGATTATTCTGGGAGTTATGGCCCTTCTTCGACTTCATTTTGTATGAAAAAATGGTTTCCGTTCGATATCCTTTGAAAGCATTGGTGTATTGTATTTATATATTATAAACAGGTATATAATCATAAAACACAGGTCAAGTTCGATGTTGGGCAAAATCCGTCGATTATTGTGGGAGTTATAGCCCTTTTTCGACTTCATTTTGTATGAAAAACTGGTTTCCGTTCAATATCTTTTGACAGTATTGATGTATTGAATTCATATTTTATACACAGGTATATAATTATAAAATACAGGTCAACTTTGATGTTGAGAAAAAACTGTCGATTATTGTGGGAGTTATAGCCCTTTTTCGATTTCATTTTGTTTGAAAAACTGGTTTCCGTTCGATATCTTTTGAAAGCATTGGTGTATTGAATTCATATTTTATACACAGGTAAATCCGTCGATTATTGTGGGAGTAATGGCCCTTTTTCGACTTCATTTTGTATGAAGAAATGGTTTCCGTTCGATTGAAAGCATTGGTGTATTGAATTTATATTTTATACACAGGTATATAACTATAAAATACAGGTCAAGTTCGATGTTGGGCAAAATCCGTCAAATATTGTGGGAGTTATGGCCCTTTTCGACTTCATTTCATACAATAATGGTTTCCGTTTGTTAGTTTTTGAAAAGTTACTTGTTTCTGGGCTATTTCTTTTGGAACGATGCATGGCATCCATTTCTGCGATAAGATACAGAATGTCATCACATATCAGTCATGACACCCCCCTCCAAGCATCCCCCCACCCCACACGCACACCTTTCTCTTGATCCAAGAAGCACAATACATCTGCCCAAGGAAAACAATAAAACATGTACCACAGAAGTCTGCCTTTGTGAACCTAGTTCTGCTACAAGTGCCAGTACCTTAAACAAGGCGCCATCTTACTTAGTGCACTAGGCGGGGGCATCCGTGTCGTATGGAAACCTTTGTCCTGAAATCGACTCCGATTCTGCGCGTGTGATTTCGGACACTGACCCCGGACCAACCTCTGCGGATGCATTTGACGTCGAAGTTTCGTTTCGGTCAGCTGTGAGGTCAGTCGTCAATGACCTCGTCGAGTCAGGCACCTGTGAGGTCACAGTTTTATCTTTTACAATTTCAAAGAAAACTGTAGGGGCATCAGACTCAGATTTAGTCAAGGGCCTCACCAAGGCAGGTTGCTGTGGGGATGAACGTTCATCTGTGAGAACTTAGATGAAACGCATGGGGCTGGGGCCTCGAGCTTAACAAAAGCCTAATGAACCTCAGTCAGAGTGTCGCAACATAGGGAAATCGAAAATTGTTGAACACGGATTGCACGACTTATCCAGAGAAGTGTTGTTCAGTGGCGGAAAATCCACCAGGGAAGCAAGATCAATGATCGACTTTTCCAT
Source organism: Ctena decussata (assembly GCA_963989385.1). Lineage (NCBI taxonomy): Eukaryota > Metazoa > Mollusca > Bivalvia > Lucinida > Lucinidae > Ctena > Ctena decussata. The sequence continues at coordinate 116,219,920 of OZ022499.1, read as the reverse complement.
AGTGGCGATCAAGGGAACAAAGTGGCTTTGGAGCCAGGCCTTGTAGTAGCTGTACTAAGGACTAGTCTACATGATATAGACGGGATCAAATCTAGATTTTGACGAAACGGGAGTGACGATTGTGTTCAATTTATGAAGTACCCTGTCCAAAAGTCCATTTCGAAGAGGGAATGCAGACTGGTTGCAGTTGCGCAGCAAGCTTTGTCCAAACGGACGAGAAGGTGCCCTACCTAGGGCAGCAATACACGCTTCATCATAACTGTCTGCGACCTCAATCAGCCTCTCATTTTTCTTCGCATTCGGTCCATCGAAATACCCGTGCCTATTTAAAGTAAGTTCCAAACATGGCCTGACCCCACATTTCGCTCGCAAGTTTTTCTTGTCCTTTCAGTCCCACGGACAATCAATTAACGAACAGTTCTCATCACCGGAAAGAAAGTTTGAGATTTTCCAAAATCAGTTTTGATACAGAGCCAAGACTTAAAAGATTGCCAGCTGAATAAATGAAATCTTTCCATGAACCGAGAGTTTTGTCGTTTGCAAACCGTAAAAGAATCCTCTCTATTCATGGACTTGCTTCCAAATGGCCAGAAAGTATATATTTCTCAAGTCTTTTCAGAGATTTTCCAAAGTCAAAATTTCCTTCTACATCTTTTGTACATCAACAATAGCAATAGATGAAAGAATATGCCTTTTACAAAATTTACGTGTCCTGAAATGGATTCCAATTCTGTGCGTGAGATTTCGGACACAGCCTTGAGCCAACCTCAGCGGATGAATTTGACGTCAAAGTTTCGTTCCGGTCTGTTGTGAGGTCAGTCGTCATTGATCTCATAGAGTCAGGCACCTGTTAGGTCATAGTTTCAAAGGAAACTGTAGGGGCATCGGACTCAGATTTAGTCAAGGGCCTCACCAAGGCAGGTTCCTATGGGGATGGACTTTCATCTGTGAGAACTTTAGATAAAACGGATGGGGCCGGCGCTCCAGCTTAACAGAAGCCTAAAGAACCTCATGGGGTCAAAACATAGGGGATTTGAAAATTGTTGAATACATGTACGTATTTAATGACTTATCCAGAGAAGTGCTGTTCAGTGGCGGACAATCCACCAGGGAATCAAGATCAATGATCAACTGTTCCATAGTGGCGACCAAGGAACAAAGTGGTTTGGGAGCCAGGTAGCTATATTAAGTACTAGTCCACATGATATACATGGACTCAAATTTAGATTTTGACGAAACGGGAGTGACGACTTTATTCAAATATCGAAATGCCTTGTCAAAAAGTCCATTTTGATGAAGGAATAATGACTGGATCGGGCATCGCCGCAGCAAGCTTTGCCCAAGCGGACGAGAAGGGCCTTTTCTAGCGGCAGCCATACAAGCTTCATCATAACTGTCTGCGACCACGAGCAGCCTCTCATTTCTCTTCGCATTCGGTTCATCGACGTACGCGTGCCTATTTAAAGTGAGTTCCAAACATGTCCTGATCCTTATTTCGGTCGCAAGTTTTTCATGTCCTACCAGTCCCACAGACAAACAATTAAACAAGCAGTTCTCATCACCGGAATGAAAGTTTCTGATTTTCCAAAATCAGTTTTGATACAGAGCCGCTTCCAAATGGCCAGAAAGTATATATTTCTCAAGTCTTTTCAGAGATTTTCCAAAGTCAAATTTGTACATCAACAATGGCAATAGATGAAAGAATTATGCCTTTTACAAAATTTACGTGTCCTGAAATGGACTCCAATTCTGTGCGTGATATTTCGGACACAGACTTTGGGCCAACCTCAGCGGATGAATTTGACGTCAAAGTTTCGTTCCGGTCAGTTGTGAGGTCAGTCGTCATTGATCTCGTAGAGTCAGGCACCTGTTAGGTCATAGTTTCAAAGGAAACTGTAGGGGCATCGGACTCAGATTTAGTCAAGGGCCTCACCAAGGCAGGTTCCTGTGGGGATGGACTTTCATCTGTGAGAACTTCAGATAAAACGGATGGGGCCGGCGCTCCAGCTTAACAGAAGCCTAAAGAACCTCATGGGATCAAAACATAGGGGAATCGAAAATTGTTGAATACATGTACGTATTTAATGACTTATCCAGAGAAGTGCTGTTCAGTGGCGGACAGTCCACCAGGGAATCAAGATCAATGATCAACTGTTCCATAGTGGCGACCAAGGAACATAGTGGTTTGGGAGCCAGGTAGCTATATTAAGTACTAGTCCACATAATATAGATGGAATCAAATTTAGATTTTGACGAAACGGGAGTGACTATTTTATTCAAATATCGAAATGCCCTGTCAAAAAGTCCATTTCGATGAAGGAATACAGACTGGATCGGGCATCGCCGCAGCAAGCTTTGTCCAAGCGGACGAGAAGGCCTTTTCTAGCGGCAGCCTTACAAGCTTCATCATAACTGTCTGCGACCTCGAGCAGCCTCTCATTTCCCTTAGCAATTGGTTCATCGACGTACGCGTGCCTATTTAAAGTCAGTTCCAAACATGTCCTGATCCTTATTTCGGTCGTCAGTTTTTCATGTCCTACCAGTCCCACAGACAAACAATTGAACGAGCAGTTCTCATCACCGGAAAAAAAGTTTGTGATTTTCCAAAATCAATTTTGATACAGAGCCAAGACTCAAAAGATTGCCAGCCGAATAAATGAAATATTTTCATGAACCGAGGGGTTTGTTGTCTGCATGCCGTAAAAGAATCCTCACTATTCATGGAACTGCTTCCGAATGGCCAGAATGTATATATTTTTTAAGTCTTTATAGAGATTTTTCAAAGTCAAAATTGCCTTCTACATCTTTGTGCAGACAAAGTCAAAGAAGGAGTTTTTCTTGCTTAGAATTTCATTGACAGACTTTTGAAATTTGTAGTGAAACCAATTTTCACAGCTATCACATCAAATTACATCTGTAATGTAATTTTCACCAGAATCGTCACGAGGAAAGGCCATTTTTGCCTTTTTAGAATCTAATCAGACCTAAAGAGCAATGAAAAATTAAAAAAAAAAACATTATTTCCAAGTTCAAAAGAAAACTGCCAAAATTCATAAAAATTGCAAAAAATGTCTAAATAGAAAATACAGATCGTGCAAAAAAAGACCACCAAATCGCAAAAACTGCCAAAATGACAGTCCAGCTGCCTAGTGACACATGTGCGATGTGCTGTTGCTGTTCTTGCAATTCTCGTCACGACGTTCCCCAAGTGGCTCAGCGGTACGTAACAATAGTTGCACACACGTGGCGCCAATTGTCCGTCTATGATTCTGGTTTGCCTGAACCCCCCATCAGCTGTCAGCACCGTCAACTAATCAACAGGTGAACATCGATAGAAAGTTTTCTCTTGAAGCATCGCGAGATAGGCTGATCTGATTGACCTCCTAGTTGTAATAGCCGTATCTACGTAGTCGACAGTCTGTTTCTTTATTGTGTTAAGAAGCGACTAGTAAGTCTCGGACACGTGGAACTTCGAAGATAGATTCTTTATCAAACTCAGAAAACGAAATTAAGTCATTTATACACGAAGTGTTGCTCCCCCATGGCCGGATGCATCATCGCCCATATGGTGAAGCTGTCGATATGCTGTATCCGATTTGGTCTGTATTTTAGTTGGAACTCCCTGTAGTTCTTAAGACTTCGGTACATCAAGCGATTTCGGCTTCCTGGTTTGCTGATGTGGCCCAAGTGGTTTCTCAACTACGGCTTGCGGTGATGGGAGTTTCCTATGTCCTCCCGGTGTCGATGGTTGAACTGCCGAACTAGATGTTGGGAATGTCAGCTGTTCCTTTAGATCTGGTTTCACGACCCTTCTCTTCTCGGTTGAAGATTGCTTAGTTTGCTGGTGAAGTCTCCATCTTTGAGACTGCTGGCGACGGTGATTTCTCAGGTAGACGTTCCTGTGAAGCTGTTGAAGGCTCTGCAGTGGACTTCTTCTTAGCTTTCGGTTTCTCTGACGGTCTCGGTGGCCGAAGTGGTTTCCAGGTGAGATGGGTATCGACTTGTCCGTCGAGTCTAGAAGTTGTAAAATTCGGCATCCCTCTCATCTTGCACTGAAGTAAGAAGGCGACAAATGCTACCGGTAACCGGTACTCTTCCATTACTAGTGACTTAGATATGCCTTCGTCAGCGTATGAATACTAAATGTGTGATGATCTGATTGTGCGATATGTTGATTTTGCGAAGGCTTTTTTGTCGTAGACATATCAGAGCATGCATGACCTGCATCCGGGGTTTTATTGTATGGGGGATAATAAACACAATCTACCATTTGTGAAAAGAAACGGTTTTAAAATGACGTTTTATCAATATAAACTTTATTTTGGCTTCGTTTCCTTTTTAATTTAATCGCCGTTATTTGCGGATACACGTTTTATTCAATAATAACGAATGACGAAAAGTGTATTTGCAAATTTCATGACCCGTTTGAGCAGCCGTAAATCAGGCGCATTCGAGTTTTCCAATCGTGTATTTAAAGGTCTAGTATGAAAGCCATAGCCGCACCGCGCTTCCGATCTGCCGCGCCAGAAATCAGTTTTCTTTAACAACTGATGTATTTCTAACTAAAATTACAAGGAAACAAACAGTGCTTCCACTAGTGGAAGTCTGGGGGTCTGTGACTTCTAAAACTGAATGCCAGGAAGTCAGTGACTTCCAATTTTTATCATAACCTACCATTTATAAAGTGAATATTGACTTAAATAATGAGTTAAATTTGTTGTAATAATGGTATTTCGCCCATTAATGAAGGAGAAAGCAATAAAGATATGGACATTCTGGAAGAAACCAAGTCTATCCTTCAGCATGACTTCCAAATGACAAACCTTGGAAGTCATATGACTTCCTGATTTTGATGGTTAGTGCTAGCACTGAACAAAATACAATGAGAACAAAAAAAAACTACTTTTCGAAGCTGAACAAAAAATCAGACATACCCCTTATCTTTTTGAATTTGTATACTAAGTCATCATAAAATTCTGGTTCCGATAGGCCTTCATGTGAAAGTGATTTTAACCTGACATTGAGTTTTGAAACCAATTCATTGCATCGGCGATAAAATTTTCTAGATAAGGAATTATTTCGATGCAGGCTTACCTTGATACTCATTCGCTCAATTGCACACACGCTCACTCACTCACAAACTCGCGAATTCACTCCCTTAGCAATTGGGCCAAACGAAGTCAGGGAAAATCATGAAAATATGAGGCAGAAAAAACTAAGAAATAGACTTTTAATAAGTGTTCCCACGGTTACAGCTAGCTCCTGGTGAGGTATCGGTATTTTTGCAGTTCAGTCATGCCATTAAATCTTACTTGTGGCAAATAAACTAGGATATCGAAGTTGTATGAAAATGAGTAAGGAAAACATCAGTTTTGGCCATGGTGCCGCATGGTTATATATCTATGCGCCAGTCATTTGTATCCACACACCCCACCTACAGAAATGGAATTTTTACATTTCAGAGACCTGTGATGATTAGCTGATGGTAACAACCTTGCTCTTATTGCGACCCTATACTACAGAAAATCTCACAGGGTAAAGAACCCCAATCTTAAAACTTCGGCACTATGGAAACAATTAAAATATATTGCCCTGCACCTTGGTCCGGCTATCCCAGCGCCATTGTATTATTGTAGGCCCGGAACGTCCCGTTACCATAGTCTAGCTGCAGTTGCAGTTATCCGTTTAGGGATTATTGGGTTGCCCTTTATATTAATTCATGTTTTGTCCACCATTTTGAAGGTAAAGGTAAAGGTTTCCCATAGCCTAATAGCCGTAGGGGCAGTGGGGGTTAGAGACCCACTGTATCTTGGGCACAGCTGATGAAAGGCGGAGCCCATCCCTCTCCTTTCGCTGCCTTATCCTTCCCTGATTCGAAAAAGGTACCCATTTACTGCTGGGTTGACAGAGAGAGTTTTCCAGTCATCGTATGACGACAATGAGCCGCGAACTCACGACCTTACGGTGACTTTCTGCACAATAGCCGAGCCACTCTAACCACTCGACTACCGCGCCTCTCTCATTTGAAGGACTTCTTGTTAAATCAACAACCCAACAAACTCTATTCGTTTATTGTGTTTCCGTTCATTCCTGGCGCAGCCCATCTTCGTAGGTTGGGGCGAGGATGCAAATGACAGCAGGCCGAATTGACCCGGACGAGTTGAATGGAGGCCGAGTTGACACAGGAGCCGTGAAGACCCCAGGCTTACAGAAAGCAGGCCGAGTTGACCCGCTTCTTCCATGACATACTATCGTCAACCAATAGTTGTAATCGAACTCGACCAAGGCTGATCACGATAATCCTCACTCGGGAATTCATGTTTTGTCCTTGAACAAGACACATCTACTTTACAAAAGTACTGATAATACCCAAGAAGCGGTGGATCCGTCCTGACATGACTAAAAAGTTGTTATTTAAAAACGAATTTCATCTCCGACAATTATCTTTTTTAAAGATGTTTCTTGTTTATACATGAGCTGATTCTTTTCTTGCACGAAGTTCAAATCCCAATCAGCTTATCAAGCGATCTGTCGTATGTTAGCAGAAAATCAATCAGTTATTCTCACCCAAGGCTTGTAATTGACAAGCTTATTAAGATTTGAATAAAAAGTATTGTCTATAATAACACCACTGTAGGACTAAAGAAGTCATAAGTAAATAGATAAAACATTTAGCCCGGGAAACCGAAACACACACATATATCAAATATGAGACGTTCTGCCTTTATCTTGCCGAGATTCGGGTTTTTTTTTTTTTTTTTTTTTTTTTGTTTTTTGTTGTTTTTTCCAAGAAGCGGTGGATCCGTCCTGACATGACTAAAAAGTTGTTATTTAAAAACGAATTTCATCTCCGACAATTATCTTTTTTAAAGATGTTTCTTGTTTATACATGAGCTGATTCTTTTCTTGCACGAAGTTCAAATCCCAATCAGCTTATCAAGCGATCTGTCGTATGTTAGCAGAAAATCAGTCAGTTATTCTCACCCAAGGCTTGTAATTGACAAGCTTATTAAGATTTGAATAAAAAGTATTGTCTATAATAACACCACTGTAGGACTAAAGAAGTCATAAGTAAATAGATAAAACATTTAGCCCGGGAAACCGAAACACACACATATATCAAATATGAGACGTTCTGGCTTTATCTTGCCGAGATTCGGGTTTTTTTTTGTTTTTTTTTGTTTTTTTGTTTTTTGTTGTTGTTTTTTTTTTTGGGGGGGGGGGTCTGTGTGTGTGTGTGTTGCAGCCGTTAACAGGGTAATGTGTGCATGTGACATTTCTGTACATGTACATGAATACATGTATATCTGGTAGAAACATAAATAATAAAGTGTGATTCAACACTATTTTCTGTCGCTGTCTTTGTAATATATTCTTAAAACTAGGTCTAAAATGCCGCTCGCGGCATTGGCCAGCGCATTTGTTTCACAAAAGCTTTTTTGCCTTTTTATATATTACATGGCCGTTGAATTATATGTGAAACATCTTGTGTCATATTTTATGAGAATCTTCCTTTTTTATGTTAATGACTAAATAACACTATAATATGTTCTTGACGCTTTTTGACTCTCTTTCACGCTTATTTGTGAGACCGCACTTTTTGAAATTGAAGAACTGGTATATTTCTTTTGCAGTTTAGAGGTTGATAATGAAAAGGCTGTTGTGAGAAATGAGACAACTCAAAGCGCTGCAATAAGAAATTGTCGAAAGTTGCTGTTCAAGTAGTTCAACTAGACGTCGAAACAGCGTTATTTTCAGTGACAAACGATCAATCGGTAGCTTTCCCATTACATTACAATATATATTTTTATCATGGAACACATATCAGATTTGTATGTTTTGAGAGGCATATGCCGGCTCCAGTCATAGTATAAAAGAAGGGTGGGAAAGCATATGAAAGGTTTGGAGAAGTGTATGTACCAGTTGCTGCATGTAGATCAGTAGGAGTTTTAGTGTTATATAAACAGAGCCCATGGTTATCAATAAAATTTTCAATGATCCTGCCTTTATCATTATTATCTTTGGAACTTCAAAGGATATAATGACTATTAAAGTCACCCAGTAATATGTAGGGAGAAGGTAGTTGTCGAGCAAAATCATCAAGCTTTTTGCGAGACAATCTCGAACCGGGAGGAATATATATAGAAAAGACAATAACATGGCGATGGAGAGTTATACTAACTGCAACTGCTGGTAAATTCGTTTGTAAAGGTATCTGGCTATGTGGCACATTATGATTGACAAAGACAGACATCGCCAGCGGCTCTCTCATTGTTTGGAGGAAAGGTATGGAAAGAGTTGTAATTTCTAATTGAAATGTTATCTGTGTCTTTTAAATGTGTTTCTTGAAGACAATGAGCAGCAGGCTCATAATCCTTGAGGAGCAGTTATGTTCCTTCATATTTGGCTCTTAAGCCTCGACAGTTCCATTGTATTATTCTACTTTTCATAATTGTTGATTATGTTTTGACAAATTGGAGCAAAATGGTTATATCTATTATTCTGTTAAGTGTTCCTGTTTTGAAGAGAAGATGCCTTTATGTCTTCCAAAACAGACCACTTATTTTGCTGCATAATCGGATCATTTGATCCATTCGGCTAACTGTCAGAATTAGGCACAGGTTTTTCATTTCCCTGTGGTGTAGGGTCAGGAGTCTAGTTTGAAGTATTCTTGTTAGTACTGACGTGCTTCACAATGGTTTTACAAACAATTTGTACTAACTTTCTATCTGTCTTTTAGCTCACCTGAGCCGAAGGCTCACAGGTGAGCTTTAAGTATGGCAATGCTCCGTAGTCCGTCCTCCGTCCGTCCACCATTTTCAAAGGGCTTCTTCTCCAAAACCGCTAGGCCGATCAAAACCAAATTCTACATGGAGCCTCCATGGGTTAGGGGAACGAAAGTTTGTCCCCGGGGTTTGGGTCACATGACCAAGATGGCCGCTAGGCCCATATATGGCAAAAACCCTTCAAAAATATTCTCCAGAATCAAAAGGCCTATAACCTTGAAACTTGATATGTAGCATCGACCATCATAGTTTGTACAAATAATGACCTTGCGTTGACCTTGACCTAATTTATGACATGGTCAACTTTGGTACGTTAGACTTTTATATGGGAAATGCCCATATATGGTAAAAAAAAGTAAAAGGTATGCAAAGACCAGGAACTGAAACAATCAAAATCAAAATCCAGCCCTCAAACCATAGTTGGAAACAACTAAGATTACAAATAATCAAGATACAGAGAACATATGGCCAACCGAGTGAGCAGCTTGTTCCCGAAAGGTGGCCACTCAGCAACCCAAACCGAACCAAAAATAATAAGAACATACATAAGGTAAAAATCACAGAAACTCTGACACCAAAAACAGGCAACAGAGAACCACAACAGAACTACCGCCTTGGAACGGTCAGTAATGAATTACTGGGGGGCTTAAATCGATTTTACAGGCCCAACCTCACCCTCAGTTTCTGAAGTGGTACAAAACATTTAGTTGGTTGTTCGGTTCGCATGGCCGGGCCGGGTAGCGCAATCGTTAGAGCACCTGACTCGTAAGTCAGAGGTCCTGGGTTCGAATCCCGGTCTGGCCACATACTTTCGTTTCTCCTTCCGCTGATTCAAGAAGGGCAGTTGTCAGTTACTGGCGAAAGTATGTGCACTTAGTACTGGTTAACCGCTTAGGAGGTCTAAGCCTGCCCAGGAATAGTGTGGTTAGGTTAACTGACCGTCCCGACATGACCTTAGTTGTTTACCGTGGACGTTAAGCATCAAATCAACCAACCAAATCGGTTCGCATGATAACCCTCTAACTCGTCAATGAATTATCACGGTAAACACATAAATCAAATTTCAACACCATGAAGAAGCAAAGACGAGGACTCAACAGATACAACGGGCCGTCTGACAGGTGGAGATCCCTGGCCTGCCAAACAACCCCACTGGAAATCTGAAGCAAAATAAGGTCACCAGTTGAGCCCCGGTGGACCAAGCAACAGACAAAAAGGCTCCGGTCCCAACCAACTAAAATATATAGATTTAGGTCGGGGCCATCATAGAGTCTGACGCCCGATTCCCCGGTGTGCAATTAAAGAGTGCAGCAAAGTTTCCAACCGTGATTGGGTTAATCACTAAGCATGCAGACTGTCGCATAACATTTAAATTATAGCCAATACGTTTGTGACGTAATATTATTTTTCGGAATTGATCAGTAAAAATAAGTCCTACCCATAATCTTTTTGAATTTGTATACTAAGTCACCATAAAAGTCTGGTTCCGATAGGCCTTGGTGTAAAAGAAATTTTAATCCGATATCAAATTTTGAAACCAATTCATGGTGTCTGCGATAGAATTTAGAAAAAGCCTTTCTAAGCTTATGATACCGATAGCCCTGTAGAAGAAGTATAGCAGTTAAACATTTATTACGAGCATTAAAGTCCTCTACATGACTACACACTCTAGCAAATCTTATAAGTTGAGAAATATACACTCCATAAGAGGGACGACGTGGAACGTCCTCATCCAAAAATGGAAAATTAACTATATCAAAGTCAAAGTCATCACGTTTATCATAAATTTTAGAAGATACAAAACCGTTAGAAATAGATAGATGTAAATCCAAAAAAGGGGCCTCGGTATCTGAAGTATTAGCTTTATTCAATTTAAGTTCAGGTGGGTAAATTTGGTTGACCATGCTTTCAAAATAAGGATTATCAATATTCAGAAGATCGTCTAAATATCTAGAGGTTGAGTTAAATGCCTCAATGAAAACCCTTCAAAAATTTTTTTCTCGAGAACCAAATAGCCTATGACCTTACAACTTGGTATTGTACAAATGATAACCTTGCGTTGACCTTGACCTAATTTATGACATGGTCAACTTTGGTACATTAGGCATTTATATGGGAAAACGCTTAAACAATGGATTTCTCAGAAATTATTTAGTCTAAGGTACAATACTTGGTATACATGGTCAACTAGATAAGCCACGGTGCATAACCATATCGGACGCTATCTGTGAAAATCTGCGTTACTTGACTCTATCTGTGAGTGCTACGGACTCTATTTGTTACTTGTCATGAACGCTTCAGCGATTCAGTCGAAGAAAAAGGGACAGAACGTGTAAGTACTGGGTTTCATGGTTTCCACGGAACACATACCTTATTTTTCCAAATATTTCCGTCGATATTATTCAAGTAGCGATGTTCAGTGCTTGTCATCAGTGAAATCAGATGCAGCGTGATAGTGCAGGAGTGTACATCGCCCATGAAAATAAGGAAAAACTCGGTGTTTTTATTTGTAGGTAATGAATTTTGTCCTTAAATTAAGAAGATAATTATGTTCTTGATTATTTACACATGTCGTTAGGTGCATAAATAAAATCTTAACGTTAATATCAATGTTTAAAGGACACCACCCATTATTTTCAATGTTCCGGATTCTATTTGTGTCTCCGAAATAATGTAATTTTATGCCAACGGACAGATGTTGTCCTCAAGGCAACGGACTATACTTGTGAGCAGCGGACCTTACTTGTGATGTTTTTTTTTTTTTTTTTATTCAGCCAAAAACGCCGTAAAAGATCAAACTTGTGGTTGCATCAGCCAAAACGGCGAAGGCTAAGTCCCGAATTTGAAAAAAGTCCTGCGGCGCATGCTCAATTCGTGTCCACAGTAGATTGCCAAAATGAGGCCATGTCACCCACAACGGTTCACTCAAAAGATGTAAAGGAAGTTGACAGTGCTCTCTCCATTAATGGGTTTCTTTGACCTAATATCATGCATATAGTTACACCAACCTATAGATGTTATTCATAATAAACCGCAACTCTAGGTGTCCACCACCGTTTGTACTTATAACTATTCTATTCATTCTATTCTATCCCATAACCTTACTAGGTCGTTGGTGCACCACATATGACTTCGAAACAACCCCTTTCCACCTTGTCCCGTCTTCAGCTGCCCTAGCCGAGCTGGCAAAATTCATTCCTGTCCACTCCTTGATATTGTCTTCCCTCCCCCTCCTCCGTCCACCCCCTCCCCCTCCCCTTTCACTTTGCCCTGAATAATTATCTTTGCTAAACCAGAAGACCTTGAGACGTAGCCAAACCACCCCAGCCCCCGCCTCCCGACCAGCCTCAGGAGCCAATCATATTCTCCGATGGCTGTTTGGGTCTTCCTGCGAACCTCCTCATCGGTTATATGGTCCTTGTACGAAATGTTCCTCAACCTAGGGTAGCATCTCATTTCAAAGGCCTGCGTTCTTTTCTCTAACTCTGCTGTCAAGGCACACGATTCACAGGCATACATAAATATGGAAATGACAAGGGAGTCTTACCCTTGATCCAAGAGACATGCCTCTATCTCCAAATTGGTTTCAGCTTGGTAAGAGCTGAACTGGCTTGTGCAATCCTTGAGAGAACCTCCTGTTTTGAGCCATCATCTGAGACAACTGACCCAAGGCATTTGAAGCTGCTTACAGTACCCAGCTTCTGCCCTTTTACCTTGATCTCCCTCTGGATTTCTAGAGTATCAGACATGATCCGTTCGAGAAAAATGTTGAAGAGGGTGGGTGACAGAAGACATCCTTGTCTTACTCCAACTGTTGTTCTGAACCATTCTCCTGTGCTGCCATTGATCAGGACTGCACTTGTAGCCTTGTCGTGCAGCTGGTCAATAGTGCGAACTAGACCTGCACCGACATTGCACCTCCACATGGTGGCCCATAAGGCTGCATGTCATAGCCTGTCAAAGGCTTTTTTGAAATCAGTGAAGACACGGCACAGATTCTGCTGATGTTGGAGATACTTTTCACACAGGAATCTAAGGCTGAAGATCTGTTCTGTGGTGCTCCTCCTGTTCAAGATGACTTTCGGCATGACTTATAACTGCAACTGCAAAAAATATGTATACGCGCGTATTGAAACGTTGATTCATTTCTTCGGCTTTGAGGTGACCAAAACCCTCTGAAAAGTTTTAAAATATGTGAAAGAAGAGGAATCAATCAAGCATGAACGATATCTAAATAGAAATTTGCCTCGTGTTGATACCCTTTTCGGATCACTAGACAAATGTAGGCTCATGCTTCTGAAGTACAGATAGTTACCGATGGTATTGGCAGATAGAGTCCTGTGTGAAGCACGATTAGCCGCTGATAGAGTATTGTGCCAGGCGCATATAGCATCCGGTGCCATTGTAAAGGGTAAAAAATCCGATTTTCTTCAAAAAGGAGATATTCTTTCAACTCAGAGCCTTACAAAATTTTAATATCATTCATTAGGGTCAAACTTATCCAACTGATCTGTTTTCTTTCCATTGCGTTTGCAACTGATCGGCGTTCAAAGTGGACACACTCTTCAAAATTGTCAAATCTTGACCTTCATTCCAGCCTGTAGACCCGAAAGTAAATACGAATTAGGCATAACAACTATAGATACTGGACGACACGGATGTCTGATGTTCCGTGCACATTATGCCCCATAAGAAAATGTGTTGTTTACAATTATATTAGAGTCTATTAACACCCATCCTTACCTCGTTTTCCATTTTGGGACTGATAGAGTCCTAAACTAACGCAAATAGACTCCGAAATACACAGATAGAGTCTAGTTTTCACAGATAGCGTCCGATATGGTTATGCACCGTGTAAACAGATGAAGGAATTATGTCATTTAAGGTCAAGGTCATTCCGTCCATCCATCCATCGTCAAGATTTTCAAACATCTTTTCCTCTGAAACAACTGGGCCGATTGAACCCAAATTTCATATGGAGTTTCCCGGGGTCTGGGTCACATGACCAAGATAGCCACTATGCCCATATATGGTAAAAACCCTTCAAAAGACTTCTCCAGAACCAAGAAGCCTATGACCTTGAAACTTGGTATATAGCATCGAGCACGCAAGCCCATCATAGATTGTACAAATGATGACCTTGCGTTGACCTTGACCTAATTTATGACGTGGTCAACTTTGGTATGTTAGGCTTTTATATGGGAAAACGCTTCAACAGTGGATTTCACAAACCCATTTAAGCGTAAGGTACAATACTTGGTATATATGGTCAGTTGAATGAATAGATGAAGATATTATGCCACTAAAGGTCAAGGTCATTCTGTCCATTCATCTGTCGTCAAGAATGTCAAACATCTTTTCCTCTGAAACAACTGGGCCGATTGAAGCCGAATTTCATATGGAGTCTCAGTGGGATGGGTGAACGAAAGTTTGTTCCCGGGGTCTGGGTCACACGACCAAAATAGCCGCCATGCCAATATATGGTAAAAATCCTTCAAAAATCTGCTCCAGAACCAAAAGGCCTATGACCTTGAAACTTGGTATCATACAAAGTATGTAGCTTTGAGCACTAGAGCCCGGCATAGTTTATACAAATGATGATCGTGTAGTTCTGGTATGTAGAACCAACATATCAGTCCTACAAAAGAATTGAAAGTTGTTTTTCTCATGTTTCTGTCGATCCATATATTCCAAATCCACTGCGCTGCTATCAGTGTATCATGAAGATAAATGTAAAAAGCAAATGATATGTGCCAACTGATGTGAACCGAAATATAAAGCTGAAAACAAAAACTGTGAAAAAACAGTCTTTAATGGTGCATCAACTGAAACATCAGCCGGAGCAAAACGTAGGCAAATAGAAAAAGAAACATACAAACCAGAGGACTAGTGGTCCAGTTGCTCACCTGACACTTGGTCCGTATATATATTTTAATGCTTTTATATGTATATAGCCCCAGGGCAGGGGCAGATCTGCCACCCCCTGGACTAATGTTGAGTCCCAATGCTATATACCAAGCACAAGGTCTTTAAAAATCTTCTTCTCCAGAACCAATTGACTGATGGCCTTGATTCTTGGTGTATATAGCATTGGTAGTCCAGTACTACCAATATTGTTAAAAATGATGACCTTGGGTTGACCTCGACCATTTTTTGATGAAAGTTTTGAAGATTTAGGTCTAAAATTTTGTATATACATTCATCTTGATAAGTACATAAAGATTTATGAGTACAAGAGCTCAATGCCATTCTTTGACTTTTGACCAAGAACTCTCTCATTTTGACAATATCAGGTGAGCGATTCAGGGCCTCATGGCCCTCTTGTTTCTGTACCTAGCAGATTCTCTATTTGTTGTCTGTTGACGTATTTGACCAGAATGGCACCCGAGCGTAACTTGTTAATGCTCTTTGAAACACCAGCAATGTCGTGCAGAACTTTCTCTACTACAAACGGAGAAAAACAGGCTACTTGCCTTTCTTGTCTTGATGAAATGACGAGGAGGCGCGATGTTGCTGTAGACGTAGTTAACTACGGTTGATGTATTGTTGACAAGCTCTGATGTGACATCAGAATCATGCTCTCGTGGACGTTTAGTGTGGCAGCCATGAGAAATGATGAGAATAATTTTTCTCCTGTGCTGTCCACGCATCGTGAAGCCCAACAATCGAGCACTTACCACTTGGAGACTGCATTATAAATGATTTTTTTTTTTTAAAAATGCCTTATTATCGATTCGATTTTGTCTTATATTCGGTCTGGTGTATAATGGGTAGAGCTTCCTTATTGTCTGATAAAAATAAAGTAAAAAAACAAACACGAAAACATCGTAATTAAGTATTTAGTGACCTATTCTAACAGAATAATTTGTATGAACAAGACCTCCGCAAAGCCGGGCAATATACGCCCGTTGGGGCTTAAAATTGAAAAGGAAACAAGAGATGACAGAACCTGGTCAGTAGCTTAAATCTGCAATAATAAGGCAGATATAAAACTACAAAAGAAACGAAGTTATTATGAAATTACTAGACGAAAATTACGAAGGGATATAACTCTGTCAAAACTGAAAGACGAGTTAGGGTTCTATTTCTCTGCATATCGTCTGATATTTGTATAAACTTTCATCAAGAAATCTTCAACGGTTTTCAAGATATGGAGCAGACATAAAGCTAATATGAAATTACTATATGAAAAATTCAAAGGTGCATAATTCTGTCAAAACTGAAAGTAGAGTTATGATTATATTTTCTCTGCACATTACCTGATGATGCTTCATACTTGGATAAACTTTTATGAAGAAATCTTATACAGTTTTCGAGATCTTGAGCGGACAAATATTGTTACCTTTTGAACTTTGATCTCTAAGACTGACCTCGACCTTTGTCGGACATTGTTGAAATACTAGTTCTGCATGCTGTCTAGATAACTTGAACATTTGACTCTATTTTCAAAACAAATCTTTCAAGGGGTTAAGGAAATGTGGAGCGGACTCAAATTTAATACAAAATTACAGTACGAAAAATACAAAGGGCGTAATTTTGTAAAAAGTGAAAGAAGGGTTATTGTTCTTTTTCTCTGCACATCGTCTGATGGGGCGTTATATGTATACAAACTTTCATGAAGAAATCTTAAACGGTTTTCGAGATATGGAGCGGACACAAAATTTATATGAAATTACTATACGAAAAATACAAAGGGACGTAATTCCGTCAAAACTGAGAATAGGGTTACGGTTCTTTTTCTCTGCTCATTGTCTAATGGTGCTTTATATTTATACAAACTTCATGAAGAAATGTTAAACGGTTTGCCAGATAAGCTTATATGAAATTACTGTACTAAAAATACAAAGGGACATAATTCCGTCAAAACTGAAAGACGGGTTATGGTTCTTAAATACTAAAATTTACAAAGGGGCATAATTCCGTAAAAAAGTAGGTGCTTTATATTTATACAAACTTTCATGAAGAAATGTTAAACGATTTGCCAGATAAGAAGCTTATATGAAATTACTGTACGAAAAATACAATGGGACATAATTCCGTCAAAACTGAAAGACGGGTTATGGTTCTTAAATACTAAAATTTACAAAGGGGCATAATTCCGTAAAAGAAATGTAGGTGGAGTTACGGTTCTTTTTCACTGCACATTGTCTGATAGTGCTTTATATTTATACAATCTTTAATGAAGAAGTCTCAAACAGTTTTCGAGATATGGAGCGGACACGAAGCTTATATGAAATTAAAAAATATGAAAAATACAAAGGGACATAATTCCGTCAAAACTGAGAGTAGGGTTATGGTTCTTTTTCTCTGCACATCGACTGATGGTGCTTTTTTTGTACAAAATTTCATGAAGAAATCTTAAACGTTTTTTTAGACATGGAGCGGGCATAAATGTTACCCTTTGACCTCTAAGTATGACCTTGACCTTTGTCGGACATCGTTGAAATATGAGTTCTTCACATCGTTGAAATTTGAGTTCTGCACATCGTCTCGATAAGGCAAACATTTGCCCCTAGTTTAAAAAAAAAAGTTTTAAAGGGGTTATTTTTTGAGCGGACATGAAACGTTAATGAATGGACGGAGGCCTCGACATAATACGACCCGTCTTTGACGGGCGTATTAAAAGGAGCTAAGCACCCCAGTAATTTCTTTACTGGCCGTCCCATGCGGCACTTCTGTTTTGGTTCTTCTTGATTGTTGTGAGTGTTGTCAAGGCTAGCCCGGTGACCACCTATATGGGAAATTGCTGTTCACATTGCTGCCGCTGACGATATCTTTGGTGGTGACTCATTTTGCGTTTTTTGACTGGCCTGCGAAGCAGAAGCGAGACATAGGTATTGCTTTTCGGGTGTCCACGGCGGCGGCGTCGGCGGCGTAAACTTTCATCGAGTTTTTGCGTTTAGGTCAGTTTCACAAAGCGCTGACAGGCGAGTCAACGCATTCCGCGGAATTTTTGTCTTTTTCCTACATGGTGTCTTGGCTGGGATTGAATTGTGTCAGTATTCACCTTTGTATAATAATATATAATTAAATGTTAATGTCTTGTTTCGTTTTCTTTTTACTTACAGGATAATCACCCTTTTGCAGTAGCATACCAAATATCTTCACAGAGTGTTATGATTGCATTTGAGCCGCGACACGACAAAACCAACAATGTGGTTGTGTGCTCAGCGAAGACTCAGATCAGCCTGAGCATCCGCCCAGTCTGATCAGAGACTTCACTAAGCACTTAAAGGGTAGCTATGGGTCTAAGCTACCTCCATGCGGACAGCGAAGACTCTGATCAGACTGGGCGGATGCCCAGGCTGATCTGAGTCTGTGCTGGGCGCACAACCACATTGTTGGTTTTCTCGTGTCGCAGCTCATTTATATTTTCAAAAGTGCGAATACGAGTGAAAATCTCGATGTTTTCAGGACACAAAAGGAAAATTCCGGAAATGAATAGTCTGTTCTATTTTATACATATACGTTCTCTTCGCATATAGGCTAATGATATATAAGTGCACAACCTTGAATCGTTTTTAACAAGAGCTCCGCTGAGCGGGACAATATACGCCCGTTAGGGCTTGAAGTAGGAAAGAAAAGAAAAAATGAAAGAACCTGGTCAGTAGCTTAAATCTTCAAAAAATAAGGCCGATATAAAACTACAAAACAAACGAAGCGTATATGGAATTCCTAGACAAATATTACAAAGGGCATCATTCTATCACAACTGAAAGTAGGGCTATGGTTCTTTTTCTCTGCATATCTTCTGATATTTGTACAAACTTTCATGAAAAATATTAAACGGTTTGAGCAGACAAAAATCAAATATAAAATTACTATATGAAAAATACGAAGGTGCATAATTCCGTCAAAACTGAAAGTAGGGTTATGGCTCTTTTTCTCTGCACATTGCCTGATGATGCTTCATATTTGTATAAATTTTATAAAGAAATCTTATCAGTTGGAACGAAGACTCATCACATTTGAAAAATTCATTTTCTGAACGGTCGTCTACGCACAAAATGTAATGCCAAACAAAATGGCGACGAAAATTCAGTAAAAACTACACCTAATTAAGCCACTTGTAATTGTTACTACGATGACTGACACTACTAGGAACACGAATCAGGGAAATATTTTGGCCATTATTGTAAGCTTGAAAGCATTTCAAGACCCCACTAAACTTCCTTAAATTGAAAATAATGGACACAATCTGATGCACCCAGTTCTTATAAACCGAAGACCCCTAAACCCTACGATAGATTTTTTGCAAAGAAAATTGTCCTACAAACCGATTCCAGGGACATTGTAAAATTTTCATTGCTGGAATGCTTGTCGTCCTTCTTGTTAGGTAATATTTCGGGAGAAGGTTTGATGACGGCGAAATCAATCAATATTGGAAGGTGGAAATTCCAAACGCGTGCAAGTGTTAGACTATGTTGAATGTTTTGTATGATGATCATCTTTGACGTAACAATAGTATTAAGGAAGTATAGAATGAATCACAGTGCAATGTAAGTGACTACTTGTTTCTGTAATAACGATTTTGAGGGCTGACAACCACACCTTCCACCTCAACCACCCCACTCCCTCCACACACACTCCTGCGCATGCTCTCCACAATACTCACAACCACTTGGTGAGACAGTCAAATCTCGTACAACCAGCTGAGCTACAACTACATATGTGTCATTGTTCCAGACTGCATTCTGTGAGATTTGAACAAGTTTTATATAGTGAGATTGATTCGATAACATGATGAAGATCAGGCCTCATTCACAGATTGACGGCTAACTGCTGGACCCTGCACTTTTTGTGGGTAGGTAGGCCAATTTATTTGCAACGGCCTACCTACCCACCAAAACCCTCCCTACCATTATGTTGGGATTTTTTTATCATAAAAAGTGTCCATGCACAAAAAATGAATGGGCCATACCCTGCTAACTGCCGGACCTTGCACTTTATGTGGCATGTTGTATAATGATGTTTGTCCTTCTACATGTCAGTTTTGCAATGTTAGATTGAAAAATTAACACAGTTCCACCATAAATGTTGCACCAGCATCAATGGGCTTCATATTAACACCTGTTGTGCCCTTTCATTAGCAGCACATCAGGCCATGCTGAAAAATATTTGGTTTGCGGCTTCTTACTGGGAGGTTTTAGAGTTTGGTAGGTAATTAGAATTTTTTTGCATATGCGTAATGCTAATGAACAAGTTGAATTTGATACCCAGAGTACAAGCTTTTTCTATTAGTTTTTAGTCAAATTGTGTCAGAAAAAGATGCCAAAATCATCATTTATACAAGAGCTAGAGATGAAACATAAAATATAGGCATGTTCATAGTAGCCAGAAATGAATAGCAATAAAAAAATCCTAATTCTGAGGCCATAAAATTTTTTTGGTAGGGGGTAAATTGCTGGGTAGGTAGGAAACGGAAACAAACATTTTTTTTTAATTTAGGCCTCAGCAAGATCATAGATGATTCTAATAATGGATCACAACAAATGTCTTTATGGCTGAATAAGACAGAATTCCCAGAATTGCTATCATGCCCCAGCTGAGTCTTTGTAAAATCATATCATAAAACCATCACTTGTGGAAATGTCTCCAGAATTTTTTTCTTATTATGAACATATGTTATAATTTATTTTGGATATACGAGGGGCGTTCGAAAAGTAATGCAAATGGCCTCATAACTTTGTTTAGGGGAAAACTGGGTACAAATGCTATGTATATCCTGAAAACACTATATTTTGTCTTTACAATGATACAAACCGCTGTACAAAGACACCTTTTCATATTGACTTACAACGCATTTTATTAGGCCCCTGTCATGCCACTGAGCTAATTTCAAATGTAAAATAGTTTCAGTGTTGGGCATTCAAGTCAAACATCATCGCAAATACAAAATTAATCTTTGTCAGTTGCTTGTCCATTGTTGCCTACAATATTCATACAAAAGTTAGAAGGTTGGCAACTGTTATCGATTTATTCTTGGCAAAGCAATGCGCAATTCTTATGGCGTTATTGAAATATACGTTAACGTCATTTTTAAAAGCTTGTCGAGGCTTCGTTTTTGGTATTAATTTGAATTCATTGACAGGTTTTTGTTGACCCATGTAAATGCTCTTGCTGACAATATTTTGAATGCTAATACATTTGTTTTGATTAAAAAATCATTTAATTTTTGGTAGATATGAGGAATTTGCTACTACATAATCCATATTCCCGGGCCAGTATGGAACCCAGATTTAAAAAAAAATCCGCATTGTCTTTAAGTAGCAAAAATAAAAACAAATCTAAGACTGACGATATATAAATTGCGGCCTACTAAACTCAAATTCTGCAGTGTCTTTAGGTTATACCTCTTTCAAAGAAAATATAAATGCGCCCTTCTTAAAAAAATACACCGTGTCAGCAGACTTTCCTACGCATAATATAGCTTCATGTGTTTTTGCAATCAGAAGTTCTGTTTTTATATTGGTTACCGAGAAATTACGTCATTTGCATTACTTTTCGAACGCCCCTCGTATATTTATTTCTACTTACATGGAAAACACTAACACTGAAGGCCAAGGTCAGACTGCATGTGCATATAATAATTTAACCAGAGCTTTATACATTTACAATATCTATATAAAAGTTTGTTCTTTTGAAATTTGTAGAGCTTTATACATTTACAATATCTATATAGTTGGTTGGTTCATTTGAAATTTGTGGAAATTTTTATCTTATTTTTTATCAAAAGCAACTGTGATGAAACACCACAACATATAGAAATGTACATTTTACATGAAGAGAAATGATACAGAATAACTCCATTTTGGTTCACCAAATATTGGCCCATCATTTTTCTTCTTTAATCATGATTATATCTTACCATTATAACTTAGAGAATGGATTACAAAGTCCTGAGCCTTTGCCACATATTTAATCAAGTTTTCTGGTTTGCTGGACAGCTGTGCTTTTTATTTATTTTTTTTTTGTTAGTTTGACTCCGAATCATATTAGAGAACACACCTCATTTAACTAAGATTTGTGAGAAATTCTCCATTCTTAATGAAACAATAGGTAACATTCATTATTAAATTATATAATTTTATATAATTTTTGCATAAGATTTGCCTCTACTGATAGATTTCCATGAGAATTTTGGCAACGGTTAGAGCAAATCCCTCAAAAGATCACTGAGTATATAAACACACAGTGGCATTTTAATTTATGAATCAAGGGCATTGCAGAGCTTACAGCCTCCCCCACCTGATAAGCTAGTATTTGACAATATATAATATGTGAGTTGTAACCCCTTATTAGAACTCCTCATAAAGACAATTCTACAGAGGGCCTAAACATATGTTATGAAAGATACATATTGCTATTTTGATAACCTAAACCTCATTTTACAGTAGATATGCTGCTTCTCAATTTTGGCTGAAATTGTAAAGGAGTGTATACGTGTGTATGGCCAAGTCATTTTCTAAGTTGAAACCAAATCTCCATTGCTGCAATTGTCCTATTATAAACACTTTTAACATCTGACAGTGTTTCGAAATTGCTGGGAAAATGAATATACTAACCCTGATTAGACTGCTTTTTGGAAGTAGTCTTACCCAGGTCTACACTGCACTTTTTAATCAATGATTTAGTCATTGCAGATTTAGTATTTGTTATGGTTAAACATCTATTATCTTTTGCTTATTTGTTCATGAAAAAAAGGTTAAAAGTTGTGTGTGTGGGGGAGGGGGGGGGGGGGTAGGAAGGCGGGGGCGAGAGGCCTTAATCTGGATATGGGCAGAGTGATCGTGTGAGTTGAAGGAGTGGCTTTGAAATATTGGCACGTGCAGGATTAATTGGATGGCAAAATTAATTTTTTCTAGCAGTCCCTCTGATTCGGACCACAATGTACCGGTCTTATTAACTTATAAGCAAGTAAATGCGACGGCTGAAACAGTTGACGCAGTTATTTTATTGCGTCACAACTGCCATAAATCGATCGATTTGTTTACACTACGGCGTAGGCTAGACGTCTGCTGATCAGGATTCTTTTCCCAATTATTCTGAATAAAGGAGAGAAAAAAATAAATTGTTGTATATTGAATTACAAGATGCGTTCCTCTTCGTGTGACGGATTTCAGGATTCAAGAGCATTTTCGTAATATTTGAATTTATTATGCCCCCAACTTTGAAAAAGTTGGTGAGGCATATTGCTTTAGGCTTGTCCGTGCGTGCGTAAGTGCGTGCGTTAGTCAAACTTTTTCATACTTGCTGTAACTTTGGAACCTTGCTAACTAGGGTCTTGAAATCTTTTCCCAGTTATGCCCCTTTTTGGAGTTATGCCCATTTTAGAAAAATGAGATGACTATCTTGTTAGCAAGATATCGCAAAAAGTATTTAAGCTATGGCCTTGATATTTGGTATACTGATTGGATATAAGGAGTAGCTTACCTGATTAAACTTTGGGAAAATTTCGTAAAATATTGATGGAGTTATGGCCCTTGTTTGAATTTGGCATTTTTCCAACTTTTGAACCGCTTGAGCTAGGAAGCTGATTTTTGGTATAGTAATAGTCCTTGATGACTTAAATACTTTAGTACAGGTAAGGTAACTCTGCATTCATTAATTACCGAGTTACTTCCCCTGATTTTCAATACTAATACAGCTACTGAGTTCAAGAACCACTGGGCAGAGGGTTTTGAAATTTCATATATAAATACCTCATGGAAAATTAGCTGACACATATTTTTTTTCTTTTCCAAGTTAGGCCCCTTTTTGGTATTATGCCCCGTTTAGAAAAATGAGAAGACTATCTTGTCAGCAAGATATCTCAAACAGTATTTGAGCTATGGCCTTGATATTTGGTATACTGATTGGGTATAAGAAGTAGATTACCTGATTAACTTTTATGGGGATTTTGGAGAGTTTTGATGGAGTAATGGCCCTTATTTGAATTTGGCATTTATCCAGCTTTTGAACTGCTTGAGCTAGGAAGCTGATTTTTAGTAATAGTCCTAGATGAGTTAAAACTCTTTAGTACAGTTTAGGTAACTCTGCGTTTATTAATTACTGAGTTACTACCCCTGATGTTCAATACTTATGCGGCTACTGGGTTCTAGAACCACTGTGCATAGGGTTTAGGAATTTTATTCATGAATTCCTGATGAAAAAATAACTGACACATATTTTTCCCTAGGTTATGCCCCATTTTGAAGTTATACCCCTACAAAAACATGAGATGGATATCTTGTTAGCAAGATATCTCTAAAAGTATTTGAGGTATGGGCTATGTATTTGGTATTCTGATCAGATATGAAGAGTAGATTACCTGATTAAGTTTTGGGGAAATGCTGTAAATATCTCGGTGTTTAGTTCTGCTCTTAAAGGCATAAAGAATTAAATTACGATGTAAGGAATAAAACCGTATATTATTTTCGGCTGTATGTAGCTTGATTCGCCGACAAAGCATCACTGAAATTGCGACACGTTCGTCGATTGAATTTGAATTTCAAAAATTTAGAATGTTTTTTCGGTGCCATATGTTTAAAAATATCACTCGTCCATAGATACGTGTTCCCACTGTATACGGTTTTCGAGATATGGAGGGGACAAATAATGTTACCTTTTCTAACTTTGACCTCTCCATGAAAGTGTGACCTTGACCTTTGTCGGCCATTGTTGACACACGGTTTCTACACGTTGCCTCGATGAGGTAAACATTTGACTCGTTTCAAAAAGACCTTTCAAAGGGTTAAGGAGATATGGAGCAGACACGAATTTAATACAAAATCACAATACGAAAAATACAAAGGGGCGTAATTTTTTTAATAGTGAAAGTAGGGTTATGGTTCTTTTTCTCTGCACATTGTCTGATGATACTTAATATTTATACGATCTTTCATGACGAAATCTTAAACGGTTTTTGAGATATGGAGCGGACACGAAGCTTATATGAAACTAGAAATGTTTTTCAGAGAAAAACTGATGTCCCACAGCCAGCCCATTTCCCATCCTCTCTAATGAATAAAAAGCCTGTACAAATAAAAGATCTATGCAAGTTTACAGAAAATCCATCCTCAGATACTAAAGGTATTCTACATGGAAAACTGTGTCCTTAACAAATGGGTGGAGGTCACCAACTACATGTAATAAACATGTTTTAAACCTGTCACAACAATATATTCATGCAGGTATGATGAATATCCATCAACTAGTTCAAGATAAAACTCTTTTTTGAGAGAAAAAAAGGATTTGTAAGTTAGCTTTTGACTGTGAAAATACGGTCAAAGTAATCTATCGAGATTGTCTCAAAGGTATATCATTGAAAGTAAAGTGGAAATGAAGCCAAAGGCTAGTGAGATAATATCAATTTTAGTGGAATTTTTACTTATCTAAGTCCTCTTGTGGCCTTGAAAAGGAGGTCAATGTCACCAAACTCTGATCAGCTCTTACGCTAGTCCAAGTGATGTATCCATGCAAGTTTGGTAAAATTCCATCAACTGGTTCATGAGATATGGTAGGTACAAGAAATTGTAATCTAAGTCCTCCAGTGACACTGAAAATGAGGTCAAGGTCAACAAACTTTTGATCTGCTCTTAAGCTTGCCCCAATGATGTATCCATACAAGTTTGGTGAAATTCCGTCCACGGGTTAAGGAGATATAGTGCATACAAGAAATTGTCATTGAAAATAAGGTCAAGGTCACCAAAATCTAATCAGCTCTCAAACTTGTCCCAATAATATATCCATGCAAGTTTGGTGAAATTCCATCAATTGGTTCAAGAGATATCGCGCATACAAGAAATCAATAATATATTCATGCAAGTTTGGTGAAATTCCATCCGTTGGTTCAAGAGATATTGCGTATACAAGAAATTGACATCTCAGTCCTCCAGTGACCTTGAAAATTAAGTCAAGGTCACCAAAACCTATTCAGTTCTTAAACTTGTCCAGATGATATATCCATGCAAATTTCGTGAAATTCCATTAGTTGGTTCAAGAGATATTGTGCATACAAGAAATTGTCATCTAAGTCCTCCGGTGACCTTGAAAATAAGGTCAAGGTCACCAAAACCTAATCAGCTCTTAAACTTGTCCAAATGATATATCCATGCAAGTTTGGTGAAATTTTCATCAATTGGTTCAAGAGATATCGCGCATACAAGAAATCAATAGTATATTCATGGAAGTTTGGTGGAATTCCATCCGTTGGTTCAAGAGATATTGCGTATACAAGAAATTGACATCTCAGTCCTCCAGTGACCTTGAAAATTAAGTCAAGGTCACCAAAATCTAATCAGCTCTTACACTTGTCCAGATGATATAGCCATGCACATTTGGTGAAATTCCATCAGTTGGTTCAAGAGATATTGTGCATACAAGAAACTGTCATCTAAGTCCTCCGGTGACCTTGAAAATGAGGTCAAGGTCACCAAAATCTAAACAGCTCTTAAACTTGTCCCAATAATATATCGAGCAAGTTTGGTAAAATTCCATCAATTGGTTCAAGAGATATCGCGCATACAAGAAATCTGTCACGCCGACGGTATCCGCACTAAAACCAATATGTCCCCCCTAACCTTTGGTTGAGGGACATAATTACTATACGAAAAATACAAAGGGACATTATTTCGTCAAAACTGAGAAAAGGGTTATGGTTCTTTTTTTCTACACATCGTCTGATAGTGTTTTATATTTATACCAACTTTCATGAAAAAATCTTAAACGCTTTTTGAGATATGGAGCGGACACCCAAGTTTCAAAAATATCTTTTATGGTGTTAAGGAGATATGGAGCAGACACGAAAAGTTAACAGACGGACAGGCAGACGGAAGGGCGGACGGACGGATGCCACAACATAATACGACCCGTCTTCGACGGGCGTATAAAAATCATAAAAAATAATTTTGATGTTATTCCAGTTTGAAACATAGACGCTCGTTCAGGAAAATTATTATTTTCATTAAAACATTTTGTATGCTTAACGTTTATTCCAGTTTGAAACATAGACGCTCGTTACGGAAAAAAATTTATTTTAATTTAAACATTTTGTATGCTTAAAGTTTCTTGTTTAAACAATGAGAGGCAGCCGAAATATTTCCGAAAAGCAAAGTAATGGCAACAAAGTGCTCACCTGGGTGTATGTTTACAATGATTTTATTAGCTCACCAGGGTGAGCTATTGTGATCACTCAGTGTCCGTCGGGCGTCGTCCGTCATCAACAATTTGATTTAAACGACATCTCTAAAACCGCTAGAAATACATAGAAAAATATCAAAAATCTTCTTCTTCAGAACCGCAAGGCTCAGATGCTTGGAATTTGGTATGAAGCATTGTCTGTTAGACCTTTACAAAATTAGTTCAATGGTGGCCCCAGGGTCGATAATGACCCTGCCCAAAGGGGGATCTGGGTTTGAACCAGAGAAATACATAGAAAAATTTTCAGAAATCTTCTTCCTCAGAACCACATTGCTCAGATAATGGAAATTTGGTATTTATCATTGCCTAGTGGTCCTTTACTAAGTTTGTACAAATGCGTGTCCAAAATGGCCCTGCAGCAGGAGGTCCTGGGTTTGAACAACAAGTAGCCCAAAGGGCAACAATTGCTCACCTGAGAGACATTGTAAACCTATAGGGATATTTAAGATGCTCAAGGGCAGCTAACTCCACAGTCAGTGGTCCAATCAGGCTGAAAATTAAACTCATCCAAAACATTATGTATGCCCTCATTTAATATATGCAAGTTTAAAAAGTATCCGATCAAGAGCACAATAGACAGAGCTGTCAAGGGCAGCTAACTTCGTAGTGGTTGGCCTGATCTGGCCAAAATTTGAACTTATTTAAGATATTATGCATTTCCTCATTACCTGCAAGTTTGAAAAGGATCGGATCAGTAGAAACCAAGAAAAAGTGGCGACATTGATTTTTTGGATGCTCAGGGCAGGTACTCCATAGTCAGTGGTGGGATCTAGCCGAAATGCTAACTAATCTAAGCTTTTATGCATATCCTCTTGACCTGCAAGTATGAAGAGGATCCGATGAAAAATGAAAATGTGATGACGTTGTTTTCTCCATTATAAGACTATGGGATTTTTTTCAAACGCTCAAGGGCAGCTAACTCCGTAGTCTGTGCTCGAATCCGGCCAAATTTCGAACTCATCCAAGCTCTTATGCATGTCATCATTACCTGCAAGTATGATAAGGATCTAATCAAAAACCTTGATTGCAGCACCCTAAAAGTCAAACTTGCTCGAGATATTGTCATGCCCTACATTTGTGTGAATTCATTTTAAAATCCGTTGAGAAATGTAGGTGCAAGAGCCATGACAAAGTTTTTCTAAAATTAGCCACAGTGACCTTGACCTTGGGCACAGCATCCTGAAAGTCGAACTTGCTTGAGATATTGTCATACCCTACATTTGTGTCAAGTTATTTCAAAATCCATGGAGAAATGAAGATGCTAGGGCGATGACAAAGTTTTTCTAAAAATAGCCACAGTGACCTTGACCTTGGGCACAGCACCCTGAGAGTCGAACTTGTTCGAGATATTGTCATGCCCTACATTTGTGTGAATTTATTTTAAAATCCATTGAGAAATGTAGGTACTAGAGCGCTGACAAAGTTTTTCTAAAAATAGCCACAGTGACCTTGACCTTGGGCGCAGCACCCTGGAAGTCAAACTTGTTTGAGATATTGTCATGCCCTACATTTGTGTGAAGTTGATTTAAAATCCGTTGAGAAATGTAGGCGCTAGAGCGATGACCAAGTTTTTACTAAAAATAGCCACAGTGACCTTGACCTTGGGTGCAGCACCCTGAAAGTCAAACTTGCTCGAGATATTGTCATGCCCTACATTTGTGTGAATTTATTTTAAAATCCATTGAGAAATGTAGGTGCTAGAGCGTTGACAAAGTTTTTCTAAAAATAGCCACAGTGACCTTGACCTTGGGCACAGCATCCCGAAAGTCGAACTTGCTTCAGATATTGTCATGCCCTACATTTGTGTGAAGTTATTTTAAAATCTGCTGAGAAATGTAGGTGCTAGAGCGCTGACAAAGTTTTTCTAAAAATAGCCACAGTGACCTTGACCTTGGGCGCAGCATCCTGAAAGTCGAACTTGCTCGAGATATTGTCATGCCCTACATTTGTGTGAAGTTATTTTAAAATCTGCTGAGAAATGTAGGTGCTAGAGCGCTGACAAAGTTTTTTCTAAAAATAGCCACAGTGACCTTGACCTTGGGCGCAGCATCCTGAAAGTCGAACTTGCTCGAGATATTGTCATGCCCTACATTTGTGTGAAGTTATTTTAAAATCTGTTGAGAAATGTAGGTGCTAGAGCGCTGACAAAGTTTTTCTAAAAATAGCCACAGTGACCTTGACCTTGGGCGCAGCATCCTGAAAGTCGAACTTGCTCGAGATATCGTCATGCCCTACATTTGCGTGAAGTTATTTTAAAATCTGTTGAGAAATGTAGGCAATAGAGCGATGACAAAGTTTTTCTTAAAATATGTGATGACGTTGTTTTCTCCATTATAACACTATGGGATTTTTTTCAAACGCTCAAGGGCAGCTAACTCCGTAGTCTGTGCTCGAATCCGGCCAAATTTCGAACTCATCCAAGCTCTTATGTATGTCATCATTATCTGCATGTATGATAATGATCTAAGCAAAAACAGTTGAGAAAACGTGATGACACCATTTTCCCCATTATAACCCTATGGGATTTTTTTCAAACGCTCAAGGGCAGCTAACTCTGTAGTCTGTGCTCGACTCTGGCCAAATTTCGAACTCATCCAAGCTCTTGTGTATGTCATCATTACCTGCAAGTATGATAAGGATCTAATCAAAAACAGTCGAGAAAACGCGATGACGCCATTTTCCCCATTATAACCCTATGGGGGCTATCTGTTGCCATGGAAACCAGAGTTCTGAGCTGATCGGCACCAAAACCTAATGCAGCCTTTCCCCCACCCCAATGATGCTTCAGATAAAATTTGACTGCAATCAGACCACTGGTTTCTGAGATATTTATGTTTGAAAGTGTTGACGCACCCACCCACCTACCCACCCACGCACGCACGGACAACGGCTCGACTCCCATCCTATAAGCTCACCTCTGAGCCTTCGGCTCAGGTGAGCTAAAAAGCCACAGTGACCTTGACCTTGGGCGCAGCACCCTGAAAGTCGAACTTGCTCGAGATATTGTCATACCCTACATTTGTGTGAAGCTATTTCAAAATCCATGGAGAAATGTAGGTGCTAGAGCCATGACAAAGTTTTTCTAAAATTAGCCACAGTGACCTTGACCTTGGGTGCAGCACCCTGAAAGTCGAACTTGCTCGAGATATTGTCATGCCCTACATTTGTGTGAAGTTATTTCAAAATCCGTTGAGAAATGTAGGCGCTAGAGCGATGACAAAGTTTTTCTAAAAATAGCCACAGTGACCTTGACCTTGGGCGCAGCACCCTGAAAGTCGAACTTGCTCGAGATATTGTCATGCCCTACATTTGTGTGAAGTTATTTTAAAATCCATTGAGAAATGTAGGTGCTAGAGCGCTGACAAAGTTTTTCTAAAATTAGCCACAGTGACCTTGACCTTGGGCGCAGCATCCTGAAAGTCGAACTTGCTCGAGATATTGTCACGCCCTACATTTGTGTGAAGTTATTTTAAAATCCGTTGATTTATGTAGGCAATAGAGCGATGACAAAGTTTTTCTAAAAATATGTGATGACGTTGTTTTCTCCATTATAACACTATGGGATTTTTTTCAAACGCTCAAGGGCAGCTAACTCCGAAGTCTGTGCTCGAATCCGGCCAAAATTCGAACTCATCCAAGCTCTTATGTATGTCATCATTACCTGCAAGTATGATAAGGATCTAAGCAAAAACAGTTGAGAAAAGGTGATGACGCCATTTTCCCCATTATAACCCTATGGGATTTTTTTCAAACGCTCAAGGGCAGCTAACTCCGTAGTCTGTGCTCGAATCCGACCAAATTTCGAACTCATCCAAGCTCTTGTGTATGTCATCATTACCTGCAAGTATGATAAGGATCTAATCAAAAACAGTCGAGAAAACGTGATGACGCCGTTTTCCCCATTATAACCCTATGGGGGCTACCTGTTGCCATGGAAACCAGAGTTCTGAGCTGATCGGCACCAAAACCTTATGCAGCCTTTTCCCCACCCCAATGATGCTTCAGATAAAATTTGATTGCGATCGGCCCACTGGTCTCTGAGATAATTATGTTTGAAAGTGTTGACGCACCCACGCACCCACGGACGGACGGACGACGGCTCGACTCCCATCCTATAAGCTCACCTCTGAGCCTTCGGCTCAGGTGAGCTAATAAAAACTATTTAAAATCTTCATTTTAAGAACACTAGGCGCCAGATGCTTGAAATTTGGTATGAAGCTGGTGGATTTCTACCAAGTTTGTTTGTTCAAGTGGTGGCTCCACGGTCTAAAACGGCCTTGAGGCAGGGCAAATTTGGTTCAAAATTAAAATACACTTTAAAATGTTCTTCTCAAGAACTGCAAGGCTCAGATGCTTGAAATTTGGTATGTAGCACTGCCTAATGGTCATTTACCATGTTTATTCAAATTGTGACCCCAGGGTTGAAAATATCCCCAGTGGCCACCTCAGGGGGTCCTGGGTTTGAACCATAGAAATACATAGGAAAATATTCAAAAGTCTTCTTTTTGAGAACCGCTACTCAGATGCTTAAAATTTGGTATGGTAGGGGTTGAGCGAAGGAAAATTTGTTCAAACGATTCAGGTCACGTGACTAATTAAGCGGTTACTCCCATATATAGTAAAAGGCTTTTAAAAATCCTCTTCTCCAGAACCAAATAACAGATTGCCTTGAAACTTGGTATTTAGCACTTAGTACTGGAGTTCTGCCAAGATCGTTTAAATGATGACCATTTGTTGATGTTACGAAATGGATCCGATCGTCGACTTTGTCGTCGAACTATTTTAATTCTTTCAATCAGTAGAGCTACAGTTTTTAGGGCAACTGTGGTAATAAAACATTTACGGAAATTGTGGCTACGTTATGCATGGGTTGTTTGTGAATACCTCTCGTGGACAGCGTATTGCATGATTTTAATGTGAGACGCATAGTATTTATACGCCTATCTTTTAATGAAAAGTTAGACGTGGCTGTTTAATTCTTGATGGATGTTATATTGTTGTGTGCCCAGATTCTGTGTTAAGACCTAGAAGGGTAAGATTTTATTATATTTATTTAGAATAGTTTGGCTAAGAATGAAAAATGTGACTTCTGATTGATATGGTATGATTATATGTGTCGACTGATTTGATTTTGTTGGCAGTGATCAGGCTGCGCATGTGTCGACCGATTTTGTTAGTAAGCATGCTGCGCATGGTATTTGTATATTAGGAAGTTTTGTAAATTACGGAAATAGTTTATATCACTGATGTTGGTTGCAATGGTGTGCGTCTATTTGACGTCCAGTGACGTCAGTTGCATTCATGTTATTCATGTGACGTCAGTTGTATTCATGTTATTCATGTGACGTCAGTTGCATTCATGTTATTCATGTGAAGTCAGTTGCATTCATGTTATTGCGACGTCAGCACTTTATATTAGTTTCACGTATACGTGGCCTATAGAAGTAGATTGATTTGTAATGGAACTAATTTATATACTCGTGACGTCAATTGACGCCATAGCATGCACCGCATTAAGGGTTTTTTTCATAAGTTATAATGGTAACATTTGGTCATCATGCGTTTGATTTGCCTTCATTAGACGGCGTCATATGATATAACATCATTGATGTCATGATGTCAGATCAAACGTTATGATCCCAAATGTGTTAGAAACGCTTATTCAGTTATTATATTCTATGGCAAATGGTATTACGTTTAGTTTAAAGAAATGAATTAATACATATGCGAGTTAGATTTTGGTCAATCAATTTAATGTAAATAGGTCATTGTTTAGATTATTCATGTTTTATGTGGGGTATGTCATGGTGATGCCTGTTGACGTCAGTATACTTCTTCACAATGTTTGGCGTCAGATCCTTCGACGCACATGCGTGGTAGGATCTACGTTTCTTCATTGGCGGAAGTGGTAAGCACAATTTTGGCTTTACATCGTGAGCGCGAGTTGTGTCTAGTGACACGGCTGGCGTGTGCACGTTATGCTCGGCATTCGCCGAGGGCGTTGTATGGTATTTCCAAGACAGGCCCAAGTCTTACGTATTATTATTATGTAGTTACAATGTATTAAGTGTAAGTTCGTTATTTTTAGGCACATCAAGTCCGGCAGTCAGCTGTTAGGGCTTAGAGCCACGTCTCACCTGGAGATTCGATATACGTCTCCAGGTTAATACCAACCCGGGTAGAGGCAGTTACAACGCCGTTTGTGCATGGTTCCTAAGCAGAGGCGGGAAGCACAAAATGTAGGCGGAAGTGGTTAGCACAGTTTTGCCAGATTCTGTGATAAGATCTGAAGGTCACATCAAGTGTGGGACAGTGTTCGTCCACTAAGGTGTTTTAATATATATAGACTGGTCCCTGGTACGATCCAGGGAGCGACCAGTATATAATCGTGCACGTGTTTATATAAGTTGGTGTTCCTCATGATATATGGACTGGCCCATGACATGATCCAGGGAACGACGAATTGAAGTCTACCAACATAAGGCCTTGTTTTTTTGTATGAGCTCAAACTAACGTTTTTTGTCCTTTGTGTTTTCCTTTAGTTCATGGCGCTGAGCCGAGTACGGTGTTGACGTCAGACGGTAATCTATTTGCGTATTGTACGCAAATCGATTACATATTTGAAACAAACACCTTACTTGGGCCAGCGACATGAACTGATATGTGTTGTATATTATTGTAATTGTGACAGTTGTAAATTGTATTGTTGTATATAGAATTTACATTATATATAAACTTCAAAAATTCTAACGTTGTTAGGGTTTCCTTGTTAGCGTATTACACTGGTAGATAACCCTTTAATCGGAAGTCACCCTCCGCCGTCCTGGCGACGCATAAGGCTCTACACCCGTGTCGACCGTGTGTGAAATCTTCTGCGTAACATGGTGTCATGAAGTAACGGGATTTGACTTCTGGTTAATATCTGCCAGTGTAAGACATTGACAATATATACAGAATCTAGGCACAATTTTGTCAGACATTTTTTTTTATTATTATTGACTTTCTGATTGTTCTTTTCTAAGGTGACGTAAGGCTGTGAATTTTAGGGGAACAATTTTGCCACTAAATTCTTTGTAAATGTAACCTACACTCAATTCAGGTCAACTATCCTTATTCCCTGCGTGATGAAGTGCGATAGCCCATGCATTAATTTGTGATAAAATGTAACAGGTTGCATATCTGAGTGGGGAAACTAAGGTTATATAGACCTAAATTGTCTTGGCACGGATGATACATATTTAGTTTTAAGGTCCGTTTGAGTACCTTGGCACTGCTGTTGCATGACAATCTGTTAGTTCATTAATTCAAACGTTTGTACGTAGTGTCGTAACCGTTACTGAGGTCCATTTTATGTCCTGATTTAGTAACGTAGGTCACTCGTAACGTTATATAATATCGTTAGAATGAATTAAACCTAATAGCGGAATCTTAAGTTTGATTTACCGTTGGTATCCTATAAGGTTTTGTAATGTAGGACGTACAGTTGTCGTGTCAGTGTTAATACGTTGCGTTACATACGTTACGTTTGTATATCCGATACGCTAGATCAAGTTGGGCGTAATTGTAATGTGTTTTTTTTTACGTCATCTAATTACGTCATCTAATAGTGAAAAGTAATTCTCGGCAAAGTCAACGTCAGTTTATGACGTCATTTCCGGTCTGTTATGAACGTAACTTTAATGGCTACGTCCAGATCGCGAGTATACTAATTAATCAACGTTTTAGTTGGATTAGTTCGTTATTATTATTGTTAACGTTTTAGTTAACGTGTGTGACTGTAAGTGAACGTCGGTTTCAGTTAAGTTAACGTGAGCATTACGTTTAGCGTCATGGATCAGTTAGTTAAGACGGGAAGGGAGTCAGGTTATGAAGGGCAGGCATTGCAGGAATTTGTAAAGCAGCAGCAAGAGACTGAGAGGGCAGAAAGGCACGCGGTAAGGGAACTTGATAAAGAGAAGATCGCGGCGGAGAAAGAAAAGCTTGCGCAGGCTGATAAAGACAGGGAAATTGAGTTAGCTAAGATCGCGGCGGAGAAAGAGAGGATCGCAGCGGAGAGAGAGAGGATCGCGCAAGCCGAAAAAGATAGGGAAATTGAATTGGCTAGGATCGCGACGGAAGAAGCTAAGATTGCGGCGGATAGGGAAATCGAGATGGCGCGGATTGAAAGTATAGAGCGGCAAGCCGAGAAAGATAGGGAAGCTAGGTTGTATCAAGTCGAAAGCGATAAGGAAGCAAAGTTGTCGAGCGAGGTCGAGTTAGAAAAGTTGAAGTATAGTTTTGAATTGCAGCAACGCGAGTTAAAGAATCAGATAGAGTTGCAGAAGGTAACGTTTAGAGTTGAATTAGAAAAACAGAAGGCTGAAAAGTTAGCGCATGCGCGTGATCCCAAGTTACCGTATTTTGATGAAAGTAAGGACAAAATGGATAGTTACTTATCAAGGTTTGAGAAATACGCGACGGCGAATAAATGGGATAAAAACGTTTGGGCTGCATATTTAAGCGCATTACTTAAAGGTCGCGCGCTTGATGTCTATGATAGATTGTCTGTAGATGATGCAGCGGATTATGACAAGTTGAAAGATGCGTTGTTAAAGAATTTTGATATGACTGAACGCGGATTTAGGAAGAAATTTCGCTATGATAGGCCTGAAAAGTCCGAAACGTTTATTCAGTTTAGTAGTAGACTTAGGTCGTATCTTAATAAATGGTTGAAAATGGCGAAAGTAGACCAGTCTTACGAAGCTGTTTGCGATTTTTTCGCTAGAGATCAGTTTTTAGAATCCTGTAGTAAAGAACTATACGTTCATTTGAAACCGAAAACATTCACGAATCTAGGTGAGATGGCTGGGGAAGCAGATTTATTTGCAGAAGCACGTGGCGGTGTCTACGCTTGTGTTAATAAGGGGCAGCAAGGGCGTAACTCAGAGTAGATCTGATAATAAGCCGAGTGCGCAGCCAGAGATAAAATGTAGTATTTGTGGTAAGGGACATTTAACATATAAATGTTTTAAGAATCCCGATAGGAAGCAAGCATATAGTGCGGAGGTAGGTGCAAGTGCAAGCGGGTATAGCGGAAGTAAGGGGAGTAGTTATGCACCGAAAGATGAGACACAAAGATCACAGAGTAAGAGCGATACGGTACAGACGAAGGGTAGTAGTTCAGATCGTGGCCGTGGTCGGGGTTATTCCCGTGGACGTGGTCGGGGTGGCGGACATCAAATGAGCTTTTGTAAAACTACAATGAATAGGTCTCATGAAATTGAAGGTCTCTATAAGAGTAAGGAAGAAAGTCCACTAATCAATGATAACGTGGATAGGGAAGGTGTCTGTTACTTTTTAAGGTCGCGATTACCAACAGCGCAGGGTACGGTTAATGGTAAGACTGTTGTAGTTTTAAGGGACACAGGTTCTAATGGGTGTGTCGTTCGTAGAAACTTGGTTTCTAATGATCAGTTACTTGGTAGAGAATCTGATGTAACTTTGATTGATGAATCTACCCAAAGGTATCCCTTAGCAATGGTTGACATAGATTGTCCATTTTTCACAGGAAAAACTGAGGCATTGTGCATGGAAGATACATTGTATGACCTGGTTATTGGAAATATTGACGGGTCAAAACTTCCCGATATGTCCCATTTTGCAATGGCGGCAGTGACTAGGTCACAAGCTAAGCAAGGTGAAGAGGTCTATAGGAAACTTAAAGTTCCTGATCAAATTATTGCTAGTGATAAGGAGGCATTGAAGCAGGCCCAAGTTGTTGACCCTAAATTGAATGGCATAAGGCAAAGAGTGGAATCTGGGAATGTGACGATTAGTCGTGGATTGAACCGGGGTGAAACTAAGTTTATCCGAAAGAAAGATTTATTGTATAGGCAGTTTACTAAGGGAAACAAGGTCACTTTGCAACTTATTATCCCTGAAGGTTTTCGTGAAAAGGTGTTAAGATTGGCGCACGAAACCTTGATGTCAGGTCATTTGGGCATAAAGAAAACTATGGATAGAGTGTTAACTGAGTTCTTTTGGCCTGGAATTTGTGGTGATGTGGCAAGGTTTTGTAAATCTTGTGACATATGTCAAAGGACTATTCAAAAAGGTCGTGTCACTAAGGTTCCTTTAGGAAATGTGCCACAGATTGACACACCATTTAAACGAGTCGCTGTTGATATAGTTGGACCGATAGAACCTCGTTCTGACAGGAAATCCCGCTATATTTTAACAATGATAGATTATGCGACGAGATATCCCGAGGCGGTAGCGTTACCCGGCATTGAAACGGAACGCGTAGCCGAAGCGTTAGTTGAGATGTTTAGTAGCGTTGGCATACCTGATGAAATGTTAACAGATTGCGGAAGTCAGTTTACTGCTGAAGTTATGAAAGAAGTAAGCAGGCTGTTATCACTCCAGCAGTTAACCACGACGCCTTATCATCCTATCTGCAACGGTCTCGTAGAGCGTTTTCACGCGACGTTGAAGCAAATGCTACGTAGGATGTGCGCAGAACGTCCAAAAGACTGGGATAAATATCTCCCAGCACTACTGTTTGCAATAAGGGAGGTTCCGCAAGAGTCATTAGGGTTTTCTCCGTTCGAATTGTTATACGGACGTAACGTTAAGGGCCCTATGGCAATATTACGTGAATTATGGTCTGAAGAGGTACAGGATGAGCAGGTTCTGTCTACGTACCAGTACGTAATTGAGTTGAGAGAACGGTTAGAGCAGACGTGTAAGTTAGCACATGATAATTTACGGAAAGTACAAGTAAAGCAAAAGGCTTATTATGACAAACGCGCTAGGTCGCGTAAATTTAACGTGGGAGATAAAGTACTGTTATTACTGCCAACTGACAGTAATAAACTGTTATTGCAGTGGAAGGGTCCATATGAAGTAGTAGAGGTGGTGAATAGAATGGACTATAAAATCGACGTCAATGGTGTCGTGAGTACATATCATGCTAATATGCTGAAACAGTATGTCGAACGTCGTACTGTGCCGTCACATTGTTTATTGTCGACTGAGACTACAGAGTCGGTTGATGACGATGGTAGTGATGAATTTTCTCTTGATAATTGTGCTTTTCCGACAGCTAAAGAGCCGGAAACTTATAACGACGTCAGTATTTCAGATACGTTAACGTCAGAACAACGTATGGAGGTTCAAGCGTTGATTAAACAGTACCCGGATGTACTATCAAGTTTACCCGGTCGAACTGATCAGATACAGCATGATATCAAACTACTCACGTCAGAACCCATACGGACGAAAGGTTATTCTATCCCGTATAAGACGCGTAACGTCATGGAGACGGAGATACAGGATATGTTAGATTTAGGGGTAATCGAGCCGTCGATTTCACCGTATTCATCTCCTGTTGTCCTAGTTCCGAAGAAAGACGGATCAGTTAGATTCTGTATCGACTTCCGGAAGCTTAACAAAGTGACGGAATTCGATGCAGAACCTATGCCAAATATGGAGGAGGTTATCAATAAAATGTCGGGACATAAATTCTTTACAAAGATGGACCTGAGTAAGGGTTATTGGCAAGTCAGTCTTACTGAAAGGTCTAAACCTTTGACGGCATTTGAAACGCCTAAGGGTTTATTCCAGTTTAAAACTATGCCCTTCGGTTTGGTCAATTCGGGAGCCTCATTTTGTAGGTTAATGAGAATCATATTGTCCAATCTCCCAAATGTTGACAGCTTTGTTGATGACATGTGGATATTTACTGAAACATGGAAGGATCATGTGACGTCATTACGTCAAGTGTTAGATCGGCTCAGGTCGGCCAAATTGACGGCAAAACCATCTAAATGCATGATCGGATATGGCAGTATCGAGTGCCTTGGTCACAATATCGTCGGACAGACGGTACGACCGCAAGAGGACAAGATACAGGCTATCAGAGATGCTCCTCGTCCATGTACGAAAAGGCAAATTAAATCTTTTCTGGGATTAGCTGGGTTTTACCGTCGTTTTATCCCAAATTTCTCATCCATAGCTTCTCCTCTGACTGATTTAACTAAACGGGATAGACCTAATTCTATCAAAGATTGGCAAGATCAGCATGAAAGGGCATTTCAAACCCTGAAGAGTAGGCTCACGTCTAGTCCTATTCTTCGCTTACCTGTTTTTCAAGAAGGTAACCCGTTTGTACTTCGAACAGATGCTTCAGACGTTGGTCTTGGAGCTATTTTGCTTCAGGAATTCGAAGGTGAAGGTCGTTTGCCGATTGCTTATGCTAGCAAGAAATTGTTACCTCGGGAAAGGAACTACTCTGTAATTGAAAAGGAATGTTTGGGCATAATCTGGGGTGTTGAGAAATTTCGTAAGTACCTGTATGGGGCGGAGTTCCCACTTGAAACCGACCACAAACCTTTGTCCTATATGCAGACAGCTAAGGTGCTCAATCCCCGAATCATGCGTTGGGCCATGAAATTACAGCCATACAGATTCAGGATCGTTGCTATCCGTGGCCAAGATAATTTGGGGGCGGACTACCTTAGTAGATAGTTTGGCCACATTATGCATCGCACCGTTGTTGTGTATATAGCTAGTTTTCCAGTTTTGACATAGCCTACGATTCGATCGCATTTCGTACTATATCAGAAAAGAAACATTGTTATGTTTTTTTCTCCCTAAGGGGAAACCTATGTTACGAAATGGATCCGATCGTCGACTTTGTCGTCGAACTATTTTAATTCTTTCAATCAGTAGAGCTACAGTTTTTAGGGCAACTGTGGTAATAAAACATTTACGGAAATTGTGGCTACGTTATGCATGGGTTGTTTGTGAATACCTCTCGTGGACAGCGTATTGCATGATTTTAATGTGAGACGCATAGTATTTATACGCCTATCTTTTAATGAAAAGTTAGACGTGGCTGTTTAATTCTTGATGGATGTTATATTGTTGTGTGCCCAGATTCTGTGTTAAGACCTAGAAGGGTAAGATTTTATTATATTTATTTAGAATAGTTTGGCTAAGAATGAAAAATGTGACTTCTGATTGATATGGTATGATTATATGTGTCGACTGATTTGATTTTGTTGGCAGTGATCAGGCTGCGCATGTGTCGACCGATTTTGTTAGTAAGCATGCTGCGCATGGTATTTGTATATTAGGAAGTTTTGTAAATTACGGAAATAGTTTATATCACTGATGTTGGTTGCAATGGTGTGCGTCTATTTGACGTCCAGTGACGTCAGTTGCATTCATGTTATTCATGTGACGTCAGTTGTATTCATGTTATTCATGTGACGTCAGTTGCATTCATGTTATTCATGTGAAGTCAGTTGCATTCATGTTATTGCGACGTCAGCACTTTTTATATTAGTTTCACGTATACGTGGCCTATAGAAGTAGATTGATTTGTAATGGAACTAATTTATATACTCGTGACGTCAATTGACGCCATAGCATGCACCGCATTAAGGGTTTTTTTCATAAGTTATAATGGTAACATTTGGTCATCATGCGTTTGATTTGCCTTCATTAGACGGCGTCATATGATATAACATCATTGATGTCATGATGTCAGATCAAACGTTATGATCCCAAATGTGTTAGAAACGCTTATTCAGTTATTATATTCTATGGCAAATGGTATTACGTTTAGTTTAAAGAAATGAATTAATACATATGCGAGTTAGATTTTGGTCAATCAATTTAATGTAAATAGGTCATTGTTTAGATTATTCATGTTTTATGTGGGGTATGTCATGGTGATGCCTGTTGACGTCAGTATACTTCTTCACAATGTTTGGCGTCAGATCCTTCGACGCACATGCGTGGTAGGATCTACGTTTCTTCATTGGCGGAAGTGGTAAGCACAATTTTGGCTTTACATCGTGAGCGCGAGTTGTGTCTAGTGACACGGCTGGCGTGTGCACGTTATGCTCGGCATTCGCCGAGGGCGTTGTATGGTATTTCCAAGACAGGCCCAAGTCTTACGTATTATTATTATGTAGTTACAATGTATTAAGTGTAAGTTCGTTATTTTTAGGCACATCAAGTCCGGCAGTCAGCTGTTAGGGCTTAGAGCCACGTCTCACCTGGAGATTCGATATACGTCTCCAGGTTAATACCAACCCGGGTAGAGGCAGTTACAACGCCGTTTGTGCATGGTTCCTAAGCAGAGGCGGGAAGCACAAAATGTAGGCGGAAGTGGTTAGCACAGTTTTGCCAGATTCTGTGATAAGATCTGAAGGTCACATCAAGTGTGGGACAGTGTTCGTCCACTAAGGTGTTTTAATATATATAGACTGGTCCCTGGTACGATCCAGGGAGCGACCAGTATATAATCGTGCACGTGTTTATATAAGTTGGTGTTCCTCATGATATATGGACTGGCCCATGACATGATCCAGGGAACGACGAATTGAAGTCTACCAACATAAGGCCTTGTTTTTTTGTATGAGCTCAAACTAACGTTTTTTGTCCTTTGTGTTTTCCTTTAGTTCATGGCGCTGAGCCGAGTACGGTGTTGACGTCAGACGGTAATCTATTTGCGTATTGTACGCAAATCGATTACATATTTGAAACAAACACCTTACTTGGGCCAGCGACATGAACTGATATGTGTTGTATATTATTGTAATTGTGACAGTTGTAAATTGTATTGTTGTATATAGAATTTACATTATATATAAACTTCAAAAATTCTAACGTTGTTAGGGTTTCCTTGTTAGCGTATTACACTGGTAGATAACCCTTTAACCGGAAGTCACCCTCCGCCGTCCTGGCGACGCATAAGGCTCTACACCCGTGTCGACCGTGTGTGAAACCTTCTGCGTAACAGTTGACCCTTACTTTTTTATGGCAAGCTCAAAGTTGCTTTCCGGTATTTTTATATGGGAAAATGCTTAAACATAAGAGTTAATGGAAATTATAGAAGATTTTGGTGCAAATTTTGATAAATGCAATCTGAAAACTAAAGGACTACCTGGATCATTCGTTGACCTTTAACCAATGCTTCTAAACATCTAATATTTTGACAGTTTCAAACAACATGTATTGGGTTTGTTCAAATGATGACCCTAGTTTGATGTTAGTCATTTTTGCTCAGGTGAGCGATTCAGGGCCTCTTGGCCCTCTTGTTCACATACAAGATAGTTGTCAGAGGCTCTAAAACCCAAAGTCAGGACACCAGCATAAAAGGTCATAAGAAGTTATTCACTAATGACAGTGATATGATAAGTGAAATATGGGGAGATGGTCTTTACAAGCCTAAAGCTTCCGACCAAATCCTAATAATTGATTCTGTACATTTGTATGTGATAGTGTTCTTGAAATAAATATTGTTTAAA
This sequence comes from Ctena decussata, assembly GCA_963989385.1. NCBI lineage: Eukaryota > Metazoa > Mollusca > Bivalvia > Lucinida > Lucinidae > Ctena > Ctena decussata. Next base: position 116,177,652 of record OZ022499.1, on the reverse strand, counting down.
CCAAATACTATATCAGTTCACTGTAGATTTTCGCTGCTTTATCTGCCCATTATTTTCTGAGACATCACCGCCAGATGAAAAATAAACGTATGTAAACATGTATTCATCTCTTACACTGATAACATCTCGGAATCGTAACACTGCTTTTCTTCCATAGTACATAGAACGAATGGGGTGGTCGGGGTGGGCGATACTGCTATTTTAACTTTAAATACCTTTTAATTTGGATAAAAGTTTGGCAAGGGCCGGCTATTCTTTCTGCTAGTGCAGAATTGGGGTGAGAGGTGTTCAGTTTTTTGTACTTTGTCTATCTTATCTTCCTTTTTCTTTCTCTCTCTCTCTAGGGGAAATGGCTCGATACTGACCGACATACTGTATTAAACAAGCAAATTCGACGAATTTATGTCCCCCGCCTTGGAAACTAGGTCTCCACTGTATATACACTAAGTGTTTGAGCTGGAAAAGCGGCTAAGTTACAAATTGGAAAAAATAATAAAAAAAATAATGTGAGGATTATATCCAAACCACATGCATATCTTCAGACCATGATCAAAACACCTGTGAAGTTTCAAAGGAATCGGCATAAAACTGTAGGAGGAGTTGCACACACAAGGTACCCACTATCTATTCACTTTGATAGTAAAACTGTATGAAAAATGGCTAAGTTCAATTTGCGAAAAAACTGAAAAAAAAATAATGTGAAGATTATATCCAAACCACATGCATATCTTCAGACCATGACCAAAATATCTGTGAAGTTTCAAAGGAATCCACATAAAACTGTAGGAGGAGTTGCGCACACAAGGTACCCACTACCTAGTCACTATGATAGTAAAACGCCTAAAAAATGACTAAGTCCACCTCGTAGAAAAAGTGACAAAAAATAATGTGAGGAGTATATCCAAACCTCATGCATATTTTCAGACCATGACCAAAACAATTCTGAAGTTTCAAAGGCATCAGCATAAAACTGTTGGAGGAGTTGCGCACACAAGATACCCACTATCTAGTCACTTTGATAGTAAAAACGCCTAAAAATGACTAAGTTCAACTTGTGGAAAAGTGACAAAAAATAATCTCAGGATTATATCCAAACCACATGCGTATCTTCAGACCATGACAAAATCAGCTGTAAAGTTTCGAAAGAATCGGCCTACAACTGTAGGAGGAGTTGCGCACACAAGGTACCTACTACTTTAGGGGGACGGAAGGACGGAAAGCCGAAAACTATGTCCCTCCGCTTTTCTTGGAAAAGACGGGGGACAAAAACAAAAAAAATACGAAATAACGTGGAATGAATCGAGAAGGAAGAGCTTTAGTTTCACCCTATTAAGAGTTATACATGTATGTTCACGCAGAAACGTTATACTGCTTAAATGAAGGGAAAATACAGAAAACAAACAAAACAGACTCACATGCTTTTCACAAGCCCGTTTCCCGGCTTTCGACAACAGAGCTGAAACGTCTGTCCCACCGGTAATTATGACCAGGGCTATGTGTACGGCTAGCTGAAAAGTAAAAATTTAGACATGCATGGTGTGATCGGTCTTATTCATCCAGTCTTTATCTTTCTTAGCATCAAAGGAGCCCCATTGGCTCAGTAGGTTAAGCGCTGGCCTATTGATCTAGCGGTCTCGAGTTCGAGCCCCGCTAGAGGCGAGAATCTTTCCAACCGTGAACGGGGTCACATTGCACCCAGCCTTTCTTTATCACCCTCCCATCGTCCTGATAAGACTGAAATATTGTTGAAAAGGTCGTAAAATTGAAACATCCATCCATATATCTTGACATCAGATAAATCCAGTATTTATCTAAACGGATGGGAGGAGCCCATATATGACTTTTCAAGTCGCTAGCATAACTGATACTTTAATTACAAAATAAGTCTGGGATTTATGAACAAAGGAGAATACTCTGCAAATATAATAGGAGTATTCAAATTTCATGAAAAAAAAAAAACATAAATGGCATACTGCATGATTTAAAAAATCAGCTGCCTGGCTCAAACAGGTAAAAGTGGGTGGACAGACGTGTTCGTTAAATATGGCGTCCATAGCCAAACTGAAAATGAAAGTACAAGTGATTGAATCTTTATAAGGTTTACCACATAAGGCAACTGACATGATTGCATATCTATAAATAGCTTAGGGACACTGTATTGATTTTTTTAGGCAATTGAGTTGTCTGCTTGTGTTGCTTGTTACATGTGTTGATTAAAGGGCATTGGTCAAAAAGCGGTCTGAGCTGACCCTAGAGGTGAAAACTCTTGTGTTGGATCTATATCAGAGAAGGGTGAATTTCTAACATATCCAGGATATAAGAAATACCTCGTTCTACTGTGGATTCTGTAATAATTAAATTTCATTACAGAGGAAATGTTGAAAAATATAAACAGATCAGGTAGGCTTCCATGGATCGGTGAGAGCGAGAACTGGAGACTCAAAATGATAGAATGGAATCACTGCAAGATTTAATGAAAATAGGGAAAATAGAGGATGTCCAAAAACTATCGAAAGGAAATAACGTCAACATGGATATAAACGTGAGGTCTGTAGGGTAAACCGTACATTGTATAAACGGTGTCTCCAGTTTAAGAGAGAAAAGGTGGAAACCCGTTGTTAATTTCTGGAAAAATATCATTTTCATTTGGACGAAAGTTAGATATGTGTTGGTCAGGATCATCAAAAGACGATGAGGGGTGGAGACGGGCCTAGCTGATAGGAGAGAATAACGTTCAATTCAGGTGATGATATGTGTATGTGTCTGTTTTGATGGAGTAGGGTCTCTTTGTCGTGTTGAAGTAACTATAAAAATGCAACTAAGTATATTAACATTTTAGAAGATGAACGGTAGGCCTACATTATACGAGAGTCCTGCAAAAAAGCTGCCACTAATGGGATTCCGTAGCTTTCTGTAGAAACGCTGAGTTGCACTTAGTTTGCCGTGTCTGTTGCTTGGTTTTTCGGGGTTCAACTGTGGTTTTCTTTTGCTCTGGCATTTCAGTGGTGTTGTCTGACTTCCCAGGGGTCTCCTGGGTTCGCAATACGTTCTTTCCGTTTAGTCCTCATCTCTGATTCATAGTAGGCCTTATCCGTGATTTGTTTGTTTCCGGTGTTGATTCATTGATGAGTTAGGAAACCTTCATGTGGACCAAACAGCTATCTTATTGTTTCAATTACTGCAGAAGCAGAGGACGAGGTTTGGGCCCAGTAAAACTAGTTTAAGCCCCCAGTAATTTTATGCTGACCGTTCCAAGGCGGTACTTCTGTTGCGGTTCCTTGATGTTATATTGTGCTGTGTCCGCTTGTCTATAGTCTCTGGCGGTTTGGTCACCTGTATTGCTGCCCAATCGGCATTCTGTTTTGTTTTGTTTTGTAGCTGAAATAAAAATAAGTAAAAATAGAAACTGATGCTGTTATTGGGGTAGCTGAATGACCTTCTGTTAGGGAAAGAGCTGCTCATTCGGTGTACTGTGCGTGTCTTTCGTAAACTTGGGTCAATTTCTGTATGTATGTGCTTCTTATCCTCTTGGTTTTTAGAGCGGAATGTGGCCTATCTTTTTATTTAAATACTTTTTTCACTAGCTAATTTTACCTTTTTATTCTTAGCAATGACCGAGATATTTCATTTTAAACTAAAACTGTCAGAGGATCTGACAATAGCCCCGCTGCACCGCTCTAGTAATGCACTGCCATGTAAAAACGAGCAATAAACAAGCTGCAGAGAAAACTTTCACACAAGTTTATAAATAAAAATTAAAAATATGAAAAGAAAGAAAACTGGATAAATAAAGAATGACTAAGAGTAATGGTCCTGTTTGAGAATCTGAAAGTGACACTGAACTGTGACACAAATTTACCCTGAAAAGACGGAAAAATTGACAAATAAAGAGAAGAATAAGAGCAATGAGCCCGATTTTCAATCTCACAGTACAACAACTCATTTAGCATATGTATACCAAATCTCAAATTTCTAGCTTAAGTAGTTCGTGAAAAAAACTGCGACACAAAAATCTTATGGAAAAATGCGTTACGGAGTTACGGACAAACCAAATCCAGTATAGCCCCACTTTTTCAAAGCGGGGCTATACTTATACTGACCAGTAAAAATCTGAAACTCGCGGCTATATAAAATGCCGTACTGTGATTTGTATAGAGGCAAAGCTTATATTTTCTGAACTGTGTGATATAAATGGACAACAGCCCATTTCCATGCGCACAATATTTAAGTAGGTGCTAGAAAATGTACTGTTAAAGATGATGCCGCCTTGGTAGGCCGAAAACCTCTATTACCAAAGTAAACATCGCTGCTGTCAAGGCTGTGGTTGGACAGGATGCCTGATTCTACGAAGTAGATATAGCTGGTGGTGCTGGTATAACGGAAGGCAACGTGCAAACAATTCAAAAGAGCGTTTGCACGTGAGAGAGATTTGCGCCTGGTGGATACCTAATTTGATCTCTAACGGGCAACAAAAGAAGCAGCGCCAAAAATGAGCCCGGGAACTGAAAGTTAGCATACAAAAATTGTAACAGCCGGATCGTTTCTTATTTGCTAACAGGTCATGTAATCTGGGTACACATGTTGGGGCCACAGAGAAGCGCTGATAACAAGCAATAGCAACGTGAAGATGAAACGCGGCCATGTTTTGCCAAAAGAAGTCACTACAACGAAGATGCTGTACGTTATTTTCAGGAGTGTGCAACAATGGATACGTTCCGCTGAGCCTCCTAAGGAATATCATTATGAGAATCGAAGCAACAACATAGGATCATAAAGGAACAAAAGTTGATGAGATTAGTCGCAGAAAATTTGGCCAATGTTAAGTGAGTTATCACAATTTGTTCCTATAGATATAAACTTTCAAAATGTGTTCAGGGAGTAAGGGCATGTGTTTCAATAAAATTTTACAGAAAAGGGAATTCAATGTGACCGCAGCCGATCAAAGACAAATATACAGTAAAATTCCAGACAAACTACACTTTCGAATTAAATGACGCAGCAGGACCTTAAAATTGATAATGTTCACAAACCATGGACAAGGAGTCATGATGACTGATTATATTGCCAGAGATTACATGTAGCTGCAGTTGTGACTTTAGCATAAACCCGTTTTAAAGTTATGATAAGGCTTTAGAGGTAATGAATTATTGGTGTTTCTACAAATAGTGAAGCGGGTTTGTGAGCTTGTGCCTATACATGTTATATTTGTTCAAATATGTATATAGAGAAATTTAGATGAGAAGATATCAGTGATCTGTTACTGACGATTATATCCAATGCGATTCAATGTAGTGGAAATGTGAAACATATATATGTTTTGGTTACAACATGCAAGACAGATTTTCAGTCTCGTTTCTGAGTGATTTTACCAACTGCAACGCGACATGACAAAACAAAGCGGTATGTGCGCCAGTGGAGACGCACTGGCGTCCGTTTCAGTACAGAGCCTTCGCTGTCAGCATGGAGGTAGCTCAGATCCTAAGGCTCCGATCAAACTGGGCGGATGCATCCCGCCTGAAGACCTTTTTCCCGTCTTGTTAGGTTTTGTTAATCCTTGGTGGGTTTCTTTGCTCAAATCAGCAACTGAGGGAAACTAAATGTCTCATCCTAGAAAGGTGCATTCAGTACCTTTAGCGTGTTGTCGCGCTAATTTCAAGCAATACGTTTTTTGTGTGTGTTTTTTTTCAAAGTAAAGTTTACTTACGTGCTGAATATTCATCGTCAGTTTCTTCAGTTGTGTACTTACTGAAACAATAAGTCTTTGCATGCTCTATATAAAACACGTAAAAATGCTGACGGCAATATTTTGCACATCTGTGCAACTTTATAACCTACTGTTACATGTATCAGGAAACGGACCGCGTCGAGACAAAATGTGCCCATATACAATTCTTATCAGATATTTTCTGTGGGCTGTAAACAACAATGACAATGGACGTGTGTTAGACTTTGCCTATACGTTTTCGCATGCGCAAAGCCAGTATCACAGTTGAAATAAGCACAAGACAGGACGCCGCACGCTGTCAACAGTGCACAATAAACAAAGGTCATTACGTGCGCATGTATTTGTGCATGCGCAAGGCCAATGTTATAAAAGTACACATTAGGTAGTGTATTAGACTGCAGACGGGCCGCGTAGCAATCGGTAGGGCGTCTGACTTATAAACCAGAGGTCCTGGGTTCAATACCCGGTCCGGCCACTTACTTTCATTTTTCCTTCCGCTGATTCAAGAAGGGCAGTAGTCAGTTACTGGTGAAAGTAAGTGCACTTAATACTGATTAACCGATTAGGAAGTCTAGGCCTGCCCAGGAATAGTGTGGTTAGGTTAACTGATCGTCCCGACAGCAGACAGCTAGTTATAGAGCCTGCCCAGGAATAGTGTGGTTAGGTTAACTGACCGTTCCGACAGCAGACAGCTAGTTATAGAGTTCTGTTTCGGAAGTATTTTGTGTCGTCTTTCTCCTGCAGCGTCTGAATACACTTATCTTCCGTACCGTACCTATTAAGGCCGCATTGCTCTATCAGCTAAAACTATTTATCTGCACGCTTCTCGCCATAATAAATAAACATACCTGAGTTTCACATAAAACTGCAGCGTCTAAGTACACTTATCTTCCGTACCGAACCCATTAAAGGCCCCATTGCTCTGTCAGCTTAAACTATTTATCTGCACGCTTCTCACCATAGTTTAACCATTCAACAAAACAAACTATCCCTGAGTTTTACATGAAAAAGTTTGAAAACTGATTTGTCATTTTAATTTTAGCTGGCAACTATAATGACCTACTACCGATATCATAAACTTGGACTAAATGGTAAGAATACAGTCTACCGGCGTTGCAGCCCCATCCACTGTCCCGCTTTTGTTTAAATTCCATCGGACGAGATATTTACGAAAATTGTATTTTGTGGAGCAATTTATTGAAAGATGTGGCAGGAGTTGAGGACGCAAGGTCAACATTTGTCCGATTGAAAATGAAAGAAAAACACATGCACATCTCCGTATCATACAAAAACAATCCACATAGTTTCAAATCATTCAGATGAAAGGTTGTAAGAGAATGTGGGGACACAAGCTTTTGGATGGACGGAATGACGGACGGATTCACTAACGGACACACAGACGAACGAGGGTCATTTCTAGATTCCTTCCCTGCCTACATCTGGTGACAGTAACGTAGTTAACCTGATCATGGAATTATAGGGCAAAATCACTGGGCCATGAATAAAGGTAAAGGATACAGGAGTCTGCATGGGTGCTTTTCAGCTGTTGCACTTATAGGGATACGCTATCTTACCAAGCTTTATCTCCCTTGTTTCAAAGGTATCATCAAAACCAAAATGTTTGCCTTAAAAATGGTGCCAAATACCAAAGTCAATCAACAGTAACATATAGGTCAAGGACAAACAAATGTGTGATGCAGCTGTTGCAGCAATATGGATGTATATATGTACCAAGTATGTTGATTGCAACTGCTATAATTTGTACGAAAAAGAGTTATACAGCGTGGTAAACACAATTGTTAACATTGGTTAACTTGATCACGGACGCCGACAAGGTTTCTGACGCTGACGCTAGCGCAACGGCTAACGAATACCCGGAACAATGACGCAAAGGCTAACGAATACTCGAACGATGACGCCGGGAGTATAGCATATGCTCTCATTTGCATTCTGTGAGAAAAACATGGCGCTTAAGCCATCCATTTATGTCTCAAGCCCCATAGATCTTTGCAATCAGTGTATTCCAAGATCAGACGCTGATCAAAGCCTACACTGTTTGCATTTAATACAGGAATTTTAACTGAAAATGGACAGTAGCAATAAATTGGTTAACGCATTAGCGACGGTTTAAGAAGCACACCAGCCGTCACATTCAAATACTCTAGCTAGATCCTTTATGCTAGCATATATCATTCTTAGGGCCAAAACTTAATCTCTGCAAACTGCAGAATTTCTGACCAAGTTACCAAGCGCGCAGGCTGATCTGGATTTCTTTTCATATAAGTATGCACTCAGTCTAGTTTTTTGCGATGCGTTGTATCGTGGGCCATTTCTTGATGCATGATCTAGCAATTTAAGTATCGTGGCTCATTGTCATTACTGCCTGAACTAGTAATTTATTTCTGCAGCTGCTGTAAGCAGGAGCTTAGGACTTCACATATGAGCCGCGACACGAGAAAAGGAACAAATTGGTTGTGCGCCCAGCGCAGACTCAGATCAGCCTGGGCATCCACCATGTCTGATCAGGCCCTTCGCTAAGCGCTTAAATGGTAGCTAAGGTCTAAGCTATTTCCATGCGGAAAGCGAAGACTGATCAGACGGCTGCTCTGAGTCTTCACTGTGCGCACATGCCACGTTGTTTTTCTCATATCGTGACTCATATAAATTAGGACATACAGATGTAGTGTTTAAATAAATAACAAACGTTTAAAGTTTTTAATGGGCACGTTCTGCATAATTACATACTAGGTAAACCCGAGCACTACAAAGTTCAATCATCACATGTTTTGATTTAATGTTGATTGATGTGCATAAACTGAGTTATAACTGGCAAAGAATAGAGGGGGGCATGTTTTTGAAAAATGCCAAATCGCTCCACAAAATATAGTTTCAATTCCTGGTACCCCGTCGATTGATACAATATAAAAAAAAAAACGGGGCGATGAATTGGGTCCTATACCTGTACATTGTATTTATCCATCTCAGTCAGGTTTATAATACCGAAAGTAGGTCATTTTAGTTGCCGACTAGAATGACCCAAATCAATTTTCAAAATCGTTTTATGTGAAACTCAAACACGTTTTATTTGTTTAAAGTTGGCTAATCAAACATTTACAATGATGACTGTTGTGATAAGCTTGCAGCGAAACCTCTCGATAAAATATTTCAGGAATTTTACCACCATAAAGCCGCTTCCTATGACTCGGTATATAAGCCGCGACACGACAAAACCAACAAAGTGGCATGTGCACCCAACGAAGACTCAGATCAGCATTGGCGACCGCCCAGTCTGATCAGAGTCTCAGCTGTGCGCTTAAAATAGCTAAGGGCCTAAGCTACCTCCATGCCGACAGCGAAGACTCTGCTCAGATTTGGCGGCTGCTCAGGCTGATCTGTGTCTTGGCAAGGCACAAATGCAACTTTGTTGGTTTTATCGTGTCGCGGCTCAATTATGGTCTTCACCATATTGCCATCAAACGAGGCGACAGTGCCGCTGTTTTGTAATGGCTAGCATTTTGGCGCTTTCACAACTGGGAGGACAATGAAGCCTTTTTAGAGTACCCGCTGCTCTTCAAATGGTATAAAGTCATGTATAATTTTATCGGAGACATCACTGCAAGTTTTTTACTACAGTTTCGTCATTGTAACTGATTGGGATTGGCCTGTTTTAAACAAATTAAACATCCGTGAGTTTCTCATTTAAACGTGTTGAACATTTTTTATTTTTTTTTGGGGGGGGGGGGGGGGGCATTTTAGTTGGCAGGGAAATGGTCCTACTTTCGATATTTCAGGCTTTAAGATTTGGTATAAATACAATACACAGGACAAAAATTTGTGCTTTTGATTATCTTTCATTTCTCAGCTGGGAACCAGAAAAAAGTGTACTTTGTAAAGAAAATTGTCATTTTAAAAAAAATGTTCCCCGTCCTTTTGCCAGTGTATCAACCGATATATTCTCATCAAATGTGACTGAACAGCCGCTGTTTAAAATGATTTGTGAACACAGATAGGAGGACTATGGAGGCTACAAGCGTCCGTGGTTTTTCTTATATTCGGCTAGTTTGGCAAGAGGACGTTCCAAAGGGAAAGTAGTCATGCCTTTCATTCTACCTAATGCTTGATCGTTTCCTTTTATTTAGAGACAGCTAGAACATTTACTCGTATATTGAAAGCAAGTAGATATTATAAAAATTTAAAGAGTAAATACACTTCAGAAACTGACTGAATCAGATCCCAAACCCTATCCCCAACATCATCATGATCAAAGGAAAAGATTGACAAAGACATCCCAACAAACAATAAAAAACAAGTGATAAGCCGAGTCAGCAGCTCTTTCCCAAACAGGTGGCAACTCAGCTATCTTTCCTGAACTAAATAATTTAGACCAACAAAAGGGTTAAATGAAAACACAATAAGTTAAACAGCAAGGAACATAAAACAAATGCAACCGCAACGAAAGTACCGCCTTGGGACGGTCAGTAATAACCACTGGGGGTTTAAAAGTAAAACGTATGCAAAGACCAGGAACTGAAACAATCAAAATCCAAATCCAGCCCTCAAACCATAGTTGGAAACAACTAAGATTACAAATAATCAAGATACAGAGAACATATGGCCAACCGAGTGAGCAGCTTGTTCCCGAAAGGTGGCCACTCAGCAACCCAAACCGAACCAAAAATAATAAGAACATACATAAGGTAAAACATCACAGAAACTCTGACACCAAAAACAGGCAACAGAGAACCACAACAGAACTACCGCCTTGGAACGGTCAGTAATGAATTACTGGGGGGCTTAAATCGATTTTACAGGCCCAACCTCACCCTCAGTTTCTGAAGTGGTACAAAACATTTAGTTGGTTGTTCGGTTCGCATGATAACCCTCTAACTCGTCAATGAATCATCACGGTAAACACATAAATCAAATTTCAACACCATGAAGAAGCAAAGACGAGGACTCAATAGATACAACGGGCCGTCTGACAGGTGAAGATCCCTGGCCTGCCAAACAACCCCACTGGAAATCTGAAGTAAAAGAAGGTCACCAGTTGAGCCCCGGTGGACCAAGCAACAGACAAAAAGGCTCCGGTCCGGTTTTACTGGGCCCAAACCTTCACCCTCACCCTCCGCCGCGGTGCACACAATTAGTTGGTAGTTCGGCTCGTATGGAGGTTATGTGTAATAAAAGGCCCCATTGCTCTATGCGCATGAAATATTTATCTGGAGGTAACGCTGCGAATAAGTTTAAGTAACTTTAATTAAATAAAACATACTTGAGTTCCACACAAAAAAAGTAATAAAATGATTTGGGTCATTTATTCTTACCAGTGTACCACTAGTATGACTATGGAGCCGCCATAGATGTGCAAATGGTAGAAACGTCCAAACGCAAATCATTATGAAAGGCGCATCAGCCGTCATGTTTGGTTATAAAATATGGGTTTGTATGCAAATAAACATAGCGAAAGGGTGGATGATGTTTTTGAAAAACGTCAAATTGCCCGACAAATTACAATTTGTTCTTAATGGCTCTCCGTCGTGCAACGGAATATAAACAAAATTGGGGAAAGAATGTGGCCAGTAAATTGCGATTTTACCATTTTATTCAAGTTTATGATATCGAAAGTAGGTGATTTAAGTTGCCAACTAAATGACAAAAATCATTTTTCAAACCTATTCTGTGTGTAACTCAAGTAGATCTCTGTTTTATTTGTTTAAAGTTTGCTAAGTTTACAATGAAGGCACTATGGTGGGTAGCTTGCAGCAATACCTCAAGATCAAATACTTCATGCGGATAAAGCAAAAGGGCCTTAAATAAATGAGCTTAGTCATAGGCAGCTGGAAACAAGATTGTTTGACCCTGAAGTTTATGGAATTGTATAGTCTTCTGGCATTAAGTCTACGCCTATCACCTACATTTCTATATGAAGAACGGACGCTAGTCCACTTTCCTATGACCTAAAAGTGTTGTTAAGCATTGTTAAGCATCTTAGTTCTAATCATTTAGGTTGTCTTAATCATCTTAATTACAGTATCTTAGTTCTAGTAATTGAGGTTGTCTTATATTATTATCGGTACAGCTGTCTTGACTTTCAGTTTTCACTGGAAACGCACTTGCGTCAAGGTGATATCGCCGGTAACTGTTATTCTGTCTATCACTGACGTAGGAACCCTGTGGTTGTACACCAAGAAATGCTGATTGTCAAGCGCAACCTGCAAACGAAAATTAAACAATGGATTAAATATTGGAAAAGATTGAAAAAGAACTAGTTAAGAATACTTTTGATTTTAGCTCAGCTGAGCCGAAGGCTCCAGGGAAGCGTATAGGATAGGAAGGCTCCGTCGGATAAAGGAATTAAGTCTTCTTCTCCTGAACCAAATAGATGAAGATATCTAATCTTAAATACAGCATCCGTGGTTCCCGTAATATCGTGTTTGCTCAAATTGTAACCCTATGTCGATTTTTTACCTTTTATATGTAAAATGCGAAAACGGCAGATATCTCTGAAATTATTGAATGAATGAAATAAATTCTTAAGGAAGATATGCATAAAAATGAAGTATGTGGTATAAAAATGGAAGAGTAAATTTATGAGTATATGCAGATTGTTGTGTAACAGCGATCAAAGTCAAGCTCTGACCTTTGTCCAAAGTCGATAATTTTTCAATAATTTTAAACTCCTCCTCCAATGTGACTGGGTCGACCTCAGCTGAATTTAGTTTACAGCCTTCGTGGGTTGGGGAAACAAAGCATTGGACAATGTCATATGGTTAAATAATTAAAAATCGTTTTCTAACAAACCAAACGGCCAATGATATTAAAACATGGTTTACAGCATCTTGGATGCATGTACTATCAAGTTTTATCCAGTAAGGACCCTATGTTGACCTTTGATTGAGTCGGAAAATGATTAAATGACGGTTTTGTTTTGAAGCCTGTGGTATAAAAGTGGGTAGGAATAGTCAAAAATAACTTGATAAGTATACTGAAAGGATTTAAAAACTTCCACTTTTTATTGCTGGCTGCTGATCTGTTTACTCATGACAGTGTTGACTATATAACGACAAAATGCTTGAAACTTATCAAATTTAAAGATTACGCAGTTTCTTTGTATCATTTACCTAAATGACGTCAGTAAAAGAGCCTTACGTCAATGAAATACATAAGGCGATGCCGGCGTTATCTTATGCAACACTCTTTCGACCACTTCTTACTGTCTTAATATTGTGACGTCATCAACGTGGATTTGCAAGTATCACTGCGGATGATGCTGTCGCGCAAAGCCTATTACGGAGACGGCTTCGACGTTAGTTAACGTCATGTCCTCTGGTTTTCAATCTTGGTTAGGTGCTTTTCTGACGGTCTTTTTAGCTTCCTGTAAACATTGCACGGCGTCTGAGATTGTAAATTGCCGTCATTAACGCATAAAATTGTACCGCGACGTCACTTTTTGAAATTTCGGCATTTATCTGGCCCAAAACTCTGCGCCTGTTTGCGATATTTAGGCGCGGTAGGCTAAATAAAGCCACTGACCGAGTTCAAGCTTTTAAAAATCAATTTGATATTGTAAGAGAAATGTTTCATCAGAAAACTGTATACATGAAGCTATTCATCATTATGTACAGGGTGTTAAGAAAGTTCGTAGACATTACAATATTGCTAATAACTTCAGAATTTACATTTATTGAATCTTAAAACTTTACAGGTTTCAAGACCTATTCAGTATTGAAGAATCCACAATGTAAGAACTTCTTCAACCATACCTTGCCGTAATAAATTTAGCAGTCCATACCCAAGGTGTCAAAATTGCCTGCTATTTACTATTGATTTTACGCATAAAGATGGGGCATATTAAACTGAAATTTATTCTTGTCCGTCAGTAAATCATCATTTTAAAACGAACTTAAATAGTAGAGACTAAGCCAAACAGTATTTTATTAGTTACAGCTTGTAAGGAATCGTAGACAACATGTACATTTTGACTGATGATTCATTGGCATAAAAAATCAGATGATGCATTAATATTTTGCAAAGGGGGTGGGGGTAATGAATTAACATCTGAAACAGAAGTGGAAATAAAAAGCTGATATAAAATCATTTATATCACGGAGTGGGTCTTAGAGATAAAGGAGACAAGAATAAAATTTCAAAATATTTGAGGTGTATCTGTAAATTATCATATATTTGAAATTTAACCAATAAAATGTCAGATTATGCAAAAGTGTTGATAAAATAGCATTTCTACGACAATAATGCATCGAAATGACAAGAAGACTTGGTGAATTATAGGGGTTTTTACCCCAGTATAAAATATTTCAAGAGTTTTCTAAACAAGTTCATATTTTTACCTAATTTGTTTCAAAACAACAAGGCTTTAGTGCAAAATTCAATGAAAAATGAATTTGAAGATAAATCTAAAGAGTAATTTGTTAAGAGTGATTTTGCAAAATAATATGATAAGAAAAATCAGATCAAGTGTTTATGCTCAGTGTGAGAGCACATCTAATAACAAGAGACTAAAAGAAATCTGCAAAATGCCTCTGTGTTTACAAATACTGATTTAGGTTCTATCCCTACCCCTAAAATTTTAAGTTTGAATTTAGAATGGGGGTACCCTTTCGATTTAGTCAGAAATTCCATAATAAACCGTCAGAGAATAATAAAAACTAATTTTAAAAATCTCGAAAATATTCCGTGCAATACTTGTACCTTTGCATCTGAAATATATCTATTAGTTTTGAAAAAAAACGCTTAGATGCAAAACTCTATTGCAAATGAAAATTTTGCCTTCACCAATGTCAGTCCTGTGGAGGGTTTGTCTATCGCAATTCAGATTTTCTCATCATTTTGAAATATAAAAAAGAATCTATATTTTGCATATCTTTGGTAGTGTTTCCTATATCACACTTTCAAAGTTTTGCGACAATAATAACATTTTTAAGCTTTCGGTGTATGTTTAAATAATGTTTACGAACTTTCTTAACACCCTGTAAACGGTACTAAGAACACGAGGAGCACGTGCTTGTTCCTGACCGATTCGGTTGAACGATTTCAAATTCCGTATATTGATAGAATCAGGTATAATAGAATATATATGCTGTAAAATTTTGGTGGGCGTAGCAGCATTCATTTTTGAGATATTCAAAATTAATGGGTGGAAGTTTTTAAATCCTTTCAATATATATGAAGATTTTTAGAATCGGAGGTCAAGCTCATCCGTATACTTACGGTCAAGGTCGTTTCAACGATTTTCAATACTTTCTCCAAAGCCCACTAAAGCCAAATTTTACATGACCAAGATGGCCTTGAATTAAGATGGCCTTGAATGTAGGACATTTCGGTCAAGGACATACATTTCGGCCAAAAATAAGTATTAAAATATTTGATATAAAATACTGCAACTATTGTTGTTCACCTTTATCTTTTGCTGCAAAAGCATAATTTGCACCATGATTTCTGATGCAACCCTGTGCTACATTAGTGGAAAAAATAACGATGCTTCCGGTTTTCAGGGTGTACCATTAAAATATAAATATTGCTGTTTCTGCAACATCCAAGTTGGCCAGCTAGCAGTAAGCTTCACTATAATTTTTATTTTCATCATACGTTCCAGTGTCTTCACTGTAAGGCATCTTCATCTAATGTGGCCAGACAATAACCTTTATTCAGCACTCTACGAAGAGAGCACGTTTTGGTAAAATGGGAACCTTATTACAATATTTTCACTAGACTGGCATTAGTCTATTAAGTATAATATGACAAAATAATACAAAAAAGTAGAGAGACTTTTACATCTTCTGATGGGTGAATTCAATCAAATGGTAGATCTGATTTGAATAGAAAAAATGTAAAGGGATTTTTGTTCAATTGACTTAATGTTATTACTCGAGTCTGAGGCCGGTATACCCTCGTATATATTCACATTCTAAGTGCCAAACAATGTCAATCTAGAAACCAACTTCTTCAAAAGCGGAATGATCTGAATCTACACTGCATGCAAAAACAGGCTATATTCAGGTCAGCAGAGGAAGAAGGGTTAACAAAAAGTATGGGATCTTGGCCGAAATGTCCGCCCTTGACAATTTCCTAGGCCGAACTGTCCTAGGCCGAACTGCCCTAGGCCGAAATATCCATGACCGAAATGTCCAAGCACCATTACCTTCATGCCAACATATGGCAAAAATCTTGTTCGTGTTTGCATGATTTTAGAAATGCTGCAATTTCAGCATAAATAACACTATGTTAACAAATCATGAAATAATAATTCAGAAATAAGAAATTCGCTCAGTATTAAGGTGTATGAGTAAAGCTCGGTGTCTTCCGCTAGGTTTACAAAGGGGAACAATTTTCGTGACTTTTGTTTGCTTCCCTGGAGAACGTAGCCCATTCCGAAATCGTGTATAATTTGTACTTTATGATTGTTTTCCTGGACAATGTAGCCCTTCCAAAATTTAGGCAGTCTATTCTTGAAAAAAAAAATCCTTTAAAGGCAGATCCCCAATGAAAAGAGGCGACAGAGCTGCGTACCCTGAATGTATACCCATTTACCATAAAATAACTACAGCGTTTAATTAAGGAGCCCAATAACTCAAAGTAATTACGGTCAGTCAAGCACCGAGTGAGCAAAACAGTTGAAACTGAGTCGTGTCCACATTATGGCATTGAATCAGCGTTGTCACGACTACGTAGAACCAATGTAATAACGTTGACGGGACGTTGTTCTAACATTGTGTGTACGCTGTTTATCACCTTAAAGCATTCGCTATCCGCAAGTATTATCATCTCGAAGAACTTGTTCTGGAAAAAAGGGAAATAAGGCACTTGTCGTTCTTCCTGTCCCCAGGAACCATTCTGCATCGTATTTCTAACGAGAACATTTTTGTCGTTGCCGGTGTTGAAACGTGCATCGAAGTGAAACACGTGACTTGAGCCTTGGGATAGGTTAATGGTGAACCTGAAATAAGTATTTACATTTTTGATATCGTTTAGTAAATTTTTTTTCAAAGGCAGACTAGTTTGTAACTTCCTGTTTGCTTCTAAAACTTTTCTAGGATAACAATGGAATAACTGAAATGTAGGATGTTTATTATAGACAGCAAAGTCTATGTACTTTTCATCATCCAACATGTGCCTTTCTGCATTTCCATAGTCCATAAATTTTTGCATTAAAGATTTCTCCACAACCGCACATACTAGATACATGTCTATTTTCTTTTCGACCTATCTCAAGTCAAACTTTTCGTGGCTGGTTCACGGAAAAAAAATCAGATTATCTGTGTGGCAACTTATTGTATCGTGAGAATGAGAACAACCCTTATCCGACTTATTATTTAACGTACTTTTAATTCCACGTTCTCTCCATTTGATTTTTTACATATTTCATTGACACTGCCTAAGGTAAATAATTTTGATTTTGGAAAGTCAGGTTGACAGCGACTTATTATACTCATTGGACTGGAAGGCAGCCCTTCGTATAATGCATCATTTTTCTTTGTTTTGGCTGATGAAAATCTTTCATAACTTGTTTCACATAACAGCATACATTTATCTGTATTACTACTTGTATCGTGGATTGGAAACAAGCCTTTTATACATGCTCTTCCAAGTATTTGTTCATTATTTTTCCTCTCCATGCTTTGCAAAATGAAATTATAACATAAGTTTACTTTACATTATTAGATGTAAATGTCATCCTTGAGCAAGCGGAGCCCTGGTCCGGTGGACTGGATGTTTGCCTTTCACGCAAGGGGTCGTGGGTTTGACTCCCACGAGCGGCATGTGTCCGTCGATTTCTTCAATCGAATAGATCAAGAAGTCCGCACTCAATGTGCCATGCCCAGTGTAGAAAACGTGGTATCAGTGTGACGTTTGGTGAGTGCAGTGTCAGCGAGCGTTGGCCGTGGAGCCGTCGATTTCTTCAATCGAATAGATCAAGAAGTCCGCACTCAATGTGCCATGCCCAGTGTAGAAAACGTGGTATCAGTGTGACGTTTGGTGAGTGCAGTGTCAGCGAGCGTTGGCCGTGGAGCTGGCAAAACTGCACATGTATATTCATAACACAACGCAGATTGAGGTATTGTACCTCTTACGGCTTCGAAGCCAGAGACTGTGGATTTTAACTGGTTTATTTGTTAAGCCAAAAAAAAAACCAATACATGAAACCCACTAGCAAAAAGGTAGCCGGGGGAATGAGAAGGGCTGTAGAAATTCTGGCCTTTAAACTGTTCAGCTTAGGGTATAGACGGTTCCTCGATAGTACAGTAATTGTACACCACTAAGGGAAACATTTTCGGTCAATGACAATTTGCGCTCAATATGGGGCTAAATGGAAGCCATATGCTTATTTTAAGATTGTTGTCACAGACTCACAAATAATCTCGAGGTCTCATTCGAGTATATAAGGGATCCCCGGTAGCTCAGTTGGCTAAGCGCTGACTTGCTAATCTAGCGGCCTCGGCTTCGCGATCATCTTAGTGCATCTTATTGGTCCGTTCCGCTGAGCCCACTGAGGAATATCGTTATGGGAATTGGAAAAAAAGGATTATGCCAGGTATTGTGAAAGGGCAATTAGCAGGAAACAGGTAGCAAGCGAGTGAAGAGTTCATTTTCTTACCTACGAGACAGAGTTTGCTCTATTTTTAGCGGTGCTGGAAAATTCTGTCTAGCCCATGGGCTGGGACAGCTAACACGAGCTTGAATTCTATGTACCACTACGCGCTCCTTGAAATACGGTGCGCCCGGCTTGGCGATTCCATACTTTATGCATAATTCTTTCATAGGAATGAATTGACACATCGATAAAATCCAATCCATGAAAGGTTATTCATTCTTTATAATCCCATTAAAGCCTGTTTCAAGGTCTTAAAGTCGGAAAAAGATCCAAAATATTCAATGTTTGACAAACACTGTCGAGGAGGCCGCCATTTTGGAGACGTTACCAACTGACGTTTGAAATGACGTTAACGTTACGTCACAATTAACGTCATACACGCGCTTTCTGTAGTCGTCTCAATACAAATTTTGTTCTTTAATATAACTTTCAATTAGAAAATCTAAAAATGCGGATTTGTCAAGGACCTATTACAGCAGCCATGAGGGTGACACGGTTGTACTACTTACACTTGTACACGTTCGCATGAAGTAGGCCTATTAGTTCCCAGTTCAATTTGAAGTAAATATTATCGTAGGTAAGAAAAATAATCAATCATTGGTCTGCGATGCGGACAGGGAAATCCCAACCCTCGGGCACACGGGGTGTGTCGGAAACTCGGCAAGCCTCGTTTCCGACACACCCCGTATGCCCTCGGGTTGGGATTTCCCTGTCCGCATCGGAGACCAATGATAGATTCTATTTATCTACCTGTCGGTACTGATTGACTGATTGTTTTGGGTTTAACGGCCCTTTGAGACAGTATTTCAGTCTATATCGGGCCGTCTCCCAGAGAGAGGGAGAAAGAAGAGAGAAGTGAACGACGAGAGAGAAAAAATGTCCAAAACAACCCCCATCGGGAGTTTACCAATTGAACAAAATAAGCAGATGTTCCAAAAACGTAGGTTTTCGACTCACCACTATTCATTAATAAATAAAGGGGTTATACGATTTACAGATTTGTTTATATATACCTTTTAGCATTTGGTTTGGGTACTCCACCTATAAAGATCATCTTGCCTGGATACAGACCTCCAGGGAGGTGCTGAAGGAATGGTACTGGCTGAAATAAAAATAACAAAATAAATTTCAAGCAGACAAATAACGATTCAACAACGCCGTCACCAATGGCGTAACTGCAAATTATTGCCAATTGCCAATTCTTTATTCACTGTAGGTCACATATATTGCAACAGCAAGAGGCACATACATTTACAATATGCAATTAAGTATTGGTAGCATGGTGGCAGAAAGTATGCATGTACAAAGATCAAACAAATAAATAACCACTAACAGATTGCATTGAAAGTGGGAATACAACATAGGTAAATAAGTCATTTCACTAAAAGTTAGGTGTAATTTTTTCCTTGTTTTATATGGTTTGGGCTATTTAAAGAAAATGTAAGTCAAATTTGAAGCACAATGAAATGAAAAGTCTTTAAGTCGTACTTAAAATCAGCACTTTTCCATCCCCTTGTTGCCTTTTAGTTGGAACGCAAACCATCGAAAAGCGGTGATTGTATTTACAACGGTGGATCCTTCCACATAAAAAATAGGCCCTAATAATGGCGAACATGGTTCTTGACGAAATTTCCCATTATTCTCAAATGTATATAGAGGCATTGATTATATTAAAATGATTAAACTCATAAAATGTTTTGCTAACTAGTATTAAGCAGGCTTTCTCAACAAAATTCAGGGCCAAAATTGCCAGAAATGCTGAAATATTCGTTGTCAAAGTACAATACTCTATCTTGATTCTACCGAAAACTTGCATCAACATAAAACATAATTTACAGAAAGCTGAGACTTTCTCCAATGCGCACACCCATGCCATCAGAAACTTTATTATTTCTTCTTTTTGCATGTGAAATTTCAAGCAATATCGTTTTGAAACATTTTTAAATTGCAAAATAAAAAATGGCATCTGTGGTTTTAACGCTCAGGAAACGGTCTTGCACGTGATATGAGCACCAGCAATACTTGCCGGACAGCCACAATTTAGACAGAAAATTGAGGTCGACAGCTTGTCAAACATTTAATAGCTCAGATTGCTAAATACCTGAAGAGGAGAAAAATTACGGAGTTTAATTAGCTACAATAGACTACAAACTGGTAGAACGTACCTTACCTGACTGCTGACCTGATTGGCATTGTACAAATCTGACGTTCTGCCACTCAAATTTGTATAAAAAATATCCTTTTCTAATATTATTTATCTTTCAAACAGTCATCTGTTTTCTGTCAAATAAGTTATTAGGTCACTGTTTTGACGTAATAAAACCAGAGGACCAATGGTCCTGTAGCTCACCTGACACTTGGTCATGGTATATATTTTAATGCTTTTATACATGTATAAATTATAGCACCAGGGCAGGGGGAGATAACCCCCCTCCCTTGGGGATTAATGTTGAGTCCCAATTCTATATACCAAGCCACAAGGTCACTGGGCCTTTGTTTCTGGACAAAGATTTAAAATAAAAGCTCCATATGAAATACAGTAATCATTTGTATAAACTATGATGGGCCTGAGTGCCCAATGCTACATACTGGTACCAAGTTTCAAGGTTATAGACCTTTTGGTTCTCGAGAAAAAGACATTTGAAGAGTTTTTACCATATATGGGCATGGTGGCCATCTTGGTCAAGTAACCAAGACCATCTGAACAAACTATGGTTCCTTTAAGCTGGTAAAGCTCCATGTGAAATATGTCTTCAATTGACCCCAGTGGCCTCTGAGAAGATGTTTGAAAATGTTGACGGGTGACAGAATCTCAATGACCTTGTACAAAAGTCAAAGAATGACCTTGACCGTTAACAACAAAAAATCTTCATCTGGGCATTTAGTCAACCATATATACCAAATATTGTACCTTAGACTTATAAAGTTTCTGAAAAATCCACTGTTGAAGCATTTTCACATATAAAAGCCTACATAATGTAC